>CM061921.1:364566350-365057597 GCA_031002005.1 Vandiemenella viatica
TATTTTGTTTGTTGGTGTCTTTTTGTGTTGCTGCTGCCCTCCTCCCTTCAGTTTCCATATAAATATTACCTTGTGGCAGCTCTTTCCTTTCATTACCTATTTTCTATAATTACAAATATTTTTGAATCAAATGTTGACCTGCAAATAAAATCTTTCTCAGTACAGTATGGGATCCTTTTCTTGCCGTGATGTAATTAAAACCATTCTCCTCTTCACATTCATCATTGTTTATTCATTGATAAAATAAAACAAACTAAACCAAACTGCGCAAAAAAAAAAAAAAAAAAAAAAAAAAAAAAAAAATCCTAAGAAGAGCTTTATCTATTGTTTTCTATACATTCCAATGAATAATTCTTTGTCCTGCTTATATTTCATAGACGCCGTTTTTCAATAGTGAAAATTTACTGGAAAAACATTTCCGAGATGCCTCGTAGTGTTTAGTGTACATCACACTTTGAACTTAATGTAACACTTTAGCCAGCACTGTAATTAAAGATGCACTGAAATTAATTTGGGAGAACGTATCGTAATTACTTTATCAACGAACTGTTTGGTGACACGCTGGAGTTCCGAACCAAAATAGCTTTTTTTTCGAACAATACGAAGTGTTTAGCGCGAAACGCCGAAAACATAAAGTCACGCGGTACCTAGATTCAAATTCACTTACAGACACAATGATATCGGCTAATTTGAGGATGTATGGAAATGAGCTGGTTTTGGCTGAAGTGAACATTTGGTGTGATTTCGGCTAAGCCGAAGTGTATGGTGAGAGCTTGCAGTCTTCGAGAAAGAACTCTGACTTTTTATTTGCACGGTCAAATTTTGTAATTTATTAAGAGCAGATGTAACAAAAACGCACAACTAGCTTTAAAACATCTTTGAGGCTACCATATAAAACTAATAGAATGAAACTTTGTACACTTACTGTCAGATGTTAACTCCCCTCCACGACGTAATACCCTGACCCTACCGGAGAAAAATGACATTTGTACAATCACTTCCAATTTTTTGACCTCTCCAAATTGAGGTACTCGTTTTAGCAAAATTGTAGGAGATATTGCTCTAATTCTTTTCCGCCATTAAATGTGTATAAATAGCTCTAACTGAAATGAAGAATGGAGAAAATACATCTACAAATAGAATTTATACCTTAAATTTCGGTTCAATAAGCTGTGTTAAGTTTCAATATAAATATCCCTAAAACCTCCAAATGGATAAAAGTATGCATACTTCTTCATAAATATTTGTCCCTGCAATCTATGTCCTCCCAGAAACTTCACTTCTGTATTCCTTATGGATGCCGAGAAAATTGTACCTACATACAGGACTAAAAGATAGGTATCTGAGAAAATGGCATTCAAAGTTATTTTTGCATTTGTTATAATTGGTAGCGACAGGAAAACATTATTTCAAAAATACTCTCAGTCGAATTAAAAGCCTAAAACTTTCACACACTCTACATCTACATCCATAGTCTGCAATTCAAAAACATTGTGGGTGGCAGAGAGTGCTAAGCACCAATCTTAATTCCGCGCATTCCAATCCCGAATAGCGTGAGGAAAGAAAGAATACATAAAAGTATCTTATTTCTCGAATCTTATCACTCCGGTCATTGCGACCCAAATAGGTTGGCGGAAGAAGTATCTCACTGCACTCGTAGGTCATAGAATTTCGCATATTCTCCAATACATTCAATCGCAAATGACGTCGTCTGTCTTCCATACGATCCCAGCACAATCTATGTATCAATTCTGCGACGCTTTCATAAGGGCTGTAGCAATACGGTTAAATAAATCAGTATGCTACGATTTCTGATGACATTGTCTTGTTAGCAGAACGGGCGGAGGATATTGAGAAGTTACTGAATGGCATGACACAATACTGAAGGAAGATTTTGGACTGAATATATATCAAAGCAAGACAAAAGTTATGAATGTAACAGAAATGATACCAATACTAGTAGATTGAATATAAAAAGGATCGGATGCAATAGGAGAAAGAAGTAAGTGAATTTTGTTACTTGGGAAGTAAAATTACAACCGATAGTCGAAGCAAGAATGATGTTAAAAGCAGAGTAGTACTAGCAAAAAGAGCCTTCATGAAAAGAGAAACCTTTTAGTTTCAAATATTGATCTAAGGATTAGAAAGTGCTTTTTAAAACTCTATGTGTGGAGCACAGCACTTTATGGTAGCGAAACATGGACTTTAGGAATACCGGAAAGAAAGAAACTTGAAGCATTTGAAATGTGGTGCTACAGAAGAATGCTGAAAATTAAGTGGACAGACAAAGTAAGAAATGAACGAGTTTTGGAAATGATGGGTGAAGAAAGAAGTTTGTGGAAGAAGCTTACAGAAAGAAGAGACAGGCTGGTAGGTCATATTTTGAGATATGCTGGATTAGTTAATTTGTTAGTGGAGGGAACAGTCGAAGGTAAGAACTGTAGAGGAAGATAGAGATTAGAATATATGAAGCAGATAATTCAGGACGTGGGTTGTAAGGGGTATGTAGAGAGAAAAGGTTAGCACAGGATAGGAAGAGATGGAGGACTGCCTCAAACCAGTCGAAAGACTGATGACGGGGGAAAAAAACCCGTAAAATCGGAAAATATAATTTAAAAAAAAACAATTGTTTGAGTTCTTATTGGCTACATCACCCCCTTATAAATTCAGACTGAACTTTCAGACAATGAGCAGAGTTATCATTTCTTGACGCAAACCTCTTTGTTTGTCCTGCGACACCCCCTCTCCCTCCCCCCCCACCTCTCCGTAGTTAATGGAAGCTAACTAGAAAAGTAATGCAACCCCGAATTTTCTAATGTTGAAGGTGTGTCGTTAGACTTGGAGCGTGCTCGCTCGTCGCAGTATTGAGTCACGTGTTGCCGCACGAGGCGGGGGTGGTGGCGACGCTACCCTTTGCTCGGCCTTACTTCCCTCTCGCAACTCCGTCATTAGCGCCATGAAAAATTCAGGGTGCGGCGGGCAAGTTGTTAATGCTCCGCAGGAGCCTAATAGCCGCGCGGTTAATTATTAGCCGCGGGGGAGAGCGCCGCCAAGGTGCAGACGGACGCGGTATTTTTGCCGCCGCACACAACTCACACCCCTTTTTTTTTACTCCTTCGTCTCCCCTGCTTCCTGCTCCACGTTCTCTCTTCTGCGTTGTCCCGCGCTCGGCGCGCCTTCCGTTTTACAAGCCACCGCCTGCCCGACCGCGCGAGGATCGGCATCAATATTTCAGCAGCCGCCTCCAGTCCCCAGAGGACCGGCCCGAAAAGCAACAGGCCGTAAAGAGCCGCCGACAAGTGAAGGGTTACAGCGCGCAGCCGCCATGATTTCGTAATGTCGCTGGACACCACTGCACGGACCCACCACGCAAAGCTCCAGTCCAAGTGCGGTGTTGCCACGCTTAGTATTCAATGCTAGACTTATTTTTAATTACTTCTCTTCACAGACTTTCTCGTACACCAATTAACTTATTCGTCCTTTCGCACGGGAGCCATAGCAAGATACTACTTTGTTTGACTTTTGATGATTTTTAAAGAAACCAGGTTCAAATTTCTTAGAAATTCAGCGCGATCTGGATGTTTTTCTGAATGGTGCCGTAAATGGCAGCTTACACTTAACTGCAAAAAGTGCAAGGCAATCAAAATCTTATACATATATAAAAATAGACGTGTGTTTTCCCATATTTCACATTTCAACCACCACTACCAAGCCCAGGTCACAAGTCTTTGTGTGTGGAAGTGGCTTGGAGTTTCCTGTCATGCACAACGTTGGCCGAATGCCGATAGCTGTAGGGATGTGGGAGATATGATGATTAAAGTTGGACAATGCAGGGCGTTTTCATATTACGACCAAAAATTTGACTCTCCCTATACTTCTCTTGCCTGCCACAACTACAAAGCATAGACCATTGGTGTTTGTGTGTGGTAGCAGAATCGTGTCTCCTGCCATGCACTATGATTGTTAGATGTCGGTAACTATGGGGGTGTGGGATATATGGGGGCTGAAAGTGTTAGACCTGCGGTAATTTCATATTTCTGCCAAAGACGTATGTGTCTTGGTGTATCACTTTTCAGTGAAAACTATCTATCGCAGATCATTGGCGTTTGTGTGTGGTAGTAACACAGAGTCGCCTTTCGATCACAACGTCGGTCGAATTCGGTAACTGTGGTAGTGTGGGAGATATGGTGGTTGAAATTGGCCGATCAAGGATAGTTTCGTATTTCGACCAAAGACGTGTGTGTCCGTATATGTCACTCTGCTGCCACAACTACAAAGCATAGACCATTGGTGTTTGTGTGTGGTACTGGTATCGTGTCTCCTATCTTGTACTATGGTGGTTAGATGTCGGTAGCTATGGGGGTGCGGGAGATATGGTGGTTGAAAGTGGTCGACCTGCGGCACTTTCATATTTCTACCAAAAACGTGTCATAGTGTATCACTTTTCAGCCAAAACTATCTAGCGCAGATCACTGGTGTTTGTGGTAGTATCATAGAGTCACCCGTCTATAAAATGTTGGCCGAATTTCAGTAACTTTGGGAGTGTGGGAGATATGATGGTTGAAATTGGCCGATCAAGGATATTTTCGTATTTCGACCAAAGACATGTGTGCCCTTATATTTTACTTTGCTGCCTGAACTACATAGCGCAGATGACTGGCGTTTGTGTGTGGTCATAGTATCGAGTCTCCCATCGTGTCCTATGGTGGTTAGATGTCGGTAGCTGTCAATCCAAATTCTTTACAAATACGAACGAAGTCGTGGGTACCAGCTAGTAAGTAATAAAAAGACCCCGTTTGCTCACGAGTACAAAGTTAACAATTCAGTTGTTGACACTGAGGATTCCCTGAAGTATCTAGGCGTAACAGTACAAAGCAACATGAAATGTGACTTGCACATAACTTCCGTCGTAGGCAAAGCTAATTCTAAACTATGATTTATAGGTCATATTTTGAGAATTTTTAATGCTCATACTACATCACAAACTAATTAACCTTTGCGTGACTTGCCGTAATATACTTTATATATTCAACGGACTATGCCACTTAAGTTCCAGCTAATTGAATCTCTTCCACGCTGCAGCCATCCATGGGTAAATACGACCTAAAAATGACAAAATATGACCAAACATTTCTCCAAGAAGGTTTTAAAATATTCATTCTACACTTTATTAAGTGTTATGTTGGCAGATACCATCATTTCACAGAATCTTTACAAAAAATTGACAATATGGAAGATGAAGAAGCTATCCAAAAAAAGTTGGTCTGCTTTGTCAAGCTGAATGCCGTCATACATTGTTCTTGTATCTTGCTGTATTGTAATGCTGCTGCACATGAAAACGTTTTTTGAAGTCAGCTTAATTTCAAATAATTCACAGAAAAGAATCTTTTATCATATTGCCGCATGAACGCCAGTGTACCGTCTGCCAGCATGGCGCAGCGGGTAGCGTCACGAATTGCGGTACCGAAGGTCGCCGGTTCAATCCCGCCCACTGACAAAAATTATTTAATTCTGTTTATTATTTCCAGAAGATTCTACATGTTTCCTAAGGTCACTTGTAACTTCTACACATTTCATTTGTTAACTACTCTTGTAATCTCTAGTACGTTCTATCTGTGTATAAATAGAAGAGCATTCTGCCCAAGAGGCAGTCAGTGCTGCGTGTATGTTTGAGTTCTCAATAAACCTGTTCTCAGTTTAAGTGCTGTGTTCATTGACAAGTAACCTTCGAATTCACACCTGTCCCGGTTCCAACGCGACATAGTTTGGTGGAGACGCCGGGTACCCTGTGCAACAGCTGCATCGTCGTGGCTCCGATTAGGCAACGTAAAAGTCGCCGCCTACACGGACTGGAACCGGACTACAAAGGATATACTCAGTACGTCCTTCCGAAAGTCCGCGTCATTAGGAAACCCATGGCGGCAAGCCAGCTGCACATTCGACACCCATCGGTGTTCTCTGGAGACGCTGGACAGGATCCTAACAAATGGCTAAAAGGGTTCGACCGAGTCGCCAAGTACAACAGGTGGGATCATACCATGTGCTTGGCAAATGTTTATTTCTATCTGGACGGAACCGCCCAGCAGTGGTTCGAGAACAACGAAGAAAAACTGAATAACTGGGAAATGTTCCAGACGGAACTTAAGAAAACGTTTGGGGACCACCAGCGACAAATCCGCTCGGCGGAAGAACAACTGAAGAACCGGGCCCAACGACATGGGGAGCCGACGCAATCTTACATACAGGATGTTTTGGCCCTATGCAACGTAGTCAACCCGAATATGACTGAAGCCGACAAAATCACGCACCTAATGAAAGGTATTGCAGAAGACATGTACCAAGCTCTTCTGATAAAAGACGTCGCTACGACGGAAGAGTTCATCAAGTGGTGCCAGCGGATTGAGGAGATGCAACAAAGGAGGGTTGGGCGAAAGAAGTATGACAGACTTCCCAACGTAGTCCCTATGGCAGTTGTGGAAGACCAGCACGACTTTGCGTCTCTCATACGACAAATTGTGAGAGAAGAATTACAACAGTTCATGGCAGCTGGGACTCTTGAACCGAGTGAGCATCAGATCATGGCCATGGATGTAAGCCCAGTGGGTCATGAAGGAGCCGACGCGGCGGAAAAAGAGGTATTTCAGACAATAGCTCCTGTCTGCCGAGCCAATCGCACTCGACGTGAAGAATGGCCTCGCCCTGATATGACGTATGCTGCAGCTGCCAAACGGCAGCCTAGGAACCGGCCGACACGGCCACAACCAAATCCTCCGGCACCTATGACGTCCCGCAGACGAACGGACGTCTGGAGGACAGAAGACAACGCGCCAGTATGTTTCCACTGTGGGCGCCCTGGACATGTCATACGCTACTGCAGAGAGAGAAGACGAGTATTTGACGATTATTTTGCCGCAAGACGTCCGCCATCCGAACAGTTCTACCCCAGGCAGCCACCCGCTGACGAGTTCGGTCGACCTACGGGAAGAAGCCCATCGCCGTACCCTAGACGAGGTCGATCCCCGACGCGCCGCTGCCGTTCATCGTCGCCGGACAGAGCTACCAGCCGCTCCCCTAGCCGCCGCACGCAGGAAAACTAAGCAAGGCGACCATCTACGGAGGTGAGGCCGCCGCAGATGAAAATCCTCCATGGATGACAGTCACTAAGATGTCGGGAAATCTCATCAACGTTATAATCGACGGCCAACCTGTCCGGGCGCTGGTTGATTCAGGAGCTTCTTTCTCCGTATTGTCGGACAATTATCGTCGCACACTAAAGAAGACAATGTTCCGTGATACGGGGGCAACTGTGCTAAAGGTCGCAAATGGAAAGTACGTCCAGCCAGCTGGAGCTTGTGTCGCGAGAATAACCATCAACAACAGGACCCAGCCAGTTGAATTTGTCATTTTAACAGAATGTAGTCATAATGTCATCCTTGGATGGGACTTCCTTAAGGCATCCCAAGCTGTCATTGACTGTGGAACGTCTGAGCTGCAAATTGAAGAAGTCGTTGCGACGGGTACACGTAACACAGAATCTTCTGGGAAGTTATTCGCCGTTGACAACGTGACAATCCCGCCGTTCGCAATGAGAAGAGTCCCAGTCAAAAACACGGACGACCGCAACCTTGAAGTGCTTGTCGATAGTAGAAAGTTTATTAGGCTCACGAAAGAAATCTACATACCAGCGGCTATCATAAGCATTATCGGTGGTCGAGGAGACATTTGGATCACCAACTGTCACGAGCAGTCACAAATTATCCCCAAGGGAATGTGCATAGGGACAGCTGAACCAGTCCAGGAGGGCGAGCTCAACGTCATTAACGAAGATCCATGCTCTGTTACTAGTACCGACAACACGCTGGAGGAAACAACTATGGAACTGCCAATAGGGTCCGGCCTGACCAAGGAACAACACCACCGGGTGTTAGCTATACTACGCCAATTCTCTGGTGTATTCACACCCCAGCAAAAAAAAGGTCAGACGAAACGGCCCACGATAAAGCATCGTATCAATACTGGGGATCATCCGCCCATTAGCCAGCGCTCGTACCGATTGTCACCAGTCGAAAGGCGAATAATTCGAGAGGAAGTGGAGAAGATGTTGCATAATGACATTATTCAACCTTCGGAGAGTCCTTGGTCATCTCCGGTGGTCCTCGTAAAGAAGAAGGATGGTACGTGGCGATTCTGTGTCGACTATCGGCGGCTGAACAAAATCACAAAGAAAGATGTCTACCCACTGCCGCGCATCGACGACGCCTTAGACTGCTTGAAAGGAGCTACATACTTCTCAACCATGGACATGCAGACAGGCTACTGGCAAATCGAGGTTGACGAAGCTGACAGAGAAAAGACGGCTTTTATTACACCTGATGGCCTCTATGAATTCAAAGTAATGCCATTCGGATTATGCAACGCTCCGGCCACATTCGAACGCATGATGGACAACTTACTTCGACACCTTAAGTGGACGACGTGTCTTTGTTATTTAGATGACATTGTTGTTTTCTCGAAAACATTTGAAGAACATCTGAGTCGCCTGTCAACGGTGCTGAAGTGTGTTCAGACTGCAGGACTCCGCCTCAATCCGAAGAAGTGCCTCTTCGTCGCCAGAGAGATAAAAATCCTGGGGCACCTGGTCAACGGAGATGGCGTCCGCGCTGATCCAGATAAAGTAAGGGCAGTCATGGAATTTCCAACTCCTCAGCACATTCGTGATGTGAGAAGCTTTCTTGGGCTGTGCTCATACTTCCGGCGTTTCATAAAAGGATTCTGTAACATGGCACGTCCACTGCAAGAACTTTTGCAGGGAGACGCCAAGTTTTACTGGGATGAAACTAAAGAAAGATCTTTCCAGGCACTTAAGGAGGCTCTAACTTCCGCACCAGTTCTAGCCTTATACGACGAGAATGCAGAAACTGAACTTCACACTGACGCCAGCGGTTATGGGATCGGTGCAGTGCTTGTGCAAATTCAGGAAGGTGCTGAGAAGGTGATAGCCTATGCATCAAGAGTATTCTCTAAGCCCGAGATAAACTACTCTACAACCGAGAAAGAATGCCTCGCAGTTGTCTGGGCTATCAACAAGTTTCGTCCGTATTTATTCGGCAAACCTTTCACCGTCGTAACAGACCACCATTCTTTATGTTGGCTAACCAGCTTGAAGGATCCATCAGGTCGACTAGCAAGATGGGCACTTAGACTTCAAGAGTACGACGTCACGGTGGTATTCAAAAACGGACGCAAACACAAGGATGCCGACAGCCTTTCAAGGAATCCTTTAATAGAACACAACAGCATGAATGGAATTTCAGCCCTCGCTGAATTAGGTGACGTTGCAGCTGAACAGAGGGAAGATTCAGAGTTATTAAGAACCATAGACGCCTTGGAGAAAGGAGAACCGGCCAAAGGAGGGTTTCAATTGATAGATGGGACATTGTATAAGAACAACTACGATCCACTAGGCCCCAAGTGGCTTCTGGTCGTTCCAGCTCATCTCCAGCCAGCTATTCTCAAGTATTTCCACGACGCTCCAATATCCGGTCATCTGGGATTTGTGAAGACCCTGGACCGAATCAGACGCAGGTATTACTGGAAGGGTCTCTACCGATCTGTCAAGCATTATGTGAGTCACTGTAAAGAGTGCCAGCGACGGAAACATGTGCCGCAATTACCTCCAGGTCATCTAGTACCAATTCCACCTGCAGCAGTTCCATTCCACCGAATTGGGATCGACCTTTTGGGGAGGTTCCCGAAGTCGACAACCGGTAACCGATGGATAATAGTCTGCACCGACTACCTCACGCGCTACGCTGTCACCAAACCTGTGCCGACTGCAGAAGCTCCAGAGGTTGCAAAATTTCTAGTAGAAGACATTATTTTGAAGCATGGAGCACCACGTGTGATGATATCCGATCGTGGAAAGGTATTCCAGTCAAGACTAGTATCAGAGGTCATGTCAAGATGCGACGTTGTCCACAGGATGACAACTGCATACCACCCTCAGACAAACGGTCTCACAGAACGCTTCAACAAGACATTAGCCGATATGCTGTCGATGTATGTGGATGTTGAGCAGAAGGATTGGGATACAATACTGCCAGTGGTCACATTTGCTTATAATACAGCAAGGCAAGATACGACAGGCTTCACTCCGTTTTTTCTGCTCCATGGCCGTGAAGCTGAGACCACAATGGATACGCTGTTCCCATTCCAGCCGGACGACACTCAGGATGACTATATAAAACAGCTCATTACCAGGGTCGAAGAAGCAAGACAGCTGGCTCGCATACGAACACTGGCCACCCAGGAGAGGGACCGTCAGCGGTATGACGGCAAGCACCGACCTGTTGCGTACAACCCAGGAGATCTCGTATGGATTTTTACCCCTGTCCGGAAGGTTGGGCTATCAGAAAAGTTACTGAAGCGGTACTTTGGTCCGTATCGTGTCATACGCCGCCGGTCAGACGTCACATACGAAGTCGAGGATTATGAGCCGTCTTCGAAACGACGAAAGCGAAGGGACATTGTTCACGTCCTCCGCATGAAGCCTTACTACAATCCTGACGAGCAGCTAGGCACAACCAGCTTCTTGTTCAAGGACTCTGAGGACGGTTTGGATACTGAGGAAGTCGGACAGGAAGATAATAGTACAAACAGGAGGGGCCCTCCAGAACTGCCATACAGAGGACCCACGACAAGATCAAGATCCAGGACACTTCAGCGTGCCCCAAAAGAAATCTAACAGCGGGACGCTGTTTTCCTCAGGAGAGGGAGCAATGCCGCATGAACGCCAGTGTACCGTCTGCCAGCATGGCGCAGCGGGTAGCGTCACGAATTGCGGTACCGAAGGTCGCCGGTTCAATCCCGCCCACTGACAAAAATTATTTAATTCTGTTTATTATTTCCAGAAGATTCTACATGTTTCCTAAGGTCACTTGTAACTTCTACACATTTCATTTGTTAACTACTCTTGTAATCTCTAGTACGTTCTATCTGTGTATAAATAGAAGAGCATTCTGCCCAAGAGGCAGTCAGTGCTGCGTGTATGTTTGAGTTCTCAATAAACCTGTTCTCAGTTTAAGTGCTGTGTTCATTGACAAGTAACCTTCGAATTCACACCTGTCCCGGTTAAATCGATATTTTTAACCTCTTGACACTAATAGAAATTATTTTTTTCTTAATGGATCTCAAATCGTGTGACTAAAGATTATATATTCTAAGGAGAAAAAGGTGCTTAAACAAATACACGAACTTGCTTTTATGTCCTCCC
Source organism: Vandiemenella viatica (assembly GCA_031002005.1). NCBI lineage: Eukaryota > Metazoa > Arthropoda > Insecta > Orthoptera > Morabidae > Vandiemenella > Vandiemenella viatica. The sequence goes on from CM061921.1 coordinate 364,577,623, forward strand.
CGGTTCGTAAGGGATGTGACAACTGTTAGCTACTAAGCGGCTCTTTTCATTGACTATACTAAGTCAACATCATAACAAATTCTTATACTGTTTGTTGGTGAAAACCAGTCAGTGTGGCACCGCACACGGATTCGGGTAGATACAACGGGACCGTGCAGAAGCCCACGCACCCGCGTACCGGCCGTCCTGACTGTTTTCCGAAGCCGAGACGCTCCTGACCTCCGCCTCATCAAATACACATTTCTCAGACAGACAGTAACGCTTGCCTTCTTCCCTTAGTACTTAGTAAGACCTGGCATTAGGTATAAAATGCTTGGCACCAGCAAGGACATGCGGTCGTAAAACCAAAGATCCATTTTTTTAATTTTTTTTTGTAACTGCTTTACGTCTCTTTTTAACATCGAGGTCTTTAGAGACGGGAAAGGATGGGGGGCAAGGATAGGGGCAAGGAATGGGAAGGAATTCGGCCATGGCCTTTTGAAGGAAGCATCCCGGCATTTGCCTGGAGTGATTTGGGGAAACCATGGAAAACCCAAATCTGGATGCCCGGACGGGGATTCCAACCGCCGTCCTCCCGAATGCGAGGCGAGAACGCTAACCGTTACACCGCCCCGCTCGGTACCAAAGATCCAAATGATGAGTAAAACTTGTCAAAGGTTGCCGACCGCTAATGAAGAAAAATAAGAAGAAGAAAAACTGTTTGTCGGTGAAACTAAGAATTTATAACATTACCTTGAGATCAAAAATGTGGATATAGGCCTAACATATTACTAATTAATTTTCATAATGAAGCTGCAGGCAATATGATATTAGGAGTTATACTGTATTCCATTTGCAGTAAAAGATATCTTCCCTATAATTTTTCAACACAGATTTCTGTGCTCTGTTGACATGTCTGCGGCGGGAATTGAAGTGCAAAGATCAATGAAAACCGCTGAAGGCTAGCTGGCAAGCCACGATAGCATTTCAACTATGACGACGTGAAATGATTTTTAGGACAGATTAATCATGAAATTAAGAGACGTAGTGGTGACTCACATTACAGTTTCTTCAGTATTTTACAACTCGGTGACATTGACATCATTGGAGGGGGGGGGAGACGATAGCAAGGGATTTTTTTCCCAAGCTTTTAGTTTATTTACTTATACGTTTCGGAGGCACAACTTTAATACAGTTTAAGGAAACAAACTTGAAACACAATAAAACACGACAACACAATCATACAAACAGTGCTATCGTATAGCCAGGATTGGCAGACGTTTATGTTCAGCAAGAGGCCCAGTAAACAGCAGGTCGTCGAATTTATATGGCTAGTCTACTTTTTTTTTTTACTTATGGCTTTACGTCGAGGTCATTAGAGGTGGGATGGGACTAGGGACAAGGAACGATTCAGCAATGGCCTTTTGAAGGAAGCATCCCGGAGTTCACCTGGAGTGATTTCGGGAAACCATGGAAAATCCAAATCTGTATGCCCGGACGGGGATTCGAACCGGTGTTCACCCGAATGCGTTAACGGCTCTACCACCACGCCCGGTCGGCTCGTCTAGTTTGTTGGCCCTGCACTTCCCCACATTCACAGAGCTCGTCCTCTGGGATGTAACTCCATTTCTTCCGATTCTCTTTGCTTCGAAATACACCGGTTCTGAGCTCTATATAGGGATTTCCAGGTAGTGTACGGAAGATTGCAGGCCCCTACAGGTTTCTCCATTCGGTTATCTCAAATTATTACTGGTGCCAGATTTCGCCAAAGTTCTGCTCGGCGATTTTTAGATGGTAATGAAGTTGGTGTCGTATACAAGAAGCTTCTTGAGTTAAGTTTCAAGGATCGGAATTCGCATACAAACATTGAATGCCTGAGGTTTTGCGTATTGTTTTCGCTTCTCAGTTTCTGCAGCTATCCTCCTGATTATGTTTATGGGAGTAGGGCGGAGGTACCCTGTTATGACGCGGCTATCTTATTTGGGGCTACACTCACCTTCCTCGCATGGGAGGAGTTTCACCAAACTGGTGCTGCGTATTCAACGGCTGAGAATCAAAGTGATAGAGCAGATCTGTGGAGGAATGTTGGCTGCGCTCTGCTATTTGTTGGTTTCTGGATGGCGTGCTTCCGATCACACGCTTTTAGCTACGTGTCCTCAGACTGATCTTTGAAGTTGAGGGTACGGTCGAGCTTGACTCGCTGGAATTTTGGTGTATCACAATGGGATAGATGTTACCTTTACCAGTTCATGGCAAGTTCTCGCATAGCCACTCTGATCCGCAAATGGAAGATACATACCTGTGTTTTTGCAGGGTTGGCCTTCAAATGGTTACTGTAACAATAGTCGGGTAGGTCTTTAAGCGCTTTTCTGAGCTTTATTTCCACCTCTTTGAAAGTTTTACCCTGGGCAGCAGTGACAGTCGTCAGCATAGATAAAGGAGCGAATGTCCAGACTGTTCGGCTGATTATTCGTGTAGATGACGTGCGTCAATGGAGCAAGAAAACTGCCTTGAGGGAAGCAATTTCTCTGATTCCACCATCGGCTCCTTTTCGTCTGCAGCGAAACAAAGAATCGCCTGTCCTGTAACAGACATTGGTGAATTGCGACAGCCGGAAGTCCTTCGTACTGTTACACACTTTCCTTATCAGCTTCTTATGGCTGATCGTGTCACAAGCGGCTGTAAGTTCCATAAATGCGACTCCTGTAATCTGTCCTCGTTCGTCTTCGATATTTTGAGTTACGTTCTGGATTTATTCACAGCATGAGCTGCCGGCTTGCTGTTTAATGATGTTTTGGTTTACATGTTCTGACACACCATTGACCTTATTCTCTGTAGGGCTTCATAGAACAGGCAGAGTGAAATAGGACGAAATATTTTTGGATCTGTTAAGTGCTTCTCAGGTTTTGCTTTCCACCAAACCCTCGGTATCTGCATTTTTAGGACGCAAGTGTTAATCAGCTTTAGTAACCACTGTCTGGTATGTTAGTTTGGATCTCAGGTCATCTAGTCCAGCAGCTTTATTGTTCTTCATTGAGCAGATGGAGTCGCCTAATTCCTTCAAAGTGAAGTGAGTGGCAAGGTGGTCTTCCTCGTAATTGTATCTTTAGAGCTTCTTATTTCCGCACTTCTTGCTGGTTTTACCATTAAGTATCAGTTTGCTGCACCGTTTCTTCAGGCATTACTTTAAAAGGACCTAAAGAGGGGGAGGAGGGAATAAAAGATCGTTAAGTTTTTTTTTAATAGTTGCCACGCCTGGTTGTCATTTTATTTCATATCTACTACTGAAATTAGGTTACATTATTTCGCTTGTCTTGAGACTGATCTAGCTTGTAGTTAGGGGTAGAGATTTTTTTTTTTTTTTAACTGCTTAACGTCTCTCTAACAGCGAGGTCTTTAGAGACGGGAAAGGATGGGGGGCAAGGAATGGGAAGGGATTCGGCCATGGCCTTTTTAAAGGAAGCATCCCGGCATTTGCCTGGAGTGATTTGGGAAACCATGGAAAACCCAAATCTGGATGCCCGGACGGGGATTCGAACCGCCGTCCTCCCGAATGCGAGGTAGAGAAAGAATTTGCCACTAAACAGTAGTAGACCTCTTTTCTGTACTGCAAAAAATGTGAGAGCGCCGAACATATGTTCATCGTGCGATGGCTAACTACGTAGGTCGATTTTGGCCTCCTGTGAACTCTCCCCCCACGTAGCCCTACGTGGCTTTTACCTCTACCCCCTCCTTTCCCAGGTAGCACGTAGCTTTCTTCCCTTTCGATCCCAAAAGACATTTTTTACTGTTTTCTCTTGTTAGACTATCGTAAATTACATACAGTGATAATTAAATGACGGAAATAAATATTCAGATGCTGTTGTGTGTTTTGTACCTTATTTTAACTGTGACAAATAATATGGATGGAAAGCTACGTGGCCTGCTGAAAAATAATAGCCAACCGCAAATGATTAACGACTTAGTCCTTGGTTTTTCTTTCATCGTAACTTTCCTTTGAAAGCACATGTAGAGATTCTGTAATTAGTACATTTGCCATTGTAGCAGAAAACACTATTCAAAATTCATCTCAGCAATTTTAATTTATGAAAAATAATAATAATACTCCGTTCCACATACTTGTAGGTGAAAGAATCCATTCGGCATACATAAGTTACTTGACTTTAAATCAAGAACCGCCAACCAACATTTTATTTAACTGTAAAATGCTCTATATAAACATTTTGATTATTTAGGCCGTTTTCTTTAGCTGATCTACTAATAATGTGTTTTCATTCATTTTTTTATGGCTTTACGCCTCGTCAATGTCGAGGTCATAAGAGACGGGATGGGACTAGGGACAAGGAACAGGATGGAATTTGACCATGACCTTTTGAAGGAAGCATCCCGGTATTCGCCTGGAGTGATTTGGGGAAACCATGTAAAACCCAAATCTGGATGGCCGGACAGGGATTCGAATCGGCGTGCTCCCGAATGCGAGGCCAGAGCGTTAACCGCTCACCTACCACGCTCGGTTTTTCATTTGTCTATTGCAGCTACAATATAAACTTCGTTTTGGTGTACGAGTTTAGATTTATGAAAATCATTGGTGTACTAAAACAAGTTATGAACAAATTTTTTTGATGCTTATAATAGATGTAATTCTAAATATATGTATAAAAAATTGTACACAACTTGTTTTAAGACCCTGATGATTTGAATAAATCGGAACGTATATGCCAAAAAGACGTTTATTTTGTAGCTGCAATAGACGGATGAAAATCCAGCATTATTACTCCATGCAAATCTCTCTCTATTTTTTTTTTTTACAACTTAAACTTTTGTAAATTAGTTTCACAGCTTCGTGTGGTGTAACATAGTCAGCCAGAAATTAAAAAAAAAAAGAATTATCAGAACACATCCCTTGATAGTATGATATGTTTTTCAAGACGATAACGATCTCTTGGTATACCTGGGCTCTGATATTGCTTGTTCCAAGTATATCATGAGACTAATATATAATCAACGTGTACCACTGTTATGAGAAATTTAAGTCTTAAATGTACCTTTCGTAATGTTGGCGACTTTGCACCCGATTGCAGATACTTGGTTACACGTTTTTTTTATATATATATATATATTTATTAGCTTCACACATTGTCGACTTTGACGTTATTAGAGCCAGGAGAGTATCAGGGGACAAGGAACGGGAAGTGATTCGGCCAAGGACTTTTCAAAGAGCCATCCCGCCATTCGCCTGGAATGATTTCACGAATCCATGAAAAACAAAGTTAACTTACCGGAAGAGGATTCGAATCCGCGACCTCTCGAATGCCAGGCCGAGTGTTAGCGGCTCTCCTACCAAACTTGTTTTCTCCTTTTTATCCGTGTAACCTAACTGTCACGTTCTTAATCGTATGACAACCACTCCAACCAAAAACGCCTGAGTTATGGTCTGGTGCTTGAAAATCAGTGAATTCTTACAAGGCAACAGAGAACCATGGCCGCGTTAACACTGCGTGATTTGAGAGCGAATGTAAACGAAAATTTAGAAGATCAGAATGGATATTGTGTCGACCACGAAATTATCATACATGTTTTAAAGTGTTATGGGATACATTGCATTGTTGATAAACGGCTTCGTTCTTATATTTTGTAAAGAGAACGGAAAGTGCCACTGGAACATTTTAATTCTGCGTCTGTGTAAAGCGAGTAATAAGAATTGTGTGTGGGGTTGGCGGTAGAACTTAATGCTTAGAACTGTTCAAGAAGTTAGAAATTTTAAGATTGTTGCCGAGTGCACATTCACATTAATGTTCTTTTTAGTCACCGATTATGCTGCGTTTGAAACAAATAGTAAAATACACAATTACAGCACTAGAAGTAAAAAAATGAATTGTTCCTCTTAAGGATTTCACGTTCTTATCTGCTCAAAAAGGAATCAGATATTCAGGGTTACATATCCTCAAGAAGTTCCCAACCACCCATACATCTTAAATGTCTGGCACGGGATTATAATGGAAGAATTAAAAGATCATTTAACTGACAGCTCCTCCTACTCACAGAAGAATTTCTTACAAAGATGCTATTTATAGTCTCCTCGGGCCTCAAATCCGTAGAACTAAAAAAAAAAGTCTCCAAAATTACAATGTCGGAGATGGGCCTAGATATTTGGTGGGGGGGGGGGGTTTGAGCTCCATAGCCCCCCCCCCCCTGGATCCGCCCCTGACGCTATTAAATACAGCAATTGAATCCTTCTCAATACTGTACTGTACTGTTTTTCTACCAGGCAAAACGCGATTTCTTCTAGTAGTCTATGATCTGTAGTACCTTCAGGCTACAATATTAGATTCTAGGCTTGCGGATGCCACATCAGCGATTCCAAGTATCGTTTTACATGGGTTAATTGAATTTACCATCAAAACAAACATTTTAGACAATGATGAACACTATAAATTTCTAACATGAAAAAGGCATAGTTTTAAAGAGGAACTCTAAAAGCAGTACCGTTTTAATACAATACAATTCGTATCATATCCAAGTTATTTAAAATATCTGTGCTACTTTCTGCATCATTAACGAAGACAGTTTTTTTTGGTGGAGATGCTATTATGCCGATTACGCAAGTAAATGGTGTAAAGTCACGTGAAAGTTTATTTTTCTTTGTGACTTTACGGTTCGTCGACAGTCATTAAGGCTGAATGAGAACGACAATAGAAAACAAGATGACATCTGTTATAGGATGTAACAGGAATCATTCCTGATAAGATTTGCGAAATCGACCAAAATCCAAAAAAAACACCCTTAGAACGAGTCTCTCACGATGCATGGTGCCAACGTTATCACGCAGCCAGCAGGTTCAACCTAACGCAGTAACTACTGCCCACAAAATTAAAAACAACCAAGTTTCTACAACACATCTTCGTCAGTAAAACAATATATTCCGATCCTGAAAAATCCAATCTACGTACCACAATTATTGCACTGCTAAACGAAAGATAAATCTTTCGTTGTGTTCATCAACGAATTCCAAGCCAAACTGTATTTTCAGTCTGGAATGGTGGCAGTGGTCAACTAAGAGCGGGAGATTGTATATGAAGTTTCATCGTACCCTCGGTTTCTAAACTAAAATTTTGAAATATTATGCGATTTGGTAAAAATCGTTTGCTGAGTAATATTAGACTACATCATCTAAGCGAATAAATATGCGAGGGAAAAGAACTGCGGTACTAGGACTGGTATATAACTGACAAAACTAGATATTCCTGGACACGCCTTAGCACAAAAGATAAGTAGCAGACGCATTCGTCCCAAACAAACTCGGATATTAGCAAAATATGTAGTCATACCGGCAATGTCTCCTTTTCTATATAAGAATGGAATGGTACGTTTTGAAAAGAAATCTTACACTTATATTAGCGGTAAAAACAGAAATTTCGTACTAAATTTGCAACATGGCATGCCATCAGACTCCTGAAAAGTAACTTGCAATGAAGGGGTCAAGAAAATATACGAAAGATGCAGAACTACTGGGAATTTTTAATACAAATTTATTCATAGAAATTAACACTACAGCAGTGTTGCCTTTGTTATTTATCTATGAACAGTAGCGGCAATCTGCATTTCACCTTAATTTCTTCAAACATCTAACAACAATAAAATGCTGAGAGAATGTCGGCAGGGATGGCTGCGTGTTGGTAGTGTTAAACAGAGGCAGAGTTGCTACTATTGTTAAGTAACATTATAGCAAAGTATCGCTCTTGAAAGAGTTTTTTTAACGACTACGGCAAAGCTGTTCATTTCATTGTTTAGTTTTCATCGACTAGTTATTAAGGTAGTCAAATACATCAAGGGAGCTTTGTAATCTAAAAATGTAAACAAAATTTGAAACGGCGATATATTGGTCTGAATCTTCTCACAATGTAGAATTCATGTCTAGCCGCACAAGGCTAGGATCTGTTAAATGACACCTACAGCGTGACAACTACCATTACAGAATGTATACTCACTTGTAAAAGGCGTCCTCGAGCACCTGGATACGGGCGCATGCGCACGCATTGCTGTTCATTTCGCCGACTGACAAATGTTGCTCTATCGGAGCCTACTGCTTCACTGGCCGCTCACCAGGAAGCGCGAGTGTGCGCTTGTGGTGGCAGCAGTGTCTACATCCGCCGAGCTAGTGACGTCATACAAGCGCCTCAGTGGGCTATTGTTTGTTCCTTTGTGGAAATGAAAACAAAGAATGACAGTGACTTATATTAAAATAATCTGGGAACTAATGGCTAAATGTTTCGTTTTCGAATATACTTAAATTACTTCCAGATTGATGTCTGGTATGAATGGTACAGATTCTTTTTGAACTTTCTTTTGCCATAATGTGTTTATGTGTTTAAGCTAATTAGTTTAGCTGTTGAATACCCTATCATGAGTTGAATTATATCGTAAAATAATGGCTTAAATTATTCTTCCTGCAGTTCAGTGTATTGTGCTGCATTATGGATACAATCACAATTTGTTTATTTAACATCTAAAAGGAAACATATACCCCATCATCGCAAGTTCTGCCTATGACAAGCATGGTTCTGGAGACTAATAACATTGTTTGACTAGAATAACGAATCTAAAACAGAGAAAATAAAATGGAGAAAATATGTATCAAGTCTTATAAAAGCTTCAGTTTCAGGCAAGTAGAAGCAATGTTTTACATATAAAGGTTTCAGAAGTATGTGACCCATTGAACGACATGTCCTTAACGTGACTTCGAGTTCTGTAAACACGTAACACGTGAAAAATAGTATAAACTGTGCACAACATACCCAAGAACATACTGTGTTCCAGCTTGAGTCTGTATTACTCTGGACGCCAAAAGAGCGAAACGAGTTTTAATGCTGTTCTATCCGTATCTTCTGTTATTACTGGCGGATTCATAACAAAAAGTCTAGAAACAGAAGAAACTATAAAACGCCACCTGAGACTAAAGACTCCCAAAATCTTCCTGTTATAAGTTCCAAATGTTCTGTTTGATCATATGAGCTATCCTCTAACGTTCCATGGTTCTGATTCCACCTTAAACTGTAGGCGAAAAAAGAAGAAAGGCGTGTAGGGAAATTACAGCGGAGAATGCACTCTATCGCAATTAAAATTAAAAGGAACACAGGTCTCCATTCTTATGTAAATCATGGGTACATTGTTTCTTATTATCAATTCTCGATACCATATTCGAAATTACGGTTCTGCAGGTTTTCAATTTAAACCAATCAGCCATTTTACGCCACTCATCTGAATGTACTGTACCTACTAGAAATATGAATTGCGAATTTCTTTGGTATGTAACAAGAAAAATAAACCTGCTTTATTGCAGCTGTGATGATTTTCACTGAGACAAGAATCATTTCTGTTGATGTGAAAGTTTGTACCTCACTGATATCGGTTCTTCCATTGAATAATCGGGATAGTATTAAATTTGCAGTACCACTGTAACTCAGAATTCAGGATGGTCATTTACTTTCCTCCGCGATCTGCAGTTCAACATGGAATCCGAACCCCGTAGCTAATATGAACAAAGCAAAACCCATAAAAATGCCTGGTCAGAGGGTAAGCCGAACCCATGACTCCGTATTTTATACATGAACGCCTTGTTCACTGAGCTACCAGTCAACACACTTGGTTTTCAATGGAGAAGAGTCTCAAATAACGAGGCAGCTAAAAAAAAAAGATTTATTTTATTTTTTTAACCGATTAGCCTTTAGCAATTAAAACGAAAATTGACAGTTATTAAAATAACCGGCAACACTACCCACTGACAGCGCTGTAATTGTTGATCAACTGCCCACTACGAGCGCATCAATCACTCCTTATTTATTTTATTTTTTTCAAATGGCATTACTTTTCAGCCAGCATCATTTGTGTTTCATTTTCCTCGGTTGCGTTAGACTCTTCTATTGTAGATAATCTCAAGTGAAAGGACAACACCGAACAAACACAACACGTAATTAAAACCGCCCATACCCTGGGCCGGACTCGAACCTGCAACCTCAGCAACGCGAAGCCAGCTCACTAGCCCCGCTTCCATGGTTTCCCAAATCACTCCAGGCAAAAGCCGGGATGCTTTCTTCAAAAGGCCATGCCCGAATTCCTTCCCATTCCTTGCCCCCTATCCTTTCCCGTCTCTAAAGACCTCGCTGTTAAGAGACGTTAAGCAGATATATCTATCTATCTATATATATATAAACTAGCCCCGTGCTACCGAGGCCGGCCAATCACACTATTTTTTTTTTTTTTACTGCTTTACTCCTTGTCGACGGCTAAGGTCATTAGAGGCGGAATGGGACTGGGGACAAGGAACGGGAAGGAATTCGGCCATGGCCTTTTTGAAGGAAGCATCCCGGCATTCGACTGGAGTGATTTGGGGAAACCCAAATCTGGATGCCCGGACGGGGATTCGAACCCGCGTCCTCCCGAATACGAGAATCACTCTTTATTGCTTCTCTCCATGTTATTAACTGCGTTAGTGACCATCAGATGACCCAACCGTCGGAAAATGTTTATTGCTACTTAGCAGTTAATAACTGCGATAGCGACCATCAGAGGACACCACCATCGCAAAACGCTTATTGCTTCTTTTGCCAGTTACTAACTGCGATAGTGGCCTACAGATTTCGCCAATACAGACAATGATAAATGCTACTTTGCAGATATTATTTGCGATAGGGGCCAAAATTTTTCATTTCTTTATGCTGTAGCAACTCTCAAGCCTGTTTTCAGGATCCATCCACTGTCGTAAACCATTTATTTATTTATTTATTTATTTTTTATTATTATTTTTTTTTTAAAATTGCAATAGTGATCTACCTGTGTCGCAAACTTCACAGAACTCATAACTTTTTTGTCAGTTACAAGCGACTATCAAATAACACCACTTTTGCAAAATTATATTGCTACTTGCCCGTTACTAATTGTGATAGTGGCCAACAGATGGCGAATCGTCAAAAAGCGCTAGTTTGAAAGTGGAGTTTCCTAGTCATAGATTTTACCCGCGCTGTTTGTTCTTCATCCAGCTTTCAAGGAAGTTGGATGGTTACAAAACGATAGCATCAATTATTCACTTATGTCTGAGCTTAAAGCTTCTGCTATACGATTAACGAAATTGTTTAATGTATTAATATGGATTATTTCTTTATCCAGATTATTTTTATGACCCATAGGCTTATTTACATGTGTAAAGAAATATTTTAAGCTCCTCTGACTGATGTCACAAGAAATGTTGCTAGAAGGCCTAAGATCGAGATATGAAAATCTGGAAAGTCGATAAGTTAATTGGTTTAAATCTGTGCATGACACAAAATTTAAATAGTTCCATTTAGACACAGAAGCTGCAGAAAAGAAATTGTTGTCACTGAATCTGGATGAGAGTAGGCAAAATAGTTCACTGAAAGTCATTGTAGAAGTTCAACGTTACTTAAAAATACAGAGAATTAATAGGAAAGAAAACCCTCAGCAATTTATTTATTTATTTATCAATCTTGTTTCATGGATCCCTGCTCAGGAAGGATCTCTGGGATGTGAAAAATGTCATGGTTTATACACATCCATACAATATGATTATAGTGAAAATAATCATATGTTACAAAGAAAAATAAAGAGAACAAAAATAAACATTAATTTTTACAACTGAGTTTTGCAAGATGTCATATTGAATACAATTAATTATTTTGTTCAAATTCTTGAATGTAGTAGAAGGAGTTGCCAATAAGATAATTTCTCAGTTTTTCTTTAAATATAGCTTAATTATCTGCAAACTGTTTTATACTCTTGGGAAGTTTATTAAACAGATGTATCCCAGAATAATTAACTCCTCTTTGTACTAATGACAGAGATGTTTGTGTTTTGTGCAAGTTATTTCTGTTCCTTGTATTGAAATTGTCTACCTGTGAGTTAGATGTAAACAGGTTAAAATGTTCTATGACAAAACATATGAGAGAATATATATACTGAGTATTCATTTTAAGAATACATCTCGTTCTCGGTAATAGACACAAAATCTATTTTCCAATTTACCATTAATTTTTTTTTGGGTTCAATCATAATTAGTATTGCCCAGGACCTGTTCGAGGGTCTAATAAAACCGTCTTTTAGCCATTGGTAGACGAATTCAGTAATTAACTGCCTCTAGTGATACCACAGTCTATATTTGTTCTTATAAATAGGTATTGCACCTTTTTTTAAATTCTATGTTCAACAGTACCTTGCTATTTGGTAAAAGTAGCTCTTTAAATTAACTTAAAAACTTTTCCATCTTATTCATTTCTTTATATAGTATATCGTTCAATCTATATTTTAAAATATCATCTCTTTCCGCCTGAATAGTAAGCACATTTTTCTCCTGTAGAACTTTAGTCCCAGTTCCCGTAAAATTACAAAAAAACACTACTCTGTAATTCCTTTTCCCTTAAAACTCCAAATGTGTTATTTTTGTCATTACCGTGTGTCACCATGTTGCTTTCACATAAATTCTCTACGACAGCAGGTGCACGCTTCGCTCATTATTTACGAGCACTTTGCAAATACTCCTCTTCACATAGCACTGATTAGAATCTAACCATTTGTATCTTCTGCGAGATACAGTGGCGTAGCTAGGTCAACAAGGGACCCGGTGCAAAAATTTTATTTTGGGCCCTCAGGCCAGATGGGCGACCTTTTTTTTGTCTTGTGTTGCTGGTAAGGGCCCTCTGAGCTGAGGATGGGGCCCCTGAGTTGTGCTTAGGGGGTCCTTGAGCAGTGGTTGGGGGCCCCCCTGAGCAGTGACAGGGCCCTTAGTGAGGGGCTTCCTGTGTCTCAGGGGCCTACCCCCATAGTAGCTACCCCCCTGGCGAGATATACTTAGATTACCTAATATTCACCACATTTCATGCTATCTCCAGTGGGTATTTTTATAATTTTTCCGGCAGTTTTCGGATTTTTTTATACTGTTCGAACTGACAGCAGATCTATAAGTATGTATATATGTTTAATTCAGGTTCGTGAATGTTTCGTTTAGTCAGGAACTCTATTTACATCTGATAAAGACAAACGAAAGTCCACACCTCGTTCTTATCGCCATGCGAATAATTGCGTGATATTTACTGAGGAAATCGCAAAATTATTGGAATGAGGTCACTATACAGATAGTTGCGCTATACTCCCAATTTCCCTACAGATGTTAATTTTTTCTTCGCGAAATGTTTTAATACTGTTGGGCCCATTTAACTCACTAATGTTACACCAGGGCAGTCTTAGATCCTGCGTAGCACAAATACTTGTAGACAACAAAGTCACCTGTTCTCCCGTTTCAATTAACATGTTTCGTTGTTTCACATGTACTGTAATTTTTAGTATAAAATCTTAATACTGCCGTTTAAGGTGCCGCAACTTCTTTCACTGTTATTCGTTTCAAAATAATTTTCACTACATCCCCCATAAAGTCTTTCATTAATATTTTCTTCATTAAATCTACCATCGGCCTCCCGAAACCATCCACCATCATTCCCCTGAAATCATCTAGAGTTTCCTTGAGTTATCTTATAACCGCCTGTAAGAAATCTGCTATTATCATTTCCCTAAAATCTGCCTACAGTATAAAATCTCTGATTATTCTCTTTCTTATCAATTCATTGAATTCTTCTATCGTCATGAAAGCTCTCATTATTCTCCACGCAACATAAACCATTAACTTTTACAAAATACTGTGCTTGTGTTTAACTTCCGCCAACAATTCTTGCTTCATTTTCTCCTTTCTTATACGCTAAACATCTTAACTGTATTGGTTTTTTTTTCACAATAAGAACTTGTTTCACAACCTTTCGCTTTTTACAACTTTTTTAGTTTACTCCTGCCTCTAATGACCTCGACGTCCACGAAGTGTGAAGCCATAAGCACAAAAATAAAAAATAGATTTACCCTTTACTTGCCCGAACACGATGGCATGGTCTATAAGTTCTGCGAATGTGTTACGCTTTTGTGAGCTGACATGATCTACAATATCCCATCTAGGCCTCCAAAAAATGCACTTACTTCTCTCTGATCTGTCTGAACTATGTAATATTCCATGTCGCTACCCATTGACGAGGAGTTATTGTTTATTATTTTTATTCTGTCCACGAACTATTTCAAATCTTCTCGTGTTCTTAAATTTCTTAGTTGTTCCTGTTGTACCTTAGTTGTTTCTTCAAGAAACGTTTCAGAATCTCACCCTTAACCCTCTTGTATGTTTCGCTACTTTTAAAGACATCATCTTATATTACCAATTTTATAGCTTCACCTGCCAATTTTGTTCTTAAAAGCCTTTATATTTATTGCTGCTACCTAAATCCCCAAATGCCAAAATGTCTTCAAACGTAATGAAAAATTTATGCACTAAGTCTAGCTGTGCTCTCCATCATTGTGCTGTGAATCCCACTGCCATAAATATAAACATTACTCGTTACTATTCATTCGCCTGGCGTTACTGCTGTAAGTTTTACACGTAACATACTGATAGCATCCGGCAGATCTACTTCTCGACATATTGCCAGATTTTTTCACTTACATGTGTTTTTTTTTAACCGCACACACACACACACACACACACACACACACACACACACACAGAGGGAGAGAGCAGCAGTGTTTACTAAAACAAATACAGAAATTTCACATAGTAAACAGCGAATTAGAGCAATAGAGTTCTTACATCCTATTATAACAAAGAATAGTAAAAAAACACACAAATTGTACACTATAATATACAAGAAAAGGTTAGCACAGTTAAAAAAATTAAATGCTACCTTTTACCAACTAAGAATTAACGTAACACAACTTGTATAGGCCTACTAAAACCAATACACAAATTGCACATGAAGAACTTACAGGGAAATGGTAAGCTCGAATTTGAAATAATAGAGTACTTACATGCAATTACAAATATAAATGGAAAAACAAACACACAAATTTTACACGCCAATATACAGGTAAATGATTAGCAAAATTTACAAAGATTATATGCTACCTTTTACCAACAAAAAATTAACACAATACAACATAAAAAGTTCACTAATACACAAGACATGTTATATAAATTCTTCTCGGGTTTGCCGCCGAATTACATTTTCTACTGTCGAGCTTTCGGCGACTTTCACTGCCGCCATCATCAGGTCTGTTGTGTCTGAAGGAACAACAAAAACTGAACTGAATAGCGGAACTCCCAGCCAGAGTAGCCATTCACGTTCTTCCTGAAACAAAAAAGAACAGAGTATGCTGGAGGTTGTTGTCTTTCGACATTTCCTCCGCAGGGATTAGTGATGGGGTATAACATTACGTGGGGTTTGTCGTCACAGTTGGCTAGTCATTGTTGTCGTAATTTGTTGGGGCGTCTTATGTCGGAACTGTCAGATCCAGTGGTCGTCTGTGTCGGCCGGGACGAATTTCGTACCGGCCAAGCACGCTGATCAACGGATTAGTGCTGGTTTCCGCCTTCTTGTAGAAGGCAGTGGCCAGCGCTCGGAAGCGGTCTCTTAGGGGCATGATGCCGGTGGCTTCATGAAGAGCCGCTGTCGGGAAACGGTGGGGGAGGTGGAGGGCACGTTTAAGTGCCCGGTTTTGGACTGCCTGCAGTCGTTGCAGGTGGGTGTGAGCGGCATATCCCCACACTGGACAGGCGTACTCGAGGAGTGGCCTGACCAGAGTGAGATATATGCGCACTCCCAGGGACGGTGACAGTGCACTGTTCCTGTTCAGGAGGGGGTAAAGCTCGTTTAGCCTGGCGCTGGTCCTTCTACGCACATCGTTGATATGCGTGCGCCAGGTGAGCTTGGAGTCCAGCATTACCCCGAGGTATCTCAGTGAGGTACTCCAGGGAATGTCGGATCCGTTCAGCCTCAGCAACTGGGCCGGTTGGCCGCCGTTGCGTGGGCCGTACTTCATCGTGAAAACGATGGCCTGGGTTTTGGTAGGATTGACGTCAATGCGCCACCTCCTAGCCCAGGCCTCCGTCTTCTGGAGGACTCCTTGCAGTCGAGCGGTGGCGACGGCCTTACTCCTACTACGAGTGATGTAAGCCGTGACATCCGCGTATGTAGCTGTCTGTACACGGTCTGCCGTTGGTACGTCAGCCGTGTACAGAGTGTACAGGATGGGGCCTAGGACTGACCCCTGGGGGACACCTGCAAGGATGTTTCTGATACCTGACTTGACTCCGTCCACCTTCACATGGAAGGTGCGGCCAAGCAGGTAGGACCGGATAAGCTTTACCAGTGGCCCCGAGAAGCCCTGCTGGTAAAGCTTCAGTAACAACCCAGAATGCCAGACCGAGTCAAAGGCACGCGCTACGTCCAAGGACACCATAGCGCAGTACTCTTTGTGGGCGAAGGCATGGGTTGCTGTTTCCACAATGAGGAGCACCTGTTGGGTGGTCGAGTGTCCGTTGCGGAAACCGAACTGGTGGTTGGGCTGGAGACTGCTATCTGAAATGAAGGATTGCATCCTCTTCAGTAGCAGCCTCTCAAAGACTTTGCTGACCGACGGAAGGAGACTGATGGGTCTGTAACTCTGGGGGAGACTGGGGTTCTTCCCGCTCTTGTGGATAGCTACTATTTCAGCATGCTTCCACCGTTGCGGGAAGACCCCAGTCCGCAAGATGCGGTTGAAGATGTCTGCCAGAAACCCATGGGCTTCAGGTGGCAGATTCCTCAGGCATCTGTTCCCGATCCCGTTGTGGCCAGGAGCCTTGTTAGGCCTGAGCCTTGCAAGACAGCTGGCCACTTCCTCAGGGGAGATGGGGTCTATCTCCTCGTCTCCGTCGTCGGCTTGGAGGAAAACGCGCAGACGGTCTTCGGTGTCTCTCAGAACCTGGTCATCTGCATGCGTTTCGGAGGGACGGAAGTTGCGCTCGAATCCATCGGCCAAGGCATTTGCTTTGCCTTCTGGTCGATGGATGGGACCGTTTGTACCTTCCAGGGGGGGGGGGGGATTCTCCGCTTCCGCCTTGTGAAGCTGCGGGTCTGGGCCCACAAGGTCCCGTCGTCTAGGGTGAGCGCCGAAACTCGGGCGTCCCATAGTCGGTTCCTGTGTTGGGTCAGATCCGCTTTCAGTTGCTTCTGAAGGCGGTTTAGGAGTCTTCTGGTGTCGGGGCTGTGGGTCAGCTTCCACTCCCTTGCACCCCTGTTCTTATGCCTGATGGCAGCAAGAAGGTGGGGCGGCAAGTTGAGTGTTGGGAGTCTCCATGAGTGAAGCGGGGTGGAGACTGATATAGCCTCCTCCACCATTTCCTCAATGCCCTGATCGCCGCGTTCAAGTCCTCTACTCGCTGGTCAGCCAGTGAGGAGGACAGCGACTGCTTGAAGCTTCTCCAGTTGGTCTTACGGAGGTCATGGGATGCTGGGCGCGAGTCTTGCCATTCACCTGCGTCCACTTCCAAAGTCACGGGACAGTGGTCGGAGGACAGCTGGTTAACAGTTCGACCAGTGACAAGGCCTGTCAGTGCCCTGGTGACTAAAATGTCTAGGACGTCCGGGTTTGCTCTACCTCTACCCGCAGGGTAGTGTGTCGGCTCATCCGGACCCCAGACATGCATGTCTTGTGCATTGGCGAGCCTCCGTAACGTGATGCCTGCCACGTTTCGGACCCTGCTGTTCCAGTCGGGGTGCTTCGCGTTGAAGTCGCCTCCGAACAGAACCTTGCCCCTAATAGAGGCAAGTGCAGTGAAGTCCGCTTCCAGGGTGTTCCTGTTGTCCGCAGCCGCAAGCCTGCAAGGGGGGTCGGTAAACTGCCACCACTGTGAGTCTCCCCCCAGCGGTGGAGACCTCCACCCCAACAGCCTCGACAGTCCTGCAGACCAGGAACCCTAGCTTGGCAGTGG
The DNA here is from genome assembly GCA_031002005.1 of Vandiemenella viatica. Taxonomy (NCBI): domain Eukaryota; kingdom Metazoa; phylum Arthropoda; class Insecta; order Orthoptera; family Morabidae; genus Vandiemenella; species Vandiemenella viatica. The sequence goes on from CM061921.1 coordinate 364,595,450, forward strand.
GGGATACCACTCCTGATATATATCGCTACGCCTCCCCCTGCGGTTTGGCGGTCGCGACGATAGCAGGAGTAGTTTGCCACCGATGCTCGGAGTCCTGGCTTGAGGTGCGTCTCGCTAACTAGACACACATCAATCTCCTGCTCTTGCAGAAAGTGCCTGAACTCCAACATCTGTCCAACAATGCTGTTAGCATTCCACACGCAGAATTTCAGGCTTCTAATGTTAGGCCGTCTATTCATTGTGGTTCGTGCTAGAGCATGTGGTGGTGGTGGCCGGGGCCGTCCTCACTGAAGCGTGGACGGTGCTGATAAGCAGGTCCATCTTCAGGAACAGGGCTTGCACCGTCATCGTCAACGACTCCAGCATTGCGCGGAGCGCTTCTATGCTGTCGACCGGTGATGATGTGGCACTTGTAGGGGGGGGGAGCTTCGGGGTTCTGCTCGGCCACCTCCATCGGGACAGAGGTGGCAGCAGGGGTCTGGCTGCCCGTTGCAGCTTGGGCGAAGGTTACATTCTCGATGCGGCGGTTGGCCGCATTTGAGAAAGTTTTCTTCGCTTGCTGCTTGGGCTGCTTCTTCTGAGCAGGGTTTCCTCCTTTTTTGGGGGGATTCCTCTGCTGGGAGGGCTTCTGCTGGGTGGGTTTGGGGGGTTGGGGCTTCTGCTGGGCGGGTTTGGAGGGCTTCTGCTGGGTGGGTTTTGGGGGCTTCTGCTGCGGGGGCTTTTCCTGCTGCGGGGTCTTCTCCTGGGCAGGAGTGGTACCCTGAGCAGCAGGAGGCTCCCAAGCTTCAGTCCCGGTCTGGGTCTGGACTTTTTGCTGGCGTCCTTTGTCCGCTAGGGACTGGACGCCACGCATACGGTCACGGGCCCGCTTGAACGATGGGCAGCCCTTGTAGCTCGCTACATGGGTGCCACCGCAGTTGCTGCACTTAGCAGTGGATCTGTCCTTCTGGACCGTGCAGAGTTTCGAATCGTGTGCTCCAGCACACTTTACACAAACCGGGGCCATTTTGCAGTGACGTGCAACGTGACCGTAGGCTTGGCAGTTGAAACACTGCTGTGGTCCAGGGGACGAGCGGAGAGTCTCTGCTTTCACCATGAGGTGGCAGATACTCTCGACACGGAAAAGCTCTCTGTTCTGTGGTGTGTCTGGGACAACCACAAGAAACAGAGGCATCTCCGCGCCGGTGCCAGGGCGTTTTAGCTGGGCTACAGACTTCACGTCGTAGCCCATAGCTATCAGTTCCTCTTTGAGGTCCTTCACTGGGAAGGACCTCGGGAGACCACGGATCACCACCTTCACAGTTTTCACCGTTCCGGTGGGAAACGTGTAATAAGGAGTTCGATGCTCCTCCAGCATCGTCCTCACGTGGGTGAAATCGTCCACCGTGGTGAATGTGAACTTGATCCGGTCACCCCCGGCCGTCTTGGCCTGGAACGGATCCTTCATGACCGATTTCACCCACTCGTGGAGCTTGGTATAGCTCTCGCTATACTCCACGACAATAGGCGGGAGGTTGGCTCTCCCGGTCTTCGGAGCTGACGGGGCCGACGGCTGGTCGGCGTCCATCCTCTCCGGAGCCAGTGAGGGCTGAGGGGAGGGGGGAGGGGTTGTCCTGACTCCGGGAGCTGGCTCAGGGACAGTACGCTACTCTGCCGGGCCAGAGGCCTGCGGCCGGTCGCTCGAGAGCTCCTCGGCTTCAGCCCCCTGCGACAGGCAAGCGAACCTGTTGTCCAGGACCAGCTGCTCGGGAGACAAGGAGGGAGGGGTCCTACAGGTGCGCCTGGCAAGTGCGTAGCCACCAGTGACGAAGCCGTGGCTTGTGCTGGCGGCTGGCGCATCTTCCCGGCGGCGGGAGGTGGCGGAGATGGGGGGAGGATTTCCAGCGGCGGCCTTTTTGCCCTTGCGGGAAGAAAGACGTACCGCCGAACTACTGCTGGCCCCGTGGCTGCCTCGGGAGTCCGCTTTAGGCTGCTTCACCTTGCCAGCCTGGAGTGGAGAGCAGACCCTCTTGGTGCCACGGTCGTCAGGGGTTTCCTTGGCCACGGCAGCAGGTTGGATAGCTGGTGCAGCCTCAACCAGCGCTGCCATGTCGGGGGTATCGTTGGTCGCGGACTGGGTTGGCCGCTGAACGGCAGGTTGAATAGTCTCCTTCTCCACCGTGGTCAGTAGCACCTCCAGCTCGCTAACAAACGATGTGGGAAAGGAGGAGGGGTACCGCGCCGACCGCCTTAAGTACCCTGGCGGCGCGGCACGAACTACGGCGACTGGACCCGAGCGGCTTGCTCGGCTCGGCGGGATCGGCTGGCCTCGGCGGCTGGCTGGCTTCTCGGCGCTGCTTGGTCTTCGCTGGCGATGTTCCCTCGAATAGCGGAACTGAACGAGCCAGGAACGTTGTCGACTTCCGATTGGCTGACTCCAATGACGTAACCATTCCGTGACTGTGATTGGTCGGTTGCCGAACCAGGCGTAGATATACACCAGCGTTGTACTGACAGTTGGCTCCACAGCGAAACCAAAGCCGAGGTTGTTAAAAATGGAAAGACGATGGATTACCTATGTCAATGTTCGCATAACGTCACTGTTCATATTGCTTCACCGTTTACATTATTCACCACTATTAATCATGATGTTTAATCTCGATAATCCTTAGGGAGCCAAGCGGTATTCTGATTGGCTGACACAATAACTGTTCTCATAGCGTCATCGTTCACATTATTCTCACACAGAAAAATCCAAAGACTTCTTTAATGAAAGACCCCACATTATATATTTTTAAAACATTTACTATCATTAATTATGATGTTCGCTGGCTCCAACGTTCTCCCCTACCCCTTAGGTTAGGAGATTCCTTTTTAGGAAGTTCTTGCCTAATTGGCATCACCTTCCTTCTTTCTTTTTGTTATTTTGCGTCGTTGCTTTTTTGGATTTGTCATTTCTTTTGGAGCGTTAAGGTTCCTATTCAGTTGCTGGTTGTAGGTTTTGGTTCTTCTCGGTTTGATGATGGCTTTTCCAGAGCATCGTCGGGTTGTTTAACTCGAGAAATGCATAGGGAGACATGCGGTCTTCCGATTGGCTGACTATAACCCCGGTTCTGTAATACTTGTCAGTGATTGGTCGGCTACAGATTCAGCTGTAGATGTAGTCGGACTGATACGCCGTGCTCCACTCTCCTATCGTCCGTAAGCGAGACACTTGGTTGTTTAAGAATGGCAAAAACTGGCTTCCATGCGTCACTGAGCCATACACCCAAGTCCCTGTTCATATTATTATTATTCAGGCGTATCTCAATCGCTTCTTTAAACACAGATTCCCAGAAGAAGGAACACTTGGCTAAAACTCTCACCTTATCGAAATCCATACTGTGACCATTTTCGATCACGTGTTGTGCCACAGCAGACTTTTCTAGTTGAAACAACCGGATGTTGCGTTGGTGTTCAGTCACATGGGCCTGGATAGTGCGGATGGTTTGACCAATATAACTCTTACCACATTGGCACGGTAAGCTGTACACTCCCGGTGTTTTTAAACCCAAATCATCCTTCACAGGACGCAGCAAATCCCGTATTTTGGCAGGAGGGCGGAAAATGCACTTGATTCCATATCGTTTTAAAATCCTGCCGATTTTCCCAGAGATGCTACCTGCATACGGGATGAAGGCAAGATCTTTAGGCTGTTCTTCGTCCTCAATATTACGTATATCTGCCTTTTTCTTTCGAAGTGCCCGTTCTATCAATGGGATCGGGTATCCATTCCGCATGAAGGTATGGCGGAGATATTCGAGCTCGTCTTGCAGATTGTCAGCGGCTGAAATTGCCTTTGCTCTGTGTACAAGCGTGTATAACACCGTGTTCTTCTGCGCCGGGTGGTGGAAACTATCGGCATGTAAATAACGGTCCGTGTGTGTTATTTTCCTGTATACACTATGTGACAGGGTACCATCAGGTCTCCGCTGGATTAAAATATCTAGAAAGGGCAAACTACCATCTTTCTCTAGCTCCATTGTGAATCTGATGTTTTCATGAATGCTATTGAGATGGTCCATGAATTCATAAAGACCCTGGATCCCATGGGTTCAAACAACAAATGTATCGTCCACATAACGATAGAAGTATGTTGGTTTGAGGACGGGGGTTTCAATTGCTCGATCTTCAAAGTGTTCCATGAACAGATCGGCTACTACAGGAGATAATGGAGACCCCATTGCCACACCATCAGTCTGTTCATAAAAACTCCCACCATAGGTAAAATAAGTAGAAGTTAGGACTAGTTCGAACAGATCCACCAAGGTAGGTTCAAAAAGACCTTGTAACAGCTGCAGTGTGTCTCTCAAAGGAACCTTGCTGAAGAGCGAGACAACATCAAAGCTGACCATAATATCAGACTCTGACAACCGCATCTTTCGGAGCGTATCGACAAACTGTGTCGAGTTTTTAACATGGTGCGGACAATTACCTACGAAAGGTCTAAGCATCTTAGACAAATGCTTGGCCAAGTTATATGTGGGACTACCAATAGTACTTACAATAGGTCGTAAAGGCACATCCTCCTTGTGTATCTTTGGCAGGCCATCAAGCCTAGGTGGTCTGGCTGCACGAGGTCGAAGGTACTTGACGACATCAGGCGTAAATCCGGCCTTCTTAACAAGAGCTGACACTTTCCTCTCAACTCTGGAAGTAGGGTCCCCATTAAGGGGCTTATAAGCAGTGTCATCAAGCATTTTTTTTATTTTAGATTCATACATATCAGATGTAAGCAAGACTGTGGCATTCCCTTTGTCCGCAGGTAACACAACCACTTCTTCGTTCCGACGCAACGCACGGAGAGCGAAGCGTTCCGATTTTGTGATGTTGGGCCTAGGTGGTTTGGCTTTCTCCAGAACTCTGCACGTTTCCCTTCGGACTTCTTCAGTCGCATCCCCAGGAATCTTTCTAGCAGCTATTTCAATTGCACAGACAATATCCTTTCCAGGAACCTTATCAGGGGTTGGGGCAAAGTTTAACCCTTTGGATAAAACTTTCTCAGTTGCTTCGTCCAGCTGTGTACCAGTGAGGTTTACTACCGCACGTTTGAAAGTTTCATCCTTAGAAGGCCAGTGTGCCTGTGATAGACGATTGAACTTGGAAATCTGTCTTGCCGATGTTCTGTCAAACTCCATGCTACCTTGTTCAGAAGTAGTGGCATCCACCCATTCCCAAGAGGTCGGAGACAGTTTGGCTGCAAGCTCCAGATGGCAGTGAAATAATTCTTGTGCGTTACAGTTAAGCTCAAACCGCGTGTGACGAATACGTTCTCGAAGGAGCGCAAAACCGGCGCGACGCAAAATACGGTTAGCTTTAGTGCTAGCAATGCAATGGCCAACCAGACAAAAACGAGGTAAAATGTTGGAATCCCGACATCTCAATAAGTAAGTCAAGGAACACAGAAGTCTGCCTTTCTTCCTCCGCAACTTTTCCAGATGTCTTACTCGTTTGTACATATCATCCCTGCGGCTCTTCTGGAAGCAGATACCACAGCGGAATGCATTACACTACCTCGGCCTCACCTTGGACCGCAGACTAACGTGGACGAACCACATAGAGGAGGAGAGGAGCATGGTAAATCAGATATAGGGTACCCTGTGCCCAATCCTGAATGCCAACTCTTCCCTGCCACCACGCTGCGGCATCCGAATTTATCAGGCATTCGTCCGGCGAGTCATCGAGTATGCCTGCCCAGTGTGGGCCTACGCCACCGAGACGCTCGTGAAGAAGCTCCAAGTGATCCAGAACCAGACGCTGGAGCGTGCTACCCCCCCCCCCCCCCCCGCGAAGGGTCCCGACTGCAGACCTTCACCAGCTGGCACAGGTCCCCACTCTCCAGGTGAGAGTGGCAGCCGTGACTAAGAAGTTCTTCGCCAAGGCAGCATAGTGTAGAAACCAGCTGGGCGAATACGAGATGGAGGGGCAGCGGTACAGAAGACCGAAGTCGATATTCGACCTTGGCTAGTGCTTGCGGAAATGAGTGCGTAAAGCAAGTCCTCTATCTAGGTATAGATTGCGGTGTTTGTGTTCTCCATAGCATAATTCAAATCTGTACGTAATGTAGATTAGTTTTTAAGTACCGTAAGTGTGAAGTCCTTGAATATCATCGTAACTTAAGTATTTTTTTTTACTATCATAACATGTCTTCGTCACATTTCATCTATGTCTCTTTCCTCTTTGCCGCCTGTAGAACCCATAATACTAATTTTACTAAAAAATATTTACAAAAAAATACAAATACTTAAAGTAACATTAACAAAAATCTTTCAAATTAATTGTTTGATGTATGTCAGTTAAACATACCCCTCCAGTGATATCGCCTATTGGTTCAACACTTGAACGATACTGCTTGTCCTCTGCATACATCATGCCTGTATAATACAATATTCTTGTTCATCAATTCAACATAGCTCTAGTTTACATTATTATCATCCTGTGGTACATCATTCTCATCTCCCACAAATGACAAGCGCTACCTGCCGGAGAGACATAACATTATATCTCTTCATTCTTCTTTTCTTCAACGCATTCTAAAGTCCGACAATATGTTCCATGAGCTAGGTTTTGATGTTTCATTTTCCGGAAGGTTCCATTTCGATTCACAATATGGCTTCAAATCGTTTACATTTCGCAATTCGTAGATTTCCTTATTCTGTTCTTCGCACTCCATCCGCTCCCCTCTTATTTTCAAATGTAGCTCCACAACAATCTTCCTCATACCGATGTGGTATTCCAGCTGACTTTTTTAATTTCGTTCTTCTATCTAGCCCATATATCTTTGTTCTTTCTCCTTTTCTTTTACGTCCAGGTTTCCTACGTGGTATGACTTCTTTGTTAGCAATCTTGTCTTCTATAGTTTGTTTCTTCATCTTGCTTCTTTCCTTCATCCTTTTCTTTATCCTTATTTTATCCTTATTCTCCTGATTGATAATTGATATAATTTTCCTTCTCTTGTGTTATAGCTTCAGATGTTTGCATTCTTTCTTGTAATATCTCTTGATAAGAATCCTTGTTCAGAGCTAACACATTTGTATTACTCTTCTGATCTTCAACATAATTTGGTTCTGCAGGTGCTGTCCGACTACATTCTTTTTTCTCGGTACCATCTGATAAACTATGATTTTGTAGTATGCTGTGCTTTACTTCTTCATTCTCTACTTCGTTCTTCTTTTCATTTTCAGACAATAATTCATCCCAAGCGCCTTCAATTACAAACCATTCTTTATTACATCTGCTTTTATCCATAGTATGATTCTTACACTCAATATTATTGTGTTATTCTTGTTCACTCGTCTGGAAATCAAAACATTTCCACCATTCTAATGGTTTATCCTCTACATCTGGTACTGTTCTCTTGACTTACTTATTATCAAATATTCTTATCACATTGTACCCTCGATGGTTCATCGTTTCCCTGAACATCCCTTTTCCATATCGTTCGCACAGGTTTCTTTCCACTATTCCTTTTCAAATTATTTATTTTTTATCTTTGGTCCTGTACTATCATGCATTTTCTCTTCAAATCGAGCTCTAAAACCATTGTTATGGTTCCTCCAATTTATCTTCTCTCGAACAAGCTCTGACAAACGGTATGCTACTTATTTTTTCTACTAGTAGTATCCAGAAATTCATCAATGCTACCCCACTGAAGTTGCACGATTTTTTCTTGTACACTCCACGGCAGCAATACCTCGATCTTTTCTTCGTCGTCTACTTTCGAATAAAGATAATCTGTCCTTACAATTTTCTTTCGTAAAACACTAGCAAACTCCCATCTTCTCGGCGGTATGCTCTGCTTTCCCTAAAATTATTTCTTATCATTCTCTGAAGTTGCTTTAACCAGTACTTATTCAAGAAAAGTTCTTCAAATTCTGCAAAACTCACACTTGTACTATTAATGTCACTACCCCAAGCGATGGCAATTCCTCGCAAGTGATCTTTACATACTTAATCTTCATGCAATCCGACCAGTATCTAGGCAACTCATTCGTGTATCTTTTCATAAATATCACAGGCTGCATACTTCCGCTTGGTGCGAACGTGATTTTAGGCAATAGTAAATGATCTTCCACTTATCGATGCCCCAAACATATAGTCGCTGTCTGCCTAGTATTAATTAATTCTTCTGTATTTAGTTCATGATCTTCATCATGCCCTTCCATTCTATTTTTACGTAAATTCTCTACAATAATTTCCGCTTCTGTTCAACGTGGGAGTTTCTCCCGATGCCGCTTCGAATCATTACACGCCCTTTCCCGTTCACTGAAAAGCACGTTAATTATTTGGTGCAGGTCCTCCATAACATTATCACATGATTGATTAGCTGAATCTTTAACTTTGAGCTCGCTCTGAGCAGTACGATCGAAGACTCTACTAATCTAACATAAAATACTATTCTTTACAGTTTTTCGTTCTGACTCAATGTTCATCTCTTTCCGTAATTTTTTATTCTCTTGGATGATCCCATCCATTTTATTCACTAAAATACTGAATAACCTCTCAGTATCTAATTCACAACATTCCGGCGACTTATCAACGCGTATCGTCTGTTGGGGAGATTCTAACATCTGTTCTTCTCATAAACTATGCAATTCTGGTGCCTCCATATTAGTATTTTCGATAATTCTATTGCATATATTCTCCCTCACAACACAAAAAACAATCTACTTACTCTTTAGTCAAATATTATGTCGCAAACATAAACGATTACATCAGTATTAATACACCATATGATCAAACAGCGACTTTCTTTAAGCTGATGCGTGAATAATTTCTATGCCAACGCACATAAGTGATATAACATAACAATTCTTTATAACAATGATCTTATTAAATTCTTACTTATCAACGTATTAATTCCTTCTCTTTAATAATAGCGCAGGTGTTCACGGAGGCAGGATTCAATAGGTTTTAAGTGTTACATGTAACACTCCCTTTTAGAACCCTCTTATATTTATACCATGCGTTATTTTATTTCTAATAATTACAAGCAAATTCAGTGTTGTCGGGTTAGATATGTAAGAATTTCAGGACGGATTAAGTTTTACAAAGTGAAAAGCTATTTACTAAATAATAGTATATTCTTTACAAAAACTCTTATGAACCAAATCATAAATAAATTACGAATATAGATGCCACATACTACACATGTGTGTTGTGAAGTTCCATAGGGTACAAATGTTTTCATGTATGTAAATTTGGTGTCGTAAACCGTTTTCTTGATATTAAATAATTTTTCAACTCATTCCTTGACTGTTCGACTCATTCTTTAATCAATATTCCACTATTATTGTTATAATTATCGAAAGTAGGACTTTGCTGAAGCTTGCTGACTTCACTTTTGACTAAATTTCTCGTTTCTTTGTTCGTTTTCGGAAAACGTATTTAGGTGAATTTTTAAGCTTCTGACGTGAGTATTTTGACATTTGTTTTATAATGAACTTTCGCTTATGTAAGTTTTATTCCATAAAGAAAAGCTTTTTATCAATTTCTTTCTGTAATTATACTTGAAATGAACGGTTACATATTTTTAGTAATCAACCCTACTGGTATTACAATTCCTTGTGCTTAGATACCGTCGTACTTTTCTTTACGAGTGACCTCCTGTCTATCAAAATATCAGACAATGGTACAATCATCAAATCATCTTCCTATAAAACTAAATAGCAAATAACACTTTATCAATGTATTTGTAAGCAATAACGATGAAGCAGACCATTGTTGATAGAAATCGTGCCCAAGAGTTCACGATATCGTTAACAGGTTGGTGTTTAGGCAGGAAACCGATCTACTTACTCAATGGTTTGAGTCCGGGATTTGAATTCCTAGTGCAACCAGGAAATTTTAGAAGTGTTTGATTTTGTTAATATGAGCTACACCAGGACGATACGTGGCAGACACAATTCGGATGAAGACTTCACTTTTCCAGGATGATACGTGGCAGGCACAACGACGAGAAATACTTCATTCTTATATAAGTAATTTCTATACCATTACCCGGCTAGGTTAACGTGCAGTATACGAGATAGATTTAACTCGAGAGGTTAAATTACTTCTTGTAAATTCTATGATTTCAGAATGTTTTAGAAAAAAGAGAAGTAATCACCGTTACGACTTCATCCGTAGTTCTACTGTTCGATCGTAATGGTTGACGATGTACGGAGTGTTTTAGACGTTTTCTGTCCTGCACTCTACATGAGATTCAGATATTATCTTCGTTTTGACGCTCATTGCAACGTAAGTAGATTAAGTATGTTGCGGCAATGTTGTTTCCTTTAAAAACAGTAGTGAAGGTCTGATTTCCACGCTGGTTGGGTGCTTTAGCCTGACAGAAGGTTGGAATCTGAAATAAAGCTGTCCTTACTTAAACCCTCCCCCCCTCCACATCCCCGCACTTTCGTTTGTTTTTCTGTTTGTAAATATGTTGGAAACTGATTCTCTTTTTGAGACAGGTACGACGGTAGAATAATATAGTGATGGCTTTCCTGTCATATTATGCCGACTTGTTGTTTGGGACTAATCATAAGTTACTAACAGCTTTCTATATTCAATTCTGGCAATGAAATTCTAAGTCCACGCGTACGAAGTCACGGGTATCTGCTAGTTATTAATAATATTATTTCTATTATCATTACAGTGTGAAGTTAGATAACTACGGAAGAATTGTAATTAGCGGAATGTTGAAACACTATCAACAGTCACTAAACCCGATGGATAAGCGGTAACGCTCAGCCCCAGCATTCAGGAGGATGCAAATTCAAATCACGTCCCGGCCACCAAGATTTCAGTTTTCCGTGGTTTCCCGAAATCATTTCAGGCGAGTGCCGGAAATGTTCCTTCAAAAGGTCATTTCATTATGTCTTCTGATTCCTTTTCGAGTTTCATTTCGCGCTACTAATGACCTTGACGTCGATGAGGTGCAAAACCCCAAGGGAAAAAAATCATCAACATTACACGGAACAATTATTATAATTACTCAAGCAAGATTTCTACTCACGGTGGCAAGTGTGATCCTCACATTACTTGCTTTCTTAATTTGTTGAGTAGTTCCTGTAATAAAGAATAAACATTAATTTAAAAATGTTAACAACCCAAACTGGCATATTATAAATCCATTTTCATTACTAAGCATCTGCTCTGCGAGCACAACTCATCTTTGAAAACGACTTGATGAAATTGATATCAAATGATAACAGAAACTACTAGGACTAGTACTGCTGTGAAAATTGGAGCAATTATTTACATATCATAAGATATTTCGATATATTTTTTAAATAAAAATTGAAGATAATGGTAGGTCAGAGTAAGATTTAAAAATAATTATTTTTGATTCAACATCATATTATCGCTATAACTTCAAGCTGATTGATTTATTAAATTTATCAGACCCTGAGACTTACAGTAGTCATATTGACAAGAGCACACCTAAGCGCTAACCACGATTGCTTTAGTTTAAGTATTTGATTCTGTATAGAAAATTTGTTTTAATTTTGTAGGTTATATACAGACTATCAGTAATATCCTGTCACTAACAGATCCCATTTAAAAAAAAAAAGAAAAAAAAAAAAAAAAAAAAAAAACCTAACGTAATATTCTGCCTGCCAATCGTGCAAATCTCTCTAGAATATGTGTTCGTTCCTTGTAACGTGTGAAAATGTGTTCATCCTACCTGTTCTGCATTTGATTACTGAAACATATTTATCAGGAACTGGATCAATGTATTCGAATATGGAGAGATACGTTTCCTGTTACTTTGGATAATTTACATGTCATCACAGTCAAATCAGATCTCATACATGAACTAATTTTACACTCAGATCGTTTACCAGACAAGATCTGGTCAGTTGGCGCAAGTAGTTAGTTATCTGATTCGAGTCCTGGGTACACATTTCCTAATCACTCAAGCTCTCCGCGGTGTATGTGGAGTAGGTTGATGGTGATTCGTCCGTCGGATGAGTAGGTCTGAGTGGACCGGCACTCAGTTTCATTCTCTCCTATCCTTCATTTAAAACGTAAATAGCAAACTATAATGACCACAAACGCCTCACAGTCATCCAATTAAAAAGCAATACTTACGTAAACTTCCACCACTCTAGAAGGCGAGGGAATCCATCCCAGTTAACTTTCCCAATACAATTTTGAGGAGTAATTCTTTTCATGCCGGCGTCCACGCTGGGTATAGCGATCATTATAATACTCATCACAGTGGTGAGAAATGGAGAATTCAATTATCAGCTGGAGATGTCCAATTCCAATAGGTCTAAGAGGGTAATTCCGTAAACAATGCGTTACGTATACACAGGGTGGCCAGGAATGACAGGATAATCCTGCGACCTAAGATAGGTCACATCATGACCTAATATTTAACAAAATTTTATTTCAGTAAAAGTCTCACCATTTTCAAGATATTGATATATTTAATTTTTTTCGAAATTTTCGACTTTGTTCAGTTTATTCCATGCCATTTTTACAAATAAAGAGTTCTAGAATACTTTTCTTAAATTTACTCAAGGATGCTTGAGTAATCTAAAACAATGTTATTTTTTTCTTAAAACGTTAAACAAACCTTAAAAAAATCTTATGTAAAAAAGTATATATAAATTCATTTAAACGGCTGAATTTGACAGCTTGTGGTGTAAAAAAAATGTGCTAAGCGGATCGTGCCAATTACATTTAAAAATTGCTTCGTTATTACCAATTTTAAAATGGCATAATTGGTTAACATTACTTTTAAAATTGTGTTTTTATGGTAGTTCTAAAGCATGAAGGTTGGTATTTTGGACTTTATTAAAATAAAAGTATTTCGGATTGAAGTTACCATACAAGTTTTTTTTTTATTGTTTGGGATATTTGGGAAATAAATTCGTATTGTTGTATCTTGTTTTTGAAATATTATTTACATTTATTCTGTTTATTATTTGTATGCACACCATAGCAAAAACCTTTTTTTAAAATCATTATCATCATTTTTTACTACATGTTTAAAATGCACACTGGTCTCTTTAGCATAGCAGATTGAACTACCATAAAACAATCATTTTAAAAGGAGTATAAATTAATTATACCATTTAAGATTTTTATAAGGTTTTTTCTAATGTTTTAAGAAAAAAGAACATTGTTTTAGATGACTGAATCATCATTGAGTAGATTAAAAAAAATAGTGTTCAAAAAGTCTTGATTTCTACAAATAGCATAAAATAAACTGAACAAAGTAACATGTATCAAAAAAATCAATGTCTCGAAAAAGGTGAGACTTACTAAAATAAAATTTTGTCATATAGTTGCAAATGATGTGACGTATCTGCGGTTGCAGTATTTTCCTTTCAATCCTGGACACCCTGTATGTAAACCCAGTTAAATAAAGGAAGATATCAGCACCTTACAGACATTTTTTCCACCTAATTACTACACTCAGTTATACGTTTTGCTATGATCATGAACCTGTATGCCGCATTCGACAAAGTCTAACCCAGCAGATGTAATTCTCTTCCTTACAACTGCAATGACAGCATCGTTGGCTCTAAAATATTGCTCACATAGTCCATCTTTTATAGACCCAATGAGATGGGGCTATAAGTTATTGCAACAATTTCCATTTGATTGTTTTTATGGTCCTGTGTCAGCATCCACGGGACCACTGAAGCCTCGATGGATGTCAATTCGAAGTTTCTGTTCGGCAGTGAGAAATCTAATAACGCCTCTCTGTTTCTTACGCGCTTCTAACTCAGTAGCCATATTGGTAGGCTGCTTAGCTATCGCCATCTGTCGCACTACATTTAAACTAACAACAAGTAAACAGAAAGGTGCAAATTTTAATATAACACCACCAACATGTAGCTCAGACGTTGATTGACACAAAATGTATGAGACAATAATACGGAACGGATAGCAATAATGTGATTCGGTCTTTTCAACCTTTTGGTTTACATCTACATAAGTATTTAAAACTATCCACATGGTAATATAAACATGATTATTGACAAATAATAAGTATCACAACGTTCTTTAAAACCACCGATTCTGTAGACAAGATTTGAACCAACCACATTTTGAACGTGTAGTCAGCGCGCTAGGCACCATACTGCCAGGTCTGGTTGCCCTTTCTCGTGGAGCAGAGATTGTCTTCCTGGAGGTAGGAGAGACAGGACGGAAGTAATACTTAATTTAAATCATCTATGTTCTGGCATTTTCCTGCTATATTGTGTAATCCGCTTTCTGTATTTAAAAACGATTTTTTTGTTGCTGACGTACGGGGTACTCGTATAAACCTCTACGTGGAGGGACAGGAGAAGAAAAGTCATCTACCCTTGAATCATAAAGATTCTTTTTTTGCCTGTTATCCAGTAATCTATTTGTATGCTGCGCTGAGTTTGGGGCGTATAGTGGAGATTATCTCTGCATCACCTTTTTTTTTAAAAAAAAAAAAAAAAAAAAAAAAAAAAAAAAAACCGTTCTCAGAACGGCCGGCAAATTTCAAATTTTATTGTTTTTTCAGTGTTTTTGAACTGGGACGTTGCGGCTTATCAATAAACAAGTCTCTAGATTTGGGTAGTGAATATTGGCAACTTACGTGAACAAAATCAGCTATGTATTAATGAAGAGACGATCGCGTCATTCGCCTGGAATGACTTCGGGAAACCATTGAGAAACAAAATCTGCATGGGATGACAGAGTATCGAATGCCAACCTAAACATTAACCACCTGACTCGGTTCGAGGTTGTAATCTGAGGGATTTGTACCTAACCGGTATCTCAACTCAATTTTGGGTCTTCCTTCTAGAATAGCTATGTTGGGCAGATTTATTTGTATCACTCAAGTACAAATTTCATTAAATACACTTCAAAATTTGTAGATTTTTTTAAAGAATCTAAGGAGTGAAAAGGAATTGCTCATTGAAGACCTTAAGTGTAACTATCTTGGCGTGATATTTGACAGTAAACTCAACTGGGCATAATACTTTTGGCAGGTGGTAGGGATATGTTTCGAAATCCTTTATTTACTGGAGAGGGTGATGAGGGGATTTATCAGGGAAATTTGGTACAAAATATTACGTCAGACTATTGGTTGAATACGGCGGTGTAGTATAAAACCCTCATATTTTTGATATCAGTTATAGGAGTTAGAGGAGGTGCAAAGGAGACCAGCAGGATTTGATGATGGCAATTACCGCAGAGCACAATCACTAATGATATGATAATGGATCTGAGGAGGGAGTAATGTGAAGATAGGAGACTGGTGAAGAGGGTGCAGGTAGTGTGTCTATTGGGGACGATGTATGGATAAACATTAGTATCAAAACGACAAGCTGGCATTTGATTTCAGGCGTTAGGGAATGAGGAAATGCTTGTTAGAGGTTTAACTGCACACCATGGCACAAGAAATGTGGCATGTTATGTAATAATTTAAGAAGTTTCAGTGGTATTGTACTCTCATAGTTCTCTATGCTTTTTAAAATCGGAATAACATGTTATTTATTTGTCTGTAAATATCACCACTTTACATTACCATTATTTAATAAAACTTACGGCTATTTATAAACTTGCAACAACACTGCTCTGCTCGATGTCACATGTAGTCACAAATTCTACCTGTGTTGCCAACCCTATGATACTGAAAAACAGCAATTTACTCAAAACAGCAGGAGGAAACAGTGAAATGGTTATTTCAAAACATGAAATTTACTGTCTGTACATTTTTCATGAAATTAAAATGTACATGTTTTGTTATGAAACATATAATTTATTAGGTACTATTACATACAGAACTTTTATTTAAGAAATGACAAAAAATTTAAAAATCAAAGTAAAATTACTTTTTGTTTTAATCATTAATTGACTTATATTCAGCGTTTCCGATTCATTTTTCGTGTGAAAATCGTACACATTTTTTTTTTTAATTTCTTAAAATGTGCGTTTCTGTGGTAGTAAATGAGTAACAATCGGTTATTTCAGATTTTCTATGTAGTGCTCCTTCTATATTTGTTGATATTCCGTTAAGTAGTTTAGTTTTCATTGTATTTGTAGCAGAAAACAACCTTTCCACGGTGACGGTGCTATGAGGTAGGCACAATAGTTTCTTTACTATTAGGGAATATGCATGAAATTCAAATATACTTCTAGTATTTTTATTTGGAAGCATTGTTTCTATAGATCTATCGCTACACCTATTTTCCCTATTTGTTCGCTTTTCATTTGTTGATTTTAATTAATCAAAATCAAGGGAAATGTGTCTTCGAGGAAACGCAACGTTTTTTTTGTCGAATCGCATCATGACGTCAAAGTACACGTTCGTTGCAATGAAGTCTTCACGGGTGTACCACCGGATTGTGTTGTGAAAACACGATACTTCGACGGTTAGCTCCGCCATCTTCATCAGGTGTGGAGACATCACTGGTCGGTTGACCCACAGATAATGAGGTAGCTCACACACATGGTACCGTCACTGCCTTAGGTTACAGGCGGGTGGTGGTTGGAATATTTGCCCGAAGACATTGCCTCCAACGTAATGAAGGTGTTACAATTCTTTAGGTATACCGGCGGCCTCATGGAGTGCAAACGTGGGGAACCGGCACAGGAAGTGGAGGGCTCTCTTTAAGGCCCTATTTTGAATGATCTGGAGCTTTCTGATTTGCTTGTCACTGGCGTATGCCCACACAGGACATGCATATTGGGGCGTACGAGCGAGGTGTATATCTTGACTCCTGTGGAAGGGGCTAGTTGGCTGTCCTTATTAAGTGTTCAGTAGAGGCTGTGGGGCCTGGTACTTGCTCTCCGACGGACTTCGTTGATGTGGCTATACCAGTTCAGTCTCTTGTCTAGAATCACACCCAGGTAGGGTGCTGTGTTGGACCATGGGATTTCTCTGCCATACAGGCCAAGTGATGGGTCTGGATGAATTGGTAGACGGGCCCCAAGTCGCTTGGTTATCATAATGGCTCTGATCTTGGTGGGATTTATATCAATGCGACACCTCCTAGCCCAGGCCTCAGTTACCTGGAGAACTTCCTGAAGTCGCCGGGTGGATAATGCTCTACTGCGAGTGGTGGCCAAGTACGCTGTGTCGTCAGCGTATATTGCAGTCAGTACATCAGCGGTGTACAGGGAGTATAGCACAGGCCCTAGCACGGAGCCCTAAGGAACTCCTGCGTCGATGTTCCTGGTAGAGGAGTAAGCCTTGTCAACCTTGACGCTGAAAGTCCGACCGGTGAGGTAGGATTTTGGAAGCTTCACGTATGGGCCCGGGATACCCTGTTCATAGAGCTTGAGCAGGAACCACGAGTGCCACACGGAATCAAAGGCACGCGAGATGTCAAGAAGTACCATTGTGCTGTAGTTGAAGCGTGGGTCACCGTTTCAGCTACCCGCATTAACTG
Organism: Vandiemenella viatica; assembly: GCA_031002005.1. Classification (NCBI taxonomy): domain Eukaryota; kingdom Metazoa; phylum Arthropoda; class Insecta; order Orthoptera; family Morabidae; genus Vandiemenella; species Vandiemenella viatica. The sequence goes on from CM061921.1 coordinate 364,612,843, forward strand.
CTGAGTAGTGGCATGACCACGTTGGAATCCCAACTGGTGATTTGGAATAACGTTGGCATCGTCGATGAAGGCTGACAGACGTTTTAGTAGCAGCCGTTCGAAATCTTTTCTAATGACTGGGACCAAACTTATAGGCCTAAATTCTGAGGTAGGTGTTTTGTCTTTCCCGGTCTTGTGAATTTCCACAGTTGAGGGTAAAGCTATTGTCTCAAGATGGCGTTAAAGATAGCGGCGAGGTGGACAGAGGCCTCCGATGGTAGGTTCCTGAGGAGAGTCTTGCTGATCTCATCGTGCCCTGGTGCTTTCCGCGGGTGCAGTTTGGACAGGTAGCTGGCTACCTCCCACGGGGTGATGTCATCTATTTGATGATCGTCTTCGGAGTCGAGGTAGACTCTCCGGCATCGGTGGACTTCTGTGAGGTGGGTGAGATACACGTTTTTTTGCGAGGGCCGGACGTTCTTCACGAAGACATCAGCAAGTGAGTTGGTCTTTTCCTCCAGAGTGACGGCTAGGCCTCTTTCGCCGTGCAGTGGGGGGAGTCACTGCCTTCGCCTGGTGAATCTTCTTGTTTGTAGCCATAGAGACCCATTCTCTGGGTGGAGCATGTAGACTCTTGCTTCCCACTCTTGCTTACGATGCTGAATCAGGGAAGCTTTAATCTCCCTCTGCAAGCGATTTAGTAGTCTCCTGGTCGACGGGTTTCTCGTAAGCTTCCACTCTTTAGCAATCCGATTTTTGTGGCGGATTTCCAGCAGGAGGTGAGAGGAAGCTGCGGAGTGGGAGATGGCCGGGGTATCTTGACTGGAGTAGAAGCTGCGGTTGCATCTTTGACTGCTTCCTCAAAAGACTGAAGGGCTACGTCAATGTTGTCAATATCGGGTTGATCAACTAGATTAGTCTGAAGGAGCTCCTGGTAGCGCTTCCAGTTTGTTTTATGGTGGTTGAGAGACGGTTCTTCATGACTTTGCCAGGTTCCAACCTCGACCTCGACCATAACTGGACAGTGATCTGAGGAGAGTAGGTTTATGACAGAGGTGGTGACGTAGCCATGGATGTCCTTGGTAATGACTACCTGCAGTACATCTGGTCTGTTACCGTTGCTAGGTTAGTGTATGGGATCTTCTGGTGCCCAAACGCACATGTTGTATCGGTTTGTGATTCGCCTCAATGTTATACCCGCTGTGTTGTTGTACCTACTATTCCAGTCGAAATATTTAACATTAAGGTCGCCGCCGATCAGGACTTTTCCGCTGATATCTGCCAGAGCCGTAAAGTCGACTTCTTCGAGTTTTCTTCTAGGAGGCGGGTAGCAAAGGATGATGGTTAGCTTCCCATTAGCAGTAGCCACTTCAACTCCGACGGCTTCCATCTGCTGAAGGGGTGGTAGGACTATTTCATGATGTGGAATGCTGTTCTTAATGTAAACCGCAACTACACTTCCAGCGGTGGGTCTGTCACGGCGGTTATAACTGTAATTGGCTACTGCAGCTCTCAGACAGGGTTTCAGGAAGGTCTCTGACACCAGACACGCGTCAAAATCTTGGTCCTACTAAGAAACTGCCTAAACCAGAGCAATTGGCTGAAGATACTATTAGCATTCCAAGCACAGAATGATAGGGAATGAATTAGTGGCTGTCTATCCATTATGGTTGCAATGTAGACAGCCGGAGCATTGGTAATGGTGCTGGTCATTTTCTCCAGCTGCTCGGTAAGGTGGCACATCATCTTTAGGGCAGATTCCAGCATATTTGTAAGTCTGTCCGGTTTGTCTTGCGCTTCGCTGTCCGTTTCGCCTGTGATTCTTCGCTGATGGGAGGTGATGTGGCGACCGGTTGGTGGATCGACTGGTGGGATTCGTTGCTCAGGTGACGTTGAGGCAGACGGATCGTAGGGGCGAATCGTTCTTTGCTGGAACTGGAGCCGTCTTCTCTCGCCAACGGGTGTTGTTGCATAGCTACATTCTTGGATCCAGTCTTTCTCTTCTTCCGTCTGCGGTGCGACTGGGACATGGACATCTTCTTCGCCATGGCAGTGGGGGCCTGATCTTGCCCTGGAGCTAGAGTCTGGTCTTGACGCGCCGTAATGTTTGTTGTTGATGTACGGTCTGATGGTTTTTCTTGTTCAGTTGGTAGTCCTCTAAGTGATCTCTGGCTCTCTTGAAGGCGAGGCAGCCTTTATAACTGGCCACGTGTCCACCTCCACAGTCGGACACTTGGATGAGACTCGTCCCTTCTGCGAAGTGTATTTGGTGGAGTCATGTTTTCCTGCGCAATTAACGTAGACTGGAGGCATTTTACAGTTCTTGGACACGTGATCGAAACGCTGGCAATTGTAGCATTGCGTAGGTCCGGTCGTTGCCCGAAGTTTCTCAACCTTCACTTTGAGGTGGCAGATTCTCTCCACTCCAAAGATTGCTCTGTTTTCCTGGCAGTCCGCAAGAATCACCAACATAGTGGCATTAATATGTTACTGCCAGGACGGCGAAGCTGGGCAACCGTTTGTACAGAAAAGCCCATCTGTGAGAGTTCTTCTTTCAGTTCATCAGTGGGCAATGTTCTTGGGATGCCCCTGAAGACTACTTTGAATGGTGGAACAGCTACAACAGGAAAGGTGTAATATGGGCTATTGCTATCCTGCAATCTGTAGCGGCGGTGTAGCCTTCTGCCGTGGTGAAAGTGAACTTAATCTGCTCAACACCGGCAGTTTTGGCAGCAAATGGACTCTTCACTACAGATTCAACCCTATCGTGGAAAGTCTTGTAGTTGTGCTCAAACTGCACCATTATTTGGGGGATATGTGCAGATCTCTGCGCTAGTGGCGCTGGTTCAGGTTCAGACTGCAGGGATTGGAACTGGTTGCTAGTTTCCACGGTATTCGGGTCCAGCGCTGGTGGAGGTTTACTAGTGTATCTGGGAAACACGAAGCCCTCCACATCGGCTCGCTGCTGGTGTTGTTGGGTGGTGGGTAAGTTCTCTTCGTATCTCCCAACAGCTGAGATTCAAGGGCTACTGGTTTTTAACATAGGTGGTTTGGCAATCTCTTGGTACGTCATCTCTTTCCTCTTCTTCGGCGTCTTCTTGTCTTTGCTGGCAAGATTTGTCTTTAGATGTTTTGTGCAGATACTGATGGTGGTCGTCGGGCCACGTGTGGTAGAGCCTTGCGCAGGCTGTTCACTTTTTGGGTGTTTTGTAGTCTCAGCAGCAAGAGGCGAGTTGCGCCTCTTAGCTGCGAGCGGTTCGTTTTGTCCTTGTGCAGTCTGGGTTGTCAGCATATTACTGGGCTGGGATGTGTCCATCCCCGTGTCGAGGTTCTGGCAGTTCGAATCAGTCTCGGTGTCTTCTGGAGAAGGCGAGCGTGGAGTGTCACTGTAGGCGTCGGGCGCCGAGTCGCTGGAAGTGCCAGTCAATTCAGACATGTTCTGAGGTAGGTGCAGGCCTAAAGGGAGTGTTACTTTGCTCCCTTGTTGTCACCGTTAGGTTTGACAGGAACAGAATCAACACTAACACTGGCGCCAGGGGGCTCCATTCCCTCAGGAATGGCCGTGTGTAGGTAAGTCCCTGTCAACCTCGTGAAAGGAGGGCCAAGCCAATCCCCAAAGAAGAACAGGCAGTCTAAGTACCTTACTTTATTCTTCGCGGAACGAACAAACAGTGCCCGCATACGCAAGCACTAGTTTTAGGATCCTCAGTGCACGGCAGCTCCTGCGAGTTGAGTTCAGTTGACTCAGATAGCTCGGGTGCCGCACTTCCTTATATACATGTCCGCGTCTGGCGGCTGGCTGCCAGTGGGCGTGGCTATAGTTCTCCTTTTTTTTTATTGCTTAACGTCTCCTATAACAACTAAGTCTTTAGAGACGGGAAAGGATGGGGGGCAAGGAATGGGAAGGAATTCGGCCATGGCCTTTTTAAGGAAGCATCCCGGCATTCACCTGGAGTGATTTGGGGAAACCATGGAAAACCCAAATCTGGATGCCGCTATAGTTCTCGTTGTGGCCTGAACTAATATGGAACCCTCTATGGCGGCAGCTGGAAAGAGGTACAACGTTCTCTGCCGATTTTTGCCAAGGCTGGTTTCCATGCCTCACTAAGTCTTAGACCACTGTCTCTATTGAATGTGTTGACCAGTCGAATTTCGATCGTTTCTTTGATAACAGATTCCAAAAAATGTGAAGTTCTAGCCAGTATCCTAACATTATTGAACTTTACTCTGTGGCCATGGTGGTACACTTCTTGGGGATTGTTGGTTTGCTGTATTGTCCTAGGTGGAGGTGGCGTTTATGTTCTTCACACCGGTTTTCTATAGTGCGGATAGTTTTACCGATGTGGGTCTTTCCACATTATCACGGAATGCTATAAATCCAAGGAACTCTTAGGTCAAGATCATCATTTACTAAACAGAGGTAGTCCGGTATTTTGGCTGGTGGTCGGTAGAAAAATTTTATTTCCTGCCGTGCGAGGAATCTGCCAATTTTCCCCCAGGTGTTTCCGACGAATCGCAGAAAGGTGGTGGCCTTGGCCGTTTCTTCCTGTTGGACTGGAATTTTCCCCGGGTTACGTTCAAATGCACTTACTATCTGCCTCTCGGTATCCCCCCAGGGGTCTGGGCCTCCCTTCGGGGAGACTCAGATGACGGGTCTGGCGCGCGCGGGGTTTCCGAGCCCCCCCCCCCCAATTGTCTTGCGTGTATCTAGGAAGGTCCACATCAGGGCATAGGGGGAAATTTTTTTCCTTCTGGGCGATGTGGTGGGTTGATTGAGCTGGAGATGTCTGTAAAGATCTTTATCTGAGTTGTGATGACTTGCAAACTTTGAAACCGCTAGTTTTGGTCTTGTACCTATTGCGTCTACCAAGAGAGGGGATATTGCTGGGCGTCGGGCTTGGTTCCTTGCAGGGGGTGGTTGTGGGAGGTGTTTTGTTTCCACCTCTGCCACCCCCGGGACTCATGCCCGACGTCCACAGTCCCGTCGCTCGCGGTTTGAGGCTGGGTGTTCAGAGGGGATCGCGTCCCCTGTTGGGCGGAAGGCTTGTGGGTAGTCAAGCTGCATTTAGGCGCACCACGGTGTTGGCCGTAGCTTTAGTGCAGTGAGCAACCTTGCCCTGACTGCTCCGGTGTTGGGGGTGTCCTGGTGAACGAAGACCAAGCACCGCAGGGGCTTAGTGCACACCTGCTGTCAGCGTAGCATAGACCCTGGAGACGAATGAAGAGGCCAATACCACGGTCTCGCGTGATGTCCTTGGTTGCGGCTTGCCGCCTCTGGGTTTGGCCCCTGGGGCTCAGGATTGCATTCCTACTGGTGGGAGCATGTCTCTATGTTGCCATAGTAGGTTCATTATGTAGGTGTGAACCGGTAGCGCATTGGCTTGCCAGGGGTGGGGCAACATACACCTTGTGAACGTTGTGGGGACCTTCAGGCCTCTGCAGCGGGATCGTGCGCTGCGACGGTTTTCTGTGGAGCTGGGACTGGTGCGTGGGAACCTGTGCTAGCACTGGACACAAGTGTCGGGCGGGTGCGGGGGAAAGCGCACTAGGAGTGCGCCATAGTGCGGAAGCCGCGTATTCAGTGACGACACGTTAGGTCGGCTGGCGTGGTGGATCGTGCGAAGGGGCATTCCTGCGCGGGGCCCGGTTTGCTACGGCTTCCGCTCACCCTGCGTAGGAACCACAGAGAGAGTTATGCTATACGGCCAGGTTTTGGGAGGGTCTTTGGCCTGGTTCGTGGCGGATGCCGCGTCCGCGTCGTTCCCCGTGGGCACCCATAAGGGGTGCCGAAAGGTGCCTTGCGTTACCGTCCCTGCTGTAATGGCGGGTGATTCGGAAGAGCCCAATTCCGCGGCGGGGGCGTAGTGAAGTGGTATGATAGCATGGTGTGATCGAGGTGGCGGGGGAGGGCTTCGGCTCAGGTACCGCTTAACACCTCAACCCAGTCGGTGGACCAAACATTTGTACTTATGCCTATCGGTGTACCCGATCCGCCTGAAGACAGTTCTCAGGTGTTCCAGTTCTTGTGGCAGGTTGTCTTTGTCAGAAATCGCTCTACCCCTATGGACAAGAGTATTTAAAAAAGTGTTACGCTGCACAGGATGGTGAAAACTTATGGCGCCCATATTATTGTATTTTTGCACATAGGTACAATACAGTATTTATAAAATGATTTTCGATTCCTTTCCATATCGAAATTAGTTATAAAACTTTTGATATATAACACTCCACACTACACAATACGCCAGGGCCGGATCCAGGATTTTGGTTTGGGAGGAGCTTGGGTGGACTTTGGTTTGGGGGGGGGGAGGGGCTAGGCTTGAGTGGATTTTGGTCGGGGGTGGCTTGCCTCTAGTGGATTTTGGCTTTGGGGGGGGGCTTGAGTCGGGGAAAAGGTAGTATTTACAATCTCCTCGGGCCTCAAATCCGTAGAGCTAAAAAAAAAGGAAGGAAAGGCCTCCAAAATTACAATGTCGGAGATGGACCTAGATACTTTGGGGGGGGGGGGGCTTGAGTTCCCCTCCCCTTGGATCCGCCCCTGCAATACGCCAATGTAGTCGTTCAAATGACGTCAAATTACAGCGCGCCAAATTGGCGGCGTTTAAATCGTTGGAACGGGATTGCAGTTTTAAAATATTTTTTATAATGTTAAATTTTAATACTCTCTTCAAAATTATATGTATTACGGTTATATAACAGGTTAATATTAATTTATTTAAAATATTAAAATAATGCATGCATATACCCTATTCACACAACGTGGGAAAATGTTTGGGACACATTTCCATTTTTAAGTTCTTTTACATATTTCCAAAACTTGATAACATCGGGGATTTCGTATTGGTCACAGGATAAATTGGCATTTCTTAACATTCGCCATTTTCTATCCGTCTTAGTTATATCATCTGGACAATTCTTTGGGAAGAAATAAAGTAAATCTGCAATGGAAGGGAAGTTCTTGTTTATTTTAGGATCCAGAATTACTTTGGGATCTAGTATTTTCAGACATTTTAATGCTCGATGATCCTTGTTGTTACACGGAAACCTTTTTACCATTTGTTGTTACACGGAAATCTTTTTACTATTTGTTTTACAGCCTCTAGATAAAACTCATTAAATTTCATGCTGAATTTTAAAGCTTTTCTTCGTCCATTTCTCAGATTTCTTGCTTTCTTCTGATCAGGTTTCATACCATTCCACCTAAGTATATTTCTTGTAATGTTATATGTCTCTGCTCATCTGTGAAATCAAGGCTCAGTATTTTTGCTTCTTTTGTGTTTGAAATATTTCTTGTTTCACGTTTTTCTATTTCCGTGAGGGCTAAATATTCCGTTTGTACAAAGCAGTACAAAATAGTTGTGTATGCAGTCAATATTTTGTCATATATTAAATATAATTTTGGTGTTTCAGAGTGTATTTCTTTGTTGAAATAATACAGGAAACGCAAACTTCAAAAACTCCAGGTACAATTCTTTCGTCAGTTTGAGAGCCAATTCTCTCAAATTCCTTGAGCTGAAAGTTAGCGATTGACATTTAGTGCAGCTTGGAAATATAATTTTATAGAGGGCAATTGTTCCAGAATCCTGTTTATTATCTCAGTGAGTGACAAACATCTTGTATGTCTATGGTAAAGTAATTTGTGAGGCTTGAAATTTGTGAAAGCTTGAAATGTTTTAAAATATCCAATACATTTTGGATAATTTTATATATAGTTAAATACTACTCTACAAAAGTCCCCAACTCCTCTAGGCAATTTTTCGCGTGCATATGATGCGCTTAGGTTAAAAGAATGACAAATGTGCTTAACAGTAAAAAAAGTGAGGCATGTCATTTTTTAACAAAGTGATAAATGAATGATTACCTCCCAACATAACATTGGCACCATCAGACGCAAAGCCAAGCATGTTCGATTTATACGGTATGTCTTTCTCGATCAAATATTCGACGATTTTACTATGCAATGCTGTTGCTGTACCATCTAAGATTGGTATTAACACCAAAAATCTATCGTCAATGTGGAAATTTGACCTTACTATCCCTACGATAAGCGTCAAATGTTTGATTATAAACTCGTCTGTGCTTTCGTTAATAATAAATGAAAAATAATTGTTTTGTAGCAACCATACAAGATTTTGTTTTGCTGTCTGTCATTTTATATTTATAATAATCGCTCTAGCTTTTGTCCTACTCATTGATAAGTCTTACTCAATTTTGATTCTGTACACATTGCACAAATTAATTTACTCAAATGAGATGTTATATTAAAAGACAGGTTATGCTCAGCAAAACCAGGCCATTTTTACTTCGCCTGCTTTGGCTATTGCTTTCGAATCTTGTGATTTGGTAGTTGAGGCTAGCACCGATGTTAGTTTTAGTTGTTTTTGTAACTTTATACTTGATTTGTAGATTCTTTGTGGCGTAGCAGTTCGGGTATGCCACATTTTCGGTCACAGTTACACGCGGAACAGAAAAAATAGGTCTCACCTTTGGCACTTTTCTTTAACCAGCCACTGAATCTGTCATTTTTTAACCACGAATTTATAAACTTCTGCTCGTATTTTTCACTTTTCTTCCTAGGAGGAATTTTTTCTGTATCAAAGACGCTGTTACGATGTTATAATTTAAACGTCACGATTATACGTAATCCTTCACTTGCTTGAAACAAAGAAGTAACTGAAAATGTTTAGTCAATGAACACTCCTACTGCCACTGCCATCTCGCGCTTCTGCGCTACCAATATTTTCACTAGCAAAGTGTTATCGTTACGTTGTTATCAGATAATATTTGCATGGTGTAACAATTGGTTTAAGTTAAAAAAAAATATACGAAAAATTCGGAATAAAACAGTAGAGTTGGTAACAGTGGCATACTACTGAATTAAGTGCGTTTCGAGTAGTAACGTTCTTATCGTCCAGAAGCAATTGTAGCGGAAATTGTTGTTACGCTGGAATACAAACTGGATCAGAATGACAATTGTTGTTCGATGGTACAAATACATAATCACTAGCAGATCGCTAATGACCAAATGTCAACGCACCCTAAAGTCCTTCCTACTAGCAGATTAGCAAGTGTCTATTTCTTTCAGTGTAACAATTTGACACTGAAATTTAAATCTGAGATGAGAATTAGTTATTTAAAAGACATTTTATCGTTAAAAAAAAACGAATTTCGACAGTACAAAGTATTTCAAATTTCCTGTGCGTTTCGGTGCAATATATTTGTGTATACCCTTGGAGACTGAACGTTGGTGTATGCTCCTCCAAGGATTATAGTGGTCGTGTAAAATAAGTTTTTTAATTTTTTTACATATGTTTGTAGAGATGGGCAAAACAGCTTTTTTCCAGTAATACGTTATTCAGTTATTGCTTCTTTTATCTAACCGCTTTTTTTAACCGTTAGAAATAACGTATAGTTATTTTGTTCTGAAGTAATATCTGTGGTGACGCTACTAAAATCTCTGCTCAGAAACGCTCTTCTCTTGTTGAAAAAAGCCGGAAATGTCAAATAACCGGATGTGACGTATATAGCGGCCCTGACGTCACGAAAAGCCGCTTATTAGCGTTATTTAGCGTTTAACGATACGTCACGAATAGCGGCTTTCAAATAAGCGGCTTCCTAATAAGCGGCTTCCATAGTAACTGTCAGAGACACTATATACGCCTTCGACTTGTGTTTATGTATTTGTTTAATAAGTCGCAGTGATGCCTTGATAAATTAATATAGAATTTTAACACGACCAGCTTTAGCGATTTGTGTATAACGTGATTTATGGACGTACGATTAAAAAAAAAAAAATGCGAAGTGGGCAGTTTTGATTACGTGTTAATATATTTTTCTGTTTGAAACTAATGAATTTGTAGTATGAGTTTTTATGAATATATGCAACAAATACAGAAGATTAACTTTGCTGAAAGTAAACAATTTTTCAGTCTGGCTATTAATTCGCATTAAGTTTTGTGTGGCTATAGTTATATGTATAGCATACTTTACATATGTTGTAAATGTGTCCCAATAACAGACCAGCTGCAATTTAAATATGTTGTTCAGACGTACATAAAAGTAATTTGAAATGTAAATATGATTTGCTGTTTAAAACTAAATGACTTGTGGAAATACTAGCGCTTTTCGATGGTTTCTCCATCTGTTGGTAGCTATCGCAGTTAATAACGGTTAAAGGTATTAAAAAGCGTTTACATAGGTGGTGTCCTCTAGTGATCGCTATCGAAGTTAATAACGCCTTCAACTGGCAAAGACGATATAACACATGTACACAGCTGTAACAAAAAGCATAGTCAAGTGGTTTTTGATGGAAGGATGGATGCTGAAAACCAGTTTAATGGTCACTAAGTCGTAGAGATATGATAAATTTTGGACCCTATCGCAAATAACACCTGCAAAGTAGTATTTAACGTCGTCAGCAGTAGCGACATCTGTTGGGCGCTATCGCAGTTAATAACGGTTAGAGGTTGGAAAAAGCGGTTTACATAGGTGGTGTCCTCTAGTGATCGCTATCGAAGTTAATAACGCCTTCAACTGGCAAAGACGATATAACACATGTACACAGCTGTAACAAAAAGCGTAATCAAGTGGTTTTTGATGGAAGGATGGATGCTGAAAACCAGTTTAATGGTCACTAAGTCGTAGAGAGATGATAAATTTTGGACCCTATCGCAAATAACACCTGCAAAGTAGTATTTAACGTCGTCAGCAGTAGCGACATCTGTTGGGTGCTATCGCAGTTAATAACGGTTAGAGGTTGGAAAAAGCGGTTTACATAGGTGGTGTCCTCTAGTGATCGCTATCGTAGTTAATAACTATTATTTTGCGATGGTAGTGTCATCGAGTGGTATTTATTGCAATTAATAACGGTGAGAGAGGCAATAAGCGGTGACTGATGCACTCGTAGCGGGCGGTCGACGAACAATTACAGCGCTGTCAGAGAGGGAAATGCTGACCGTTATTTGAATAACTCCAGTTATCGTTTTGGCCGCTACTTTCTAAACGGCGTTTTTAAAATAACGGTTATTTGTAGCCGCTTAGTTATTTGTGACCCATCTCTAGTTTGTAGTATTATCTTTGATCAACCGCGAATGTGTTTAAGTCGGGTAATCGTTTACAGTTGTTATTTCGTAGTAAATGATTTTACTGATTGGTAGTTGTCATGGGTTCAGAGGCAGCCGCTAACAGAAATTTGGATGATTCAGAAGACGACTCTGATTTTGCTGAAAATGATGGTGGTTATAATTTCGAAGGAATACATATTCCACTCGCTCCAAAACCTGTGTGTTCATTTGAAAACAAAGGACCAAGACTTATTATCACTCATATTGAAAACGAAAATTTTAAAAGCTATGCTGGTAAGCAGACACTTGGACCATTTCATTCGGTAAGTGTTAAACATTTATTATTTAAGGGTTTATTTCTAGATTGCTAAATAGCTACAACTTTCCGCTACCCAGAAAGCAACGTAACTATCAAAGAATTATCCCTGTAGCATTTACGAAATATTTCTTCTGGTCCACACGCATTTCAACCTAACCACAACGAATAGAAAGAAAACAAAACAATTTAGGCCGATGTGATCCCTGTACGGATAGTTAATTTGTTTTATCGCGATCTAGAATTAAAGCATGGTAAGTTGCACATTTTTGTTTATATGCAGTTGCATAGCCGTCCTCTTTATGAACTATGAACGATTTTTGGGTCTACTGGATATCGCGATTCCGCTACAACAAAATTTAGTAATGACGCCATAATACTGCTGTAGTCGATCGCAAGATGTATTTTTTTTCAAGCAATAATTCCGTTGTAGTACAGCCTGGACTATTATTTTCTAGCAGAAATTAGGTTTTAATACAGCTTGGGCCAGCAAGAAAACGTTTAATATATTTCCGAAAGTATCTTTAGCAGAGTCTTGCGTTTGATCACAGCAGTATTATGACGCCAATTCCTGGCGGAATCGCGATCTCCAGTAATCGCGTTACTAAAATTAAATATATATGTAGTTTGTACTGTGTCATTGAACTCGGTTACACTGTATTGTTACAGATGACTCTGCCACCTATCATGTATTTTTTCCTGAATTATAATCAAATTTTGGGGCAATGTCACCCGTTACAATATTTACTGATCATTTGGCAGAAACACGTTACTACGAATTGTGTTCAGCGGTACGAATTATTTATTTTCGCTTAGGATGAATATCCTTGGCGTTTTTATGATTGCACGCAGAACATGCCATTGTGTTGTGTGTGCTACATTTCATTCTTTCATGCTAAAATTATATTCATGTATAGTTTGTGCTGTTGTCATTGAAGGATTTCCGAAGTGAAGTTTCGTGGACGCCTGGGGTTTCTGCGATTTTTTATGGAAGGTATTTTTCTGTGTCTGTCGGAGTATATGATACCTGCTGAACTACTTTGTTGCACAAAGTAATGTCACATTACTGCAGCAGCTAATGTTGAGACATTTTATTTCCAAGCAGTAAATAGGTCGAATTTAACTGTGATTGAGTGCATGCTCCAGTGGAAACTTCCCTAGTCATTGAAAAACCCCTGTTTTTTGTTTTGTTTTTACTATCTTGTATACTTTGAATGTTAAATTCCTCCACCCATCTACTTTTACCATCTATGAATTTTAACCTTAAATTCTTTTAGTGTTATGAGTAAATTATTCACTACCACCACCATGGACCAGAATGTATTGGACAATTACATTCAGAGGATTTTGATCAAATTCATTTGGATCTAGACAGGAATTTTGCTGGGTGGATAAGTGTGGTCTAAGGATAAATGCCAAGAAGATTAAGTTTATTAAGTACTCAGATCTGGAAATAATTGTTTTGTGTTATTATTAAGTTGAATTGCTTGTTGAAGGAGTAAAATGTAAGTATCAGGGAATATCAGATGACAGTAAGCTTAATTGGGTAGCAAACATATGGGTTACAAGGCGGGTACAAGGTGTATACTGGTACTGAGGCTTGGATAAATATAGAAGGAACATTTAGAAATGGCACCTATAAGGAAAAAGAGGACCACGGTAGTACCACTTGTGCTGTATCATAGATTAGTTGGTGAACTGTCTGTGACGGTGTAACGGTTAGCGTTCTCGCCTCGCATTAGGGAGGACGGCGGTTCTAATCCCCGTCCGGGCATCCAGATTTGGGTTTTCCATGGTTTCCCAAATCACTCCAGGCAAATGCCGGGATGCTTCCTTCAAAAGTCCATGGCTGAATTCCTTCCCATCCTTGCCCCCCATCCTTTCCCGTCTCTAAAGACCTCGCTGTTGAGAGATGTAAAGCAGTTAAAAAAAAAATGTGACATTAATAATCTAATGCATTTTGCATCGTTGCCAACTGCTTACAATTACATATCAGTATTATTGGAGGTTGTGCTTAGGTTGACATGCAGCTTGGAATACAATTACAACTACGGAAAAAAATCAACAATATTGTCGTAGGTTGAGTTTACATAGAAATGCAGTCTGGACCAGAATGAAAATAGATGCAAAATTGTTTGTGTTCCAATACATCTCCCTTACATAACACATGGATACAGAATGCAGTTTTTTTTTCCTCTAAAAATAAAACCCGAGGAACAGCTACAAGGAACACAGACAGGTAATGATATGTATTTCTTGCAGAACTGTGGATATATTGAACAATTTTACTCGTTTAAAATATATTTGATGCTTATAATGTACTACTTCTCTTAAATCATATCGCTCAAGGATCATGTGCACAAATTTTTGTAGCAAAAAGACAGTTTCTTCTGTTCGCTTGGTAGGACCACCGCGTTAGGAACTGGATGGAATAAATGATCAAGGGAAATGTTGAACAATTTATCTAAAACACTGAAACAAAAGCAAATATAGAAGAATATAAAACAAAATAAAACGTGATATGTGAAAATGGATTGCCACTGGGGCAATTGTTCCATTGTAATTAATTTTTTTTTAAAAAGAAATATTAAGCCACATTTACATTACATATGACCATTTCCTGACCTACCTCTTATAGACAATTTACTTGGCTTTCTGGCATTTCGAATTTATTTAATATCTAAATCATCTGTACTGCTATCTTTGTGTCATCTGGTAATTTTTGCCTCTAATCCATCTTCCCTTCTGTGAACTAAAATTTTTGTTTGCAGCTGTCCTAATGTCAAATGCTTCTTTGCCAGTTTGATTATCTGTCTATTTATCGTATTTCGTTCTCGTTCAACTGATTTTTCTGATACCCACATGTGCAATTTCTTCCAATTTTTTTCTCAAGTCAGATTCCTTTAGTTTGCAGAGTTAAAATTTATTTTGCCTATGTTACTACCTTAATGTATTAAATTTCAGTCTTCATTGCACAACTATCAGACTGGTCAGTTTATTTCAGCTCCTTGGAATACTTTGTACCTGTGGTCCACAAATATGGGATAGTTGGTCCACAGACAGAGAGTTAAAAATTGAATTCTAACTGAATTAAAAATATCTTTATAAAACACAAGTTAGTGAAAATTGATCACATAAAATGACTATAGCATTCGTACTTTGTAAGGTTAGAAGAGAGTATAAGCCATTAGCCTACAAATCAAACTTTGTAAAAGACATGAACGACCACAAAAAAATCTGCTTTTTCCAGAATATGAGGATGTGACTGTATGGTTAATACAATAAAATACATTTCTATTTGTCATCACAGAGAGCGGCATTCTTGTAAGAATTAACTTAATGACCATTTTATGAGGCCCTTAGTGTAGTAGTAGGTCTCAAGGGATCACGGTACAAGCTTTTACTCTTGGTGGGGCTAGTTAATAATATATATAAAAAAAATAAGTCCATCTTAGTGGTCTGTAAAACTATTTTCTGCATTTTACTAGTCATTGGATTGAAAAAGATTGAGAAACGCTACTTTACAGTGTATAACTTGATTTCTTATTTTCTGTTTAACCATGATACCTGTATCCCCTGGGTATTTACAGGTGTATATTCTATTTACATGATTCTTAAATAGTATGATTGCTGTGATAAATTATTATTTTTCACAGCCTGCTTCTTCACTAATTTCTTTTGCCTAAACCTAAGTTCCATACAGTGTTTCATCCTTTTCATTGTCCTATCATACAGTTTCAGTTGCCTGTGATTATTTTCCTTCACCTTCATATATTGAATTAATTTTTCGGTTTTGTAAGATATTTTCTCTATTTCATTACCATACACACTTATACTAATCTTGCAGGTGCAGGCTTAATATCTGACCTCATTAAAAAAATCAAATTGTACTTAGTAACTCACTCGTATCCCTACTCTCATATTCATCACAAATCCCTCACTAGTATTTCCACTGACAGCTTCTGTGATAATTATTCTATATTTCCTTGACTAGAAATTCTGGCATCTTTTGGCTTGATCTCACTAATCCCAAAAACATCTACCTAAAGTTCTTCCATTTCTCTCTTTAAGATTTTCTAATCTAACCATCCTGTTCAGACTTCTAAAATTCCATGCTCTGACTCTTAGAAATTTTCTATCAATTCTCATGACCCCTCCTGAATAGTCCTCTCCTGGAGATCAAACTGGAGAACTGCCAGTTGTGACCAGTAAGTAAGTTTACACACCTGAGTGTTGATCAAGACATTCTCATCAAAAAAAAATTCTGGTAAGGTTGGCATTGTTATTAAATGGTTTAGTCCTTATGTTTTGAACAGAAAACTGTTTCATTGTAACATTTTAGTTCTGCATCATGTGGATCAGTTTTCTGAGTGAAGGGCTCCACTATTTTTTTGATTTATGTAAATGATTGACCTTGTGTTGCATCTGAAAACTCTAAATTTGTCTGTTTTGTAGATGGCTCAAGCGTAGGGTTCAATAATACTGCAGATTATAGACTTTACAGAAATGTTGCCGTGGTCTGGTTTATTGGTCGAGTATAAGTTTGAGATTTTACACATAAAGGCTAGGCTACAGTGCATTTAATCTTCCAAGAGATGGCAAAAGACTCTGCAGTGGGATGTTTTGTAGTGAGAGTTTTGCTGGCAGGATCCATGTTGATGTTGCAGGCTTGCACCATGCTTCTTTCAGGGTTTGAGCAGTTGAGATTATTTCTGGGAAAGGTAGAAGGGGTAATTGCTGCTGCAGCACACATAAAGTCTAATTGGCGAGGATGTTGAGTAGGTACAGTTGCTTCCATTTCAGGTTAGAACATAGCAAGTCATAATCCTTGCATCAGCCAAATTCCTTCTCATTCCTTGTCCACCACCATCTCCTGTCTCTAATGACCTTGATAAGTCGAAAGCCTGAAAAGAGAGGGAGAAAGGAAAAACTATAATCTTTGCAGAGAATGTGTCATGGACTTTGGGTGACAGTCTTCATGGTAGTTTTATGAGGTAAGGAATGAGGGACTTTCATAATGAAAAATCATGTGGAAAGTATATTTGTTGCCTTTGGTAGTAATACATAGTTGACAGTTTGCATATTTGCAATCGGTTGTTGAAAATGTAACTAATCAAGTGCAAGCTGCGATGAGTGAGGCAATGCAAAATGAGTTCAGCAGGGAGCTCAATGAAATTGCAGGCTTCCATGGCTGAATTTGTTATTGATTCAGTTTTCTGGCTAATGATGTGTACATTTTATTTGCCCTAAACTTACAGCCTTATTCTTAGTATGGAGGAGGCCACAAATCAAAATGGAGCAAAAAAAACACTCATTTGCAAATGACCAAATGAAACAAAAATTCACTGGCAAAATTCAACTGAGCAACAGAATGTGCACAAGTATTTTGTATATTGTCAGATGATTTTGACAGATGAAGTCAAAAAGAATCTGAGTAGTGAAAAAGGTTATGTGCTTGGTGAAAAATACTATCAGCTACCATATATCTTTCAGCAGTAAGTAACATATAATCATTATGTACAAATTTTTTGTTGATTCAAAAATCGTCCATTGAGATTTTACCAAAAATATTATTCAACCAATTTTTAACACAGATGATACCTCATCAAGGGAAAAACGTGTGTAACAATAATAACTGAGGGTCTGATTGTTTTGTCCTGTGTCTTGATTTCACAATGTGTTTTGATCTTTTCCTTCAGATCTAACATTTTCCTATCCTTAAAACAAATCTGACAATGCCATAGGAGATACTCATCTACATCACTTTTTCCTTCCCACTACATACCCTCTGTGGAACACTATCCCACACCCATTACTATAACTCCCTTCACTACTGCTCTACTTCAAGCACCACATTTTCCTTCCATTTTTCTACAGTTTATTCAAGCAAATACCAAGGATGAAAATTATGCTGCATATTGCTTACATACTTCTTAATGCTTCATCTTAGTATGCCATTAGTTGTGGCTTGTAACAAAAAAAAGTAACTTGTCCTGCTTAAAGGGCATAGATATGTCAGAATTTCTCACATTTTGAGTGTTTTTCTGACCACTTCTTTCAACTTCCCCTTCATGTCGATTATGATATATTACATTTGCTGTTCTGAATCATCTACCTACTTTTTTTCCAAATTTTGTTGTTCCGTTTTCAAAATTGGAAAAAAACAAAAACAAGACCTCTGATGTCCTTGAACTACTGTAATTGTAATGAAATTTCATAGGAAAATGTATTTTATTGACAGAAAAATATATCCATAGACTTAAGACCAAAAAGAAAGCAAACTGGGATTTTTGCGACCCCCCTCCCATCCCCCCAAAAGATATATTTTCATTGTATTCAGTTGTGTGATGTATCACTGAAACGGTATTGAAAAATGCAAGTAATGTTGCTTTGAGACACATTCATTAGTTGTGTATGTCATGAACTCCCAAAATACTTAAAAATGACCCTCTCCTTTACTTTTTTTCCATTTTTCTGACCACATGATAGGATAATCTGAAAAATTAAAGATGATGGGACATAAGTTGTCAAGTTATTTTGATTTTTACATTATTGTGTTATGAACAAACTTAATTTGCAGTCCACATAATAAGCCTGGAGTATAAGCAATAATGTTTATTTACTTGAATCAACAGCCTTTTGGCCCTGTTGTTAATATTCCACCTTGAAAAATATTTTTGGAGTACTTAACCTAACCTTCACCCCTGATAAACATTTGTTTTATCAATGTGAAACATGATAGACTCCGAACCAAGGAGGATACCATTTTCAACTGGTCATAGGTCCAGTCAAGACAGAGGCTGAATGAGCAACCATTTGGAATTTTTCTGGGTCATAATGCCATATGGATTTGCTTTATTTCAATAATGTACATCAGGAGAAACCAACCACATTAACTCTGCTAGTTATGGTACAGTGATGGTTTCTGGTGCTTGACACTGCATTGGCTGATTTTACCTTATGTGGTGGAAGAAATTTTCATTGGGTTTTGCTCAGCAGGGTAGGGGAGATGGTGGTGTAGAATTCCTAATCATTGGATTATTTACCAAAGTCCTGGACTGAATATGAAACCTCTGTGCAGTGCATTGTGGGCATATGACACCATTGATGGCGATTTGTCTCTTGGATGGGGATGTAAAATTCAGTAGGCTGCTTATTTTCAAAGAGGATACCTGAATGGGCCACCACTGGGCTTCATTCTCTCCCTTCTTTCATTTCTCATCCACAAAACACTACATTGGGCACATACATCATCACAGTCATCTTCACATACAGTAACATGAACACTGTCACTCTGGGGAATTAAAATAGAATCCTTCAGTAGGACGTCGGTTCGAATTCCTGTCCGGGCATCCAGATTTGGGTTTTCCATGGTTTCCCCAAATCACTCCAGGCGAATGTCAGGATGCTTCCTTCAAAAAGGCCATGGCCGAATTCTTCCAGTTCCTAGTCTCCAGTCCCAGCATGCCTCCAATGACCTAGACGTTGGAGAGGCATAAAGTCATAAGTAAAAAAAAAAAAAAAAAAAAAAAAAAAATCCTAGAAACTACCCCAGTTCATCTCTCATGAAATGTTGTTATGAAGAGGTAACACTGTCCACAGTAAATGCTACACCCGGTTTCCGGGTTTGGCATGCGTGTTACATCAAGAGTATACATATTAAACACTTTCTAAATTTTCTAACTATAGATAGTGATAATTATATTATCTAAGGAACCCTATAGTATGAGTGGCTAACATTCTCTTGACAATTTTGTTTTACTGTAGATTCTTTCTATAAATAAATCATCCACACTTAATCACGTGTGGTAATTGCCATTTTCTGTGCTAGTTCTGAAATATAGACACGAAGTATACTAAGTGTATATCACATCCCTTGTGTGTAAAATTTTTTACATCAGACATGATCTGATCATCTTAGAAATGTAAGACAAGCATTATATCAACATTTTGGGACTTTATCTTGGAGACAATAGAAATGTGGTTGAATGATGATAAAATAACTCATCCTCAGAGGTACATAGCAGCTGAATGTCATTTAACTTTGGTGGGAGAATGAAACTTAAGTAGACATATAGACCAGACAGGTGTGATGCTTACTTGGCTCTAACAGTTGGCGCTGTATGCAACTGTAACATTTATTCTTGAATCCTTGCAGTATACCTTTAAAGAAATTATATAAAATAATAATTGTTCAGATAAACTTCTCCAACATTAACTAGCATGGTTCATTAATGAGCAGAGATAATTAAATTGTTGGAATTGTGGTTTTGAGATTTAAGTAACATGAATTAATATTTCATGTCATTCATCAAACTTAAGTATGAAATCTCTTCTTAATTGTTGTCATTTTTAACTTGGTCATGATGTAGGTAAGGTGGATGTGGTTGTATGTCTTTACGTTCCGTATTGCCAAACATACTAAGGGAGAAGCATATAATGTCATTAATTAATTAAATACTTGAGTGTTTTTTTGTGTGTTTGTATTTTACAGAGTTTCAATTCAATTATTGGTCCAAATGGAAGTGGCAAAAGCAATGTTATTGACTCAATGCTCTTCGTGTTTGGGTATCGTTCGGCCAAAATAAGGTCAAAGAGAGTTGCTGTTCTTATCCACAGATCAGAAAAATTCAAGAACTGCCCAAGTTGTACAGTAACTGTTCATTTTGCTGAAGTGACTGATTTGGTAAGTGTGTAAATACACTAATTCAGTTTTAGTACTTACACAATTTTTTTTTTAAAAAACCCTTAGAACTTTTTTGAATGGTTTTGTTTAATTTGATAAAAATACTTAGTATCCCTATATAAAAACTGGAACTTTTTGTAGCCTGGTCAGAAGTTCACTGTCCATGAAGATACCAAATTCTGTATTGGGCGTACTGCCTTTCAAGACAATACATCATTTTATACACTGAATAATCGAAGGACTAAATTTAAAGAAATATCCACTTTGTTGGGAAATCATGGAATTGATTTGGATCATAATCGCTTTCTTATTCTTCAGGTAAGTACAATAAAATCATAAATACAAATTTACAGTCCATCATTTTGCTTCTCTCTAAGGCACAAATTTAGCTAATTTAAAGGATCTTAATTAGTAAGAATTGGGCTTAGGGTCTTAATAAGATGTGTATGATGCGTATATGATCTAAGGCATGTAGAAATAATTGGAATTCTTTGTTGTAAGAAGCACAAAAGTGAATGGTATCAGTATTTCACTGTTGTATTTTTATTATTAATTGTATTTCTAATGAAAAAATAAGTATTACTGTAACCTGATCCATCATGCTTCAAGATGGTTTTAAAGACAACTTCCTTCTGGGAGGTTACTATAGAACAAATCTTTAAGCCATCTAACATCACCAGCGCCTCACTAATTTCTGCACATGTGACAGTCTTATATATTGCCACATTTGAATGCTAATATGGGTAGTACCAGTGGCAGATCCAGGGTGAGTGAGGAGCTAAGGGAGTCAAGCACCCTCCCCCTCCCCCTCAAACCAAAATCCCAGATCCAGACGATTTCCATGGTTTCACAAAATCACTACGGATGAATGCTGGAATGGTTCCGTTCCTTGCCCTCAGTTCTTTCCTGCCTCTTAAGGATGTAGACTAAGTGTAAAGCTTTAAGCAAAAAAAGAGAGAGAGCTTAACCTTAATTAAGGAGGATGCTTTTGTAGGACATCATAAAAATCATTGTAGAAGTGTTCTATCGCCATTGCATTTGAAACCCCCCTTCAGCTTTAGAAAATTATTTTCAAGGCTGTTTTCTATAAAACCAAATTTTTATTCTTCTGTTGACTTGGGTCAGTCATACTTTTGCAGTGCCAGTATGTATGTAATGGCAAGGATGAAAGTTCTTAGCGAAAATTTTCTGGCTGAAAAAAATGTGTTTATTTTTCTACATAGTGCTCCTCTGGTTGAGTTACTTTATCCAATAGTTTCTACAATATATAGATTCCTTCTAACATTTCTGGAAGGGTGGAAGAATACCCATGTACAGATGCTCTCACTTCTTCATTTTACTCAAAACATTTTCTGGCTATAAATGTGTTTAGATATGTAAATAGTTGGAAGTCAGAAGGGGAACAGATTTGGTGAGTATGTGGGATGTTCATATAATTTTTACTTCAGATCCCTCAGTTTTCTCATTGCCAAGGTACCTTAGTGAGCAGTTGCATTGTCCCCTTGAAAGATTTTTTTTTCCTTTTTATGTAATCCAGGTCTCTTCTCGTGAATTTTCTCATCCTGTTGGTTTGGAAGACATGGATAGTGCTTGTTACTTATTAGTTCACCCTACTCAAAATGAGCAATAAAATTAATGACTTTTGCATCCCAGAAAACACTATTACTTTTTTGGCAGCTGAAATTGATCTCATCCACAGGTTTTCACCCACTGTTGTAATTACTGTTTCATTTCTGGTATACAGAAGTTGACCAATGTTTCATACATAGTAATAAATCTGTGCAAACAATAGGGAGATTGCTTTTTAATATTGTTCAAACATTGTTGGGAAAATTGTTTTTGCACTTATTTTTGGTGAGCATACCAATCTTGCACAAAGCTTTCTCATATTTCATTCTTGATGTAAAATGATTGCACCCATAGCAGAAGAAAGGGTACATTCTCAGTTGTCTACTCTTTTAATCACTGATCATCTAATACCATACTATGCATCTTCTTGATGTTTGAATCCGCAGTAGCAGTTTTTAGTCTGCCTTCACATAGATCATCAAGAGATTTATCTCTTCTTCCTTGAATTTATACTGCTATTGCAGGGTCAGCTATTTTCAGGATGCTTGCTATGCTTCTCAGGGAGGAAAGTTGTGTTGTCATCTGTCTGCAAAATGTGTAACTATGTTCACTCTGCACAAAGTATATTTTTTGTATGTGTAATTTGTAGTTTATAAGGTGGAAATTAAGGACTGCCCCAGCATTCGCCTTGGTGATTACGAAATTCCACCTAAAAACTGCAGTCAGGAAGGCTGGTATGTGGGAACCAGGACTCAATTCTGCCCTTCAGTAACTCCCTGATCCAGAGTGTGGTGCATCAATGGTCTGAGCCATACTGGTGGGTATCTTCAAGAGATGTATGACCATGTTTCAATTCAGCTGCAGATTTCTTCAGTTGAAAATGATGAAGCGGACTTCTTACAAACATTTACCAATTTAGGATGAATTTCTGTTGGCAATAAGCTGTCTGAAAAATTTTATGATGTGATATTTCAGATTACCAATTTCAGCACAATGCAACTGCTTTAAAAGCTGCATATAGCAACAAATCAAGTTGAAACTTTGTGTTCATTATAGAGACACATGTAACACAATTGCAAAAAAAGGGGGGGGGAGTGCATCTATGGCAATGCCATCTGTGTGCCTCTTTTCTTCTAACCCTTATAGGAAGAAATTTTATCTGTTTCTAATTTAGATTGAAAGTTATTTCTGTACAATATCAGTCTGTAAATTCCCTTACATTTTTTAAAAACTTTGGTTTAAATCATGTAATTATGTGAACTTTATTCCTAAAACTTCATACTGTGTAAGAAACTGTTAAGTATACCATTGTTAGAGTAAGAATTTGCTGCTTGACAGAGCGGGAGTATAGGGAATTGGTCATAGCATGTGCTCGAGGAATATGTCCAGATATTTGCTATCAACTTAGTTATTTTACACAGATACAAGAATCAGTTTTTTTTTTTTTTTTTTTGTACTTTGAAAGTGTGTTTGGAAATAGTTGTTGCAGTGGATCAAAGTCTTATTGTTTTGAAATTCAGAAGATTAAGGAAGAAATGGACCAAATGGCCTGGGAAATTGGCAAACTGTAAAAGTATCTCACATAAAAAACAATCTGTAAAAGTTGGACTAAAAATAAACTGTGAAGAAATTATTCTGGAGAGGGGTATATATGAAAGATATCAAAACAAGTAAAGGAAATTTGTCTACAAGGAAAGAAGCTACCCAAAATCTTAGTATAATATAACAATTACTGAAAATGGATCATGAATACAGGCATGCTGTTGTTGAATCACGGTAGAAGATGATAGATTGAATAAAGTAGCTGAGAAACTGCTGCCAGCAGGAAAAGGGGAAGAGACGAAGGGTTATGGTATCTGGATGGACGTTGCAGTCTGAAAAATTTTAAGTAACATAAAGCCGTGATTACATGTATCACTTTATCAGTATTTCGCTAACAGTAGTGTACTCGGTAATTATTTTCTTGGTACTTTCTGTCTTTTCATTGAAATGTACATTTTTGATGCCCATTTTTTTGGGATAGTTTGAAACCTGAAACACTGCTTTATTGATGTGTACTTTCGTGTTACACCAGTGGAAAAGCTTACATTATCTTAAGGAAGTTACCTTTCCATCAGCTCCAAAGGAAAAGGAATTTATGACAGTTATAACACTCATCATTAAGGCAGTGAAGTAACCATATAAAATAACAAAACATTGTTGCTGCTAGAGTTTGGAAAGGTATGTTTTAGGGAGGATATGGAAGATAGAGGTGTCCAATAAGCAATGTTGCTTCCAAAGTGTAGAGTTAAATTTACTATTTATTCTAACTATGTAGTGACACGGAGGAGAAATATAACATTTTTTGATTTGTTCTTGTACAGTGATCATCCGTTTGTTTTTTTTTTTTTTTTTTTTTTTTTTTTTTTTTTTTTTTTTTTAAATAATGTAAAGAGGATTACTCTTGTATTGCCTTTTGTGTCTTTATTTTTTCGTCATAATAACAAAACTTTTTTTTTTGTGGAATACATGTAAGTTCTTTTTAAACTATAGGGTGAAGTTGAACAAATAGCTATGATGAAACCAAAAGCATTAGATGAAAATGATATGGGATTATTAGAATTCCTAGAAGATATCATTGGAACACACAGATTCAAGGTAATGGTTTTTTTTATTCCATATTGCATGAATTAAAAAAATTAATTTGCAATAAAAGAGAAACAATAAATCTTTGTACGTGCTTTATAGCTGGCTTATATTTGTTTAATCTTATCCTGCTGATATTTAGATGGTTATTAATTATTCCCTATTATTAATAGCCAGTTTCTCCACTTATGGCTTTGATGTACTGCTGTGTGGAGTCTTTTCATTTAATCTTCAAGTGCCTTTCAATTAATCCATGATAAATGTACGCTTGCAATTAGCACTACTTATAAAAATTACAAAATTAAATCAGTCAGCAGTTTTAAATAAAGCTATAGCCCTGCCCTATCTCTGTAAAATGTTTTTGTCACTGCTGTTTTGGGCTACAATATTTCAACATATGCATACTTTCTTCACAGGCTATTTTTTAATGGATTCAGTTCAAAGAAAACTGAAAAAAGCTTCTATAACTGATATTTGTGTTATCTGCTCTACATGAAAATATGATAGTGAATTCATGTTCGAAGAAAATACCCCACGCATTTGCAATCAAGACTACTTTCAAATGAAGTTTTTACAGCAAGCACAAAAATAACCACTAGCCCTTCAGAACTCTGCTCAGACATTTGTATCCGATAACAATGGCTACATATGGCAGGTGATGAAAGTATGCTGCGTTTGAAAAAAGTTTAGGAACCACTGCCTTTAGCTTGCTGAGCAATAGTATTCCACTTTCATTTAAACTGATGAATGAGGGGTGGGTGGGGGAAGTAATTTAGGGCTATGCACAGTTTTTAGTCCACACTATTCAGCCTCTGACACCATTGATAATTTTTTATTAAATCGTGGCAACTGTTGCCATGTCACACATACACTACACTAAATTTGGTGCTATTTATTTTTTAGAAATAAGTCAGTCGATAAATTCTTTTATAGAATTCTGTAACAACAATATATCACTAATTTCTCAACTATTATGAAAATGTTTATTTAGCATATTATTTGAAAAGAAAGATCTTACCTGCTGTGTTGTATCTTCAAATGCAAAGATCGTACACATTTCCAACAGCCACACCTCGTAACAGGCTACTTACTCTCCACAATCCTTAAAGAACTGCAATTACCTTTGCCTTGAAAAGTCAGTCTCCACTTCCAGACCACAACTCAGTCTTTCCTGCATTGTGTTCTACCACCCGATCATTTTATAGATTTATCCTCTATATTCTGAGCGTCTGTAATCCTTCCATCATTCAAAAAAGAACCTTGACTATCTGTTCGTCACTCACAAGATGCGCCCCTTGAATCATTTGGATGGCAAATAATGGTGTTGATCCCTCACAGCCCCCCCCCCCCCCCCCATATTTTTGACTGGTTGAAACTTGGACCTGGCATTTGGGTTCAAATCCTTGTCCAGCCATTCAGATTTCAGTTTTCCACTAATTACAGAAATCATTTCAGGCAAATATCAAAATGGTTGCTTCAAAAGGCTATGGCCTAATGCCTTCCAGTTGCTTGTCCTCCACTCTCCTAACTCTAGTGTTCTAGATGTTGATGATCCTTGAAGCCAAAACAAAAAAAACAAAAAAAAGACAGAACTTTGCTAAATAATTTTAGATGGCAAGAGTTTTCCCCTTTACATTTAGCATCTATGGTTGTTGATTTCAGATGGCCTCTGACATGGTGGAATTACAGTGCCAATCTCCTTACTTCTAGACAGCAAATTCACAAATGATACAAGCCATAGACAAATGCTTCATAGGGGATACGTGTGGGAAAATACAACTTAAATTTTTGTCACAATAAAAAAAGATAAAGCATGCACACACACACACACACACACACACACATTCGTCTTTTCCAGTTAATCCAGTAACATTGGAATATCATCTTATCCCGTCTCTCAAATTCTTTCTTTATCTGTGCATTGTGATGATGGAAAAGAACAGTAATCAACAATAAACAAATCGGTGTCTCCTTTTTTTCACTGTTGTCCTTGGTTTCCCTTTAAAATTGCTCTTAATGAGTATGGCCAAAATTATTCACTTTTAGAGCTATCGTTATGGTTATTACAGAATTATGTATCATTATTGCTTTTTCTTCATGCTTTTTTATATAATTAAACAACTGAAATAACCAAGCATTTTGGACACGAGGAAATTAATATTGATCTGGTTGGGCTCAGTAGCGTAGGGGCTAGAGTACTGGATTGTGTCCCAAGGGCCGCTGGTTCAAGTCCAGCCTAGCGCACAGATGTTTGTGTTATATTTCTTTCACTTGAATTATCAGAAAAAAAGCACTTAGAGGTTCATAAATATGAAGGATGACCATTTATGAAATGCAGAAGCTGGCTGTATGACTA
Organism: Vandiemenella viatica; assembly: GCA_031002005.1. Taxonomy (NCBI): domain Eukaryota; kingdom Metazoa; phylum Arthropoda; class Insecta; order Orthoptera; family Morabidae; genus Vandiemenella; species Vandiemenella viatica. Next base: position 364,639,437 of record CM061921.1, read on the forward strand.
ACTGGCCAAAAGTCAATTCAAAAAGAACTATGATTTGCTTTAATTATTGAAAAGTTCATTGTTCTGTTTAAGGCTGATATAACCCCCCCCCCTTTTCCCCCGACACACACACACACACACACACACACACACACACACAGTTTCATACCTCTGTTGGGATCATTTCAGATGTAGAAATTAGTTTACCATTGGATTTTCTTCTCTTCTTGCTTCCTTTAACCAGGTGTAGTCGGCGAGCAATAACTTTCTGTTCTTGCATTTGGTAGGACATGGATTTGAATCCCAGTGCACCTATATACATGTGGATTGACCATGGTTTTCCCAAATCACACCAAATGCCAGCTTGAAACACATTTTACTTCGTCAGTTTATACATAGCTTTGTTTGAAGATGGTTTATTTCACTACTTTTAGGATAATTTTATTTATGTGAGAATTAAGTTTTTCCCAGCATATGGATGAAATGAATACTTCTCAGGTTTTCTGCGAGGTTATTTCTTTATTTAACTCGTTATACAATGTTTTGACAACTACTCCCGTTGTCTTCATCAGGTTAGCTGTCATATAAAGTTAAAAGACAGTGAATACCTCGCAAGCAAATCCTGGCTCCTATAAGTAGCCTGCTGCTGGTGAAGCTTTCTGCTGCTCTCCCATTTGTTGGTTGCTGCAATTGAACAAATCCACATTAGTCGACCATACTAAAGTTTTGGCTCAGATATCATAATTCTGGGATTCAATAATCAGAGAAGCATTGGAGATTCGAATAAGTAACAACATCAACAGAGATGGTGGTCTCCTCCAGAACGAAGCGTGGGAGCCAATTGTCCAAGATTTGAAATGCAGTGTGTTAGACCGATTGACACGCCGACTAATGGGAGAGCATCTACGAGGTCATTGATGCTGGCCTGAACAATTGCAAGATGTCCAACTCCTCTGTGCCGGCATGCTGTCTGGACTCCATCTGAGTCAATTTTTTAAACCTGACATTTATTCATCTTGTGGATTTCTTTAGAGGATGGCTGAAATGTGAAGTTTAAAAAAATCGACGTGGTTCCACACAGAAAACCAAGAAAACACTGACAATAACTGTGGAAGTCTATGTAATCATTTATCCTATTGTTTATTGCCATGCCATAAAAAACCACAGCTTCCATATTTAAACGTATTTAAAAAAAATTGGAGATTTTATCACTATCGGAAATAAACCACTACTCGCCACTGCAGGATATTTAGTCAGCTTGGTTTGTGAAACCTTGCTTCTGATGCCTACAATATCTTTCCTGTTGGGATCTCCTATTTCTTAAAACTTACTTCTTGTCTTCTGATGACTGATACTTCCTAAACCTTTTTAAAATGCTTCTTCTCTTCCCTAATTCATTACCGATGGTTAATATTTAATTTCCCATAAACAACATAACCCAGCACCTAGTATCTAATCTGAACCCCTATTTCCATTTTACATGCATATGTATTTTATCTTATTTATTTCGCATATTCATTGTATAAACAATTAATGCAAGATAATTTGATTCAAGTTCCAATGTCTCTATTACTTCTACTGCCATTAAACAGAGCGGGTACCACCACCACTACATCTACTAGTACTGCTATTGTTCCTAATATTACTACTAGTAGTACTATTACCACTACCAATTGTCACAGCTGCACTTCGGTTCCACTAATATTCATTTTTTCTTGGTGTTGTTGATTGTGCTCCAATGATGCTTGCCGCCTTGTGTCAGAAGGTATTCTATCTTCCTTCTGGCGGATTGCTCAAAGGGTGAACTCTGTGGTTGATGACCGCAAGATTTGGGCTGAGTTAACTATTTGCAGCATTATCAATAGAACTGACTGTGGACCTCTTGTTCAGAGCCGAGGCATGGGTCTAAACAAGAGACTGTCACACTTCTGCCATAATCATGGCTGTAGATTCCTATATCTTCGCCCTGGGGTCGAGTTGTGCAGGGTTCCTTTGGATATATCAGGTGTGCACTACACACGTGAATTGGCTAAATGGTTGGCAGGGGCCGTGTGGAGTGCGTTGGGGGATTTTTCACGCCGAGGGAGGAAGACCCAAAACTGGGATTACAGTTACGGGCAGCCCAATTAACTTCGACACCATATGTTAGGAGTAGCTTAAATCAATCTCAACTGTTAAAAGTACTCATTATTAACTGTAGAAATGTTTGTAACAAGCAGCCTGAGCTTGAAAGCGTTATTAGTAGTACAGAAGCAGATTTTGTATTGGGAACTGAAAGCTGGTTAAAAACGGACACAAGTTCAGCAGAAATTTTTAACAATAGCATGAGCTTTTTCCGTAAGGATAGGTTGCATTCCAATGGAGGTGGTGTATTTATAGCTGTTAGTAAACACCTATCGCGTAATGAACTAGATATCGATATGGTGAAATCCTATGGATTAGACTCAACGTAGCTAAGACAAAACTTGTAATAGGGTCTGTCTATCATCCACCAGATGCAGATGTAACTATTACTGAGCCCTTAAGGAATAATGTAAGTAATACAGCTCGTCAATTTCTGGATCATGCAATAATACTAGCAGGTGACTTCAACTTTCCATATATCGACTGGACTAATTACGTTCATGTTATGGTGGCAGAGATAAAACATCCTGTGAAATTATTCTTGACCTTTTCTCAGATCTTCATCTTGAGCAGCTCATCACTGTACCAACGCAATGCCTCAATGATAATGAAAACATTTTAGATTTTCTCGTTACAAATAGGCCTGATTTATTCACGGACATTTCCACCATCACAGGAATAAGTGATCATAAAGCTGTAATTGCTACAGTAAAATTAACAGCTGCACGCAAAAATAAAAAAGAAAGGATCAGTTACAGATTCGAAAAGGCCTCAAAGGAGTGTTTTAGAATGTATTTGATGGATCTACATCTACATATATACTCTGCAATTCACAAAATTGTGGGTGGCAGAGGGTGCTCAGCACCAAAGCTAATCTCTTTGCTGTGCATTCCAATCCCTAATGGTACGAGGGGAAAAAAGAATTCACATAAGAATCAGTCCGGCACCTTATTTCTCTAATTTTATCTTTCCTGTCCTTCCGACTCAAATAGGTTGGTGGAAGAAGTATTTCACTACACTCACAAGTGAAAGTGGGAGTACGCATGTTTACGAATAAGTTTAAATGAAACGTGTGTCGTCTATCTACCAGAGACTCCCAACCTAGTCTACTAATCAGTTCTGTGACGCTTTCATAAGGACTGTAGCAACTGTCACAAATCGAGTGGCTCTTCTCTGTACTTTCTCTATACTTTCGATCAACCCCGTACGAAACGGATCCCAAATGGCACAACAATAGTCCAAATGTGGATGCACAAGAGATTTGTACGCTATCTCCTTTGTTTGTTCATTATAATTTTTCAAGATTCGACCTATGAATCGCAGCCTAGAATTTGCTCTACCTACTAACGAATTAATGTGTATGTCCCATTTCATGTTCCTTTGTACTGTTACTCCCAAATATTTCATAGAATCGACCATATCAATAACTGTATTGTTTAACTCGTATTTCTGAACAATTGGATTCTTTTTGTTAGTTATGCTCATTGTCTTGCACTTTTTGCAATTTAGAGTAAGTTGCCACTCAGCGCACCAAGCCAAAATAACATCCAGATCGCGCTGAATTTCTAAGCAATCGGCCAAATTTCTTACCTCCCTATAAATAACCGCATCATCAGCAAACAATCTAAAAAGGCTTTTCACTTTGTCTCCGAGATGGTTTATAAAAATTAAGAAAAGAAGTGGTCTAATTATACTTCCTTGAGGTACACCCGATGTAACATCTAGATTAGAAGAACTTTCTCCTTCAATGACAACATACTGTGACCGACCAGTTAGAAAATCCTTTATCCATTCACAAAGCTGATCCGATATACCGTACGCTCGAAGCTTCGCTAAAAGGCGGTTGTGTGGCACAGAGTAAAAGGCTTTCTGGAAATCTAAAAAAATTGCATCTACTTGTGAACCTGCATCGATAACTTTCATTACGTCGTGTGTAAATAGGGCCAGCTGTGTTTCACATGATCTTTTCTTCCGAAATCCGTGTTGATTTGTTGTAAGCAAATTATTATTATCTAGAAAATTCATAATGTTCGAGCATATAATATGCTCCATACCTCTACTACAAACAGATGTTATAGATATGGTACGATAGTTCCCAGGATCACTTCGATCACCTTTTTTGAAAATCGGAGTTACTTGTGCGATTTTCCAGTCTGAAGGTACTTTTCGCTCTTCTAATGATTTACTGAATATATCAGACAGAAATGGCCCAATTTCCGCCGCATACTCTGGAAATACTCTTACTGGAATTCCATCCGGGCCCGGTGCTTTCCCCCACTTCAGGAGCTCTAATTACTTAATGATACCTGCAGTATCGGTTCGTAATGATTCCATCACCGACTCGCCACGTCGTGGGAAAACGGGAATACTATCCTTATGTTCATTTGTAAATGAATTTTTGAATGCAGTATTTAGTACGTTATCTTTATCGCGGCTTTCATTAACCTCGGAACCTTCACGAATTAGTGCTGGAATATTGCTGTTGGAACAATTAACTTTTCATACATACAACCAAAATTTCTTTGGGTTTTCTGTGAGACTCTGAGGGAGAGCGTTGGAGTGAAAATCGTTAAAGGCCTCGCACATTACATTCTTAATACATCCTCTTAAATCAGCTAAGGTTTCTAAATCGCTGCGACACCCCTTCCTTCTTGAGCGTGTGTGTATTTTCCTTTGTTTTTTGAGTAATCTTTTGACTTCGCATTTGTACCACGGTGGATCATTTTCCCTTTATTGTCCGCTTTGGTATATGTATTTCCATGCCTTCCCTGACTACATGTATAAAACGATGCCACATCTCTTCAACGGTGTCCTTTGTTGACTTGAAGTTATGGTAATTATTCCTCAGGTAGGTTCTAAAACACTCCTTTGAGGCCTTATTGAATCTGTATACAATCCGCCCTTTTTTCCTTTTTCGCTTGGTCATTAATTTGATAGTCGCAATTACCGCTTTGTGATCGCTTATTCCTGTGGTCGTTGAAATGTCGGTGAATAATTCTGGCCTGTTGGTAACCAGCAAGTCTAAAATGTTTTCACTACCGTTATGACACCGCGTAGGTTCATTAACTAGCTGCTCGAGGTGATTATCTGACAACAACTCAAGAATTACTTCAGAAGCTGCCTTATCCCTGCTACTTGTGATGTGAACGTAATTATCAATATAAAGCAGATTGAAGTCGCCTCCTAGAATCGTAGCATGATCCTTAAAACAGCTAGCTATACTATTTACATTATTTCTCAACTCCTCGACGATAACTATGTCGGAATTGGGTTTTGACCCAGCAACGTTGAGTTTAATCCATATGATTTCACAGATCGTATTGACGTCTATTTTATTACATGGGAGAAATTTACTTACAGCTATAAATACCCCACCTCCATGAGAGTGTAATCTGTCTTTACGTAAAACGTTCATGCTATCTTTAAAAGTTTCGGCGGAACTTATTTCCGGTTTCAACCAACTTTCTGTACCGATAACGATATCCGCTTCTGTACTACAAATAACGCTTTCAAGTTCCGGTTGTTTGTTGCAAACGCTTCTACAGTTAATAACGAGAACTTTTAACTGTCGAGATTCTTTTACGTTGCTCCTACATTCCGGTGTCTTCATTGAAGCAAGAGGCTCTGTTAAAGAGATGTGGCTTCAATTCATGAGTATAGTCAGGTAAGGCGTGGACTTACATATACTGAAAAGGACAATCAGGGATGGTAATGATCTCCCATGGTATACACGTGAATTTAAAATGTTACTTAAAAACATAGGAAGGATGATGTATAGGAGTGATCTAGAACAGGTAGTTGAGATAAGAGGACATGTTAACTGTGATGCGCGAGACCTTTAATGACTTTCGTTATAATTCACTTTTCAAAAGCCTTAACAAATACCCAAAGAAATTTTGGTCAACAGTTGGTGGTAGTGACAATGATATGCCAGTTGTACTTCAGGACGGTTGGGAAGTTGATGATACCTGTGAGAAGACTTCTTTCACTGACAAAAACATGGAAAACATTCCCACTTTCCCACAGCGTGTAGAATTTGAGATGGATCCGATACAAATTGATGGTGTAGGTATCATAAAGCAATTAAAGCAATTGCCGGGTCCCGATGGTATTACCAGTAAAAGTATTTTTGAAATACGTGGAAGAAGTAGAACCATTTCTGTCTGATATATTCTGTACATCTTTAGAAGAAAGAAAAGTACATTCTGACTGGAAAATAGCGCAGGTGATTCCTGTTTTCAAGAAAGGAGATCAGAGAGATCCTAGGAACTATCGACCCATATCTCTTACATCTGTTTGCAGTAGAATTCTGGAGCATGTCATATGCTCTAACACTATGAAGTGTCTCGATGTAAACGAGTTTACGCAAACCAACATGGATTTCGGAAGAACAGATTATGTGAAATGCAACTGGCCCTATTTTCGCATGACATGATGAAAATTAGTGATGCAGGTTCACAGGTTCATGCAATTTTCTTGGATTTTCAGAAAGCTTTTGACTCTGTACCAGACAACCGACTTTTAGTGATGATACGAGGTTACAGTATATCGGATCAGACTTGCAAATGGATACGCGATTTTCTAACTGATCGGTCACAGTATGTTGTTGACAGGGAAGCCTCTTCTCAGGTAGATGTTACTTCAGGCGTTCCATAAGGAATTGTAATAGGACCACTTTTCCTAATTTTTATAAACGATATCGGTGATGGTGTTAATTGCAGTATGTGACTGTTTGCTGATGATTCTATAGGGAAGAAAGGTGCTCTGACGATTGCTTAGAAATTCAGCGCGATCTGGATGTTATTTCGGAATGGTGCCATAAATGGCAGCTCACACTTAACATCAAAAAGTGCAAGGCAATGAAAATAAGTAACAAAAAGACTTAGATTGTTCACAAGTACAAAGTTAACAATTCAGTTGTTGACATGGTTGATTCCCTAAAGTATCTAAGCGTAATAGTAAAAAGCAATATGAAATGGGACTGGCACATAACGTCCGTCATAGGCAAAGCTAATCCTAGATTACAATTCATAGGTTGTATTTTGAGAAGTTGTAATGGAATACTAATGCGTCCGCAATTGGATTACTGTTGTGGAGTTTGAGATCCGTATCGCAAGGGATTGATTGACACATTAGAGAAAGTACAGAAGAGAGCCAGCCACTCGATTCGTGACTGCTAGTTACAGTCCTTACGAAAATGTCACAGATTTGATAAATAGATTGGGCTGGGATTGTTTGGCAGACAGATGATGTAGTTTTTGTTTGAATTTATTGGAGAATATGTGAAAATCTTTAATTTACGAGTGCAATGAAATTCTTCTTTTGCCAAACTATTTAGGTTGCAATGACAGGAGGGATAAGATTAGAGAAATCAGATGCTGTACTGATGCTTTTATGTATTCTTTCTTTCCTTGTTCTGTCTGGGATTGGAATGCACAGAATTTCGATTGGTGCTTATCACCCTCTGCCACCCACAATATGTGTGACATGTAGAGTATAGATGTAGATCTAAAGGTAAAGGTAGAGTCTCCCGGAACCGACAGTGAAGTCGGTCATGCAGGCCATCAAGAGTTGACCTCGTGGAATACCAAGACGGCCCTAGCTTTCACTCAAAAGGCGGCTTCTCTGGAGCACACTGAAGATCCTCCGACGATTGATACTGCTCATTGTAGGATATCTTCCATCATTATTGTTCCCTCTGTAGTTGGTTCTGGAATTAGCTCCCACTCTTCCACAAGTTGTAATTGTGTTATCTTCTGCTATCTGTGACCTTTGATTTTATTCAGCATTTTTTCTTTCTACAAATTTCTCCTTCCAATATTTTGAGGCTAGATCAGCTGCCTCGTCCAGCAGTTACCACAAACTTTCATTGCGTAGTATGTCGAATATTCTCCTCCCTTGCAGCCGAGCTTGCTGGTGTTCTCTCAAACTGGCTGTTATTCCACATTCCCGTACCAGGTACTCCAGCGTATTCTCTTCACCACATTCGCACCTGTTGAGTCCACAATATTTCGATTTTGAAGGAAGCTATTGTATGGCCCATGACCAGTAATTTTTTGTACCATTCCAGAAGAGGGTTGAAGGGACTTAAACTTTATCCTCTCCTCAACGAATGGAAGGAAACATATCATATGTTCTGTTTCACTGTTGTTCCATTCTTGTTGGTATTCTGTCAACAGGAGCTTCTGAATGTGCATATCAGATGTTGCTTCGCTGCCTATAGTTTCTGCTACCTTTTCTTGTTTCCCTTTTCTCAACCTCGTTTCCTTACATCAAGGTCCAATGGCCAGACACCATTGGAAGCGGTTAATGAATTTGTTGCCATGATTCGGTATACTCCTGTCAACCTCAATAGTATTCCTCATTGGACATGTCTGATTCGTTGTTTTGGTTTTATTTTTCTTAGATACTTTGCCCACACACTTGCTGAGTAGCCCACTAAAGAGGATAAAATGGTTTCATGTTTGCACTGGAAAAGTGAATTTTCATTGGCCAATATTGATGATTTTATTCATGACAGTCACTGCTCATGCTACTGTATTCTCTAAGCGGGCTTTGAAGTTTAAACATTCATCCAATTGAATGCCTAAGTACCTGCACACTGGGTTTCTACAAATTGATTTACTGTCGATTCTTGTAGGTTTTAGATTCAGCTTGCTCTTGAGCAATATAAATGTTGTATGTAGTGCTAAACTGCACTATTGGCTGAGGCAATTAAGTACTAGATTACTATTGAACTCAATTTCTGCTCTTGTAGTTCCTTCCACGAGTAACAAAAGGTCACCAGCAAAAGCCGTTAGACTTTGAAGTTCAGGTATTCTTTGTAATAGTTTGATCGCTGGTTTCATTCCTATATCCCAGAATATGGGACCACAAACTGAACCTTGCGGGCATTCTTTAGTAATGGTCTTCATTCTGGCATCTTAAGGAAGCAGTTCTGAATCTGCAATAGTCCCTGAAGGTGTAGAATAATCTTCTTGGACAACCAATCTCCCTCAGTCGTTCAAACAGGGCAGGCCACCATAAATTGTCGAATGTCTCCGAGATGCTCACAAAAATGCCCACAAAGTACTTTTTTGTACTGCTACTATTTATTTCCATTGACCTGTTTATGGCATCCTCTGTCGATTTGATCGAGCGTGGTGGGTGAATGGTTAACGTTCTCGCCCCGCATTCAGGAGGACGCGGATTCGAATCCCCGTCCAGGCATCCAGATTTGAGTTTTCCATGGTTTCCACAAATCACTCCAGGAGAATTCCAGGATGCTTCCCTCAAAAAGGCTATGTCCGAATTCTTTCCCATTCCTTGTCCTCAGTCCTATACCGCCTCTAATGACCTTAGCCGTCGAAGAGGCGTAAAGCAAGGTAGTATTTGTACCTAACATTGTATTTGGAAACTGAACGTTCAAAAATTTGTTTCACTCCTTCTGCTTCCATTGCTCCACTTGATCCACTAAAATTTGCCTCACAGGTACTGCTGTGCTCTCCTTTGAATTTATTTTTGCACCTGCAATGTTTTGACAATATTGCAACATCTATAACTTTCGCACTATCACCACAAGTATCTACCCCATTCAGAGATTTATGACCCCTCTGGCTCCCCTTAAGCCTCCCCATGCTGCTCTTATCTCAGCAAATACCGTGTGTTCATCACATAACTGCATAATTTTAGTAACTGTTATTTGTTTATTCAAAACCATAAATGCTGCTATTGGGTTACTTGCCCTCTGAGATTATTCGTTGTAAGCTCCTTAGAATTTGGCTAAATTCTACTTTTCTTGGTTATAGGGCACAGGGGATGGTGTAAGTACATCAGAATTGTAAAATTGTTTACCTCGTCACTACAGGATATGGGAGACTGGATTCATACAGAAGCCGATACTGCAGCTCATTGGCGAAAATATGGAAATTTAAAATCAAGAAAGTAATTCGGCATATAATACAAGCTCTAAATAGACCATTAATGATAGTAAACAACTTGTAAACTTACCTAAATCAGTGAAATCCTCAGTTATTCAACTTGTAAACAATCAATTTTGGTTACGTGACCATATCGCTATTTCTCAACACTTTTCGATGCAGTAAAGTATATTTATAATAATGAACCGAAAGAAAGTGAAATTCACTATAAATCAATAGTTTCAGACAGAATAAATAAAGTAAACACGATTTTAAGAATTACGTAGTTTTTCTCGGCGTTGCAAATATAAATAATTTTCTCGGGTGACTAGCCGAGTTATATGAATGTCATAGTTACACGATATTTCGGCGCACTGAATCATCGACGCCATCTTCTGGTGAAGTGAGGTCAGGAACGTGCGAAGTTGCTGAGCTAGACCAGATTACCGCTGCTAACCTCTGATTGGTCGGCTGTAGAACCAGTCGTAGCAGGGGTCAAATCTCGTTGCGGCTTGAATCGATGCTAAGGTGGAGTTACGACTAGATTTGATGTCAGTTTTTACATGGCATGTAGCGGACGGGCTTAAAGTCATCGCTCCTTCGAAGATGATATCATGAAACAAAGCATTCAGCATAAATTGTTTATCAAACTGATGGGTCAACACGGATCCGTTGCGGGCCTCATATTGAGCCATGCTGCCACGTGATTGGTCAGATTTGTAACCAATCGTAGCCGGGGTCCTGCCTCGTATCAACACATCGTTCCATAGAAGGAAAAATCAGAAGGCAAAAACTTTCCCGTAAGCTGATCATTAATGCCTGAGTAACAAATTGCTCACTTATGTTACTACTGAACTTCCCGTTGATCTGGACGCGCCGTGTAATGCGTCCCGGTCGCGCTGTCGGCGAATAGTATTGATGACTGGCGTCCAGGCTTCACTCAGCTGGTACCCGCTGTCGCGGTTGACGAGGTTAGACGCGAGACGAATTTCTACTGCTTCTGTAAGGATGCTGTTCCAGAAGCTCCCAGTATGCGCCAGTACTCTGGTATTTTCGAAATCAAAACCATGGCCATGTTCTAGACTGTGTTCCGCCACCGCAGACTTGTCTTTCTGCCCCAGACGAACGTGTCGTGCATGTTCTAGACAACGTTGGTGAACACACCGCACCGTTTGGCCAATGTAGCTTTTACCACATTCACAATTAATGCTATATACCCCAGGTGTCCGCAAAGCAAGGTCATCCTTGGGGGAGCGTAAGATGTTCTTCACCTTTGGTGGTGGCAGGAAAATGGTCATGATTCCAGTTTTTGCTAGAATCCGTCCTATCTTGGACGTTGTGGCGCCAGAGTACGGCAAAAAGGCTAGACGATCAGGTGGCTCCTTGTTGGTGTTGTTGAGCCTACGTGTCGGCTCTCGGAATGCCAGTCTTATCTGATAATCAGTGTACCCATTGCGTTGAAAGGTCTGACGCAGATGACTCAATTCACCGGGTAGACTGTCAGCATCGCATATCGCTCGCGCCCTATGTACAAGCGTGCTGAGTACCGTCTTTCGCTGTGCCGGATGGTGATGGCTTCGCGCGTTCAGGTATAGGTCTGTGTGCGTCGGTTTTCTGTACACAGAATGTCCTAGAGACCCGTCAGGTTTCCTTTCTATTAGTATGTCTAAGAAAGGCAACCGGCCTTCTTCTTCCACCTCCATCGTAAACTTGATGTTTTCGTTTCTACTGTTAAGATGATGGAGAAAAACTTGCAGGTTGTCTCTGCCGTGTGGCCAGACCACAAAGGTGTCATCTACGTACCGGAAGAAAGCTCTGGGTTTCATAGGAGCGCTTGCAAGTGCCTTGTCTTCAAAGTTCTCCATGAAGAAGTCAGCAATAGCTGGCGATAAAGCCCGTCCGCTACATGCCATGTAAAAACTGACATCAAATCTAGTCGTAACTCCACCTTAGCATCGATTCAAGCCGCAACGAGATTTGACCCCTGCTACGACTGGTTCTACAGCCGACCAATCAGAGGTTAGCAGCGGTAATCTGGTCTAGCTCAGCAACTTCGCACGTTCCTGACCTCACTTCACCAGAAGATGGCGTCGATGATTCAGTGCGCCGAAATATCGTGTAACTATGACATTCATATAACTCGGCTAGTCACCCGAGAAAATTATTTATACGATTTTAAGACTTCGTCAAGCACACTCACATTTTCAACATCACTAAGCAACATGTTTTCGATAACTTTCGGAGCTAATAAATAATTTTTATATAATAATAAAGCACATTGCATAACATATAAAAGTTTCAAAGCATTCCACAGAGTTAAACAAACATTAAAACAGTTTTGAAAGTAATTACACCGTAAAGAAAAATGTGGCAACTTTCAAAATGAAATTGTGAACTACTAAGACCATCTCAGTAAACAAAATCACTTTTTAAATGTATAATAAAATTAAAGAAAAATTCTGATAACACTTTTTCGAAATAAACAGCATGTTAATAATAATTAACAAGATATTAGTTTTTTGCAACATGTCCTCGGTGTGTCTATCAACTCAATTTTTGTGGATTTAATAACTTTTAAAATACGCCACAGATAAAAATAAGTGATACCACTGTAAACCGGACGGACCGTGGAACATGATAATATAAGTTTTGAAACCGGATATTTGAAAATCATACGAAATGTTCTAAATTGTGAAAGTAAAGTGCTAGCGAGGGGAAAACCTATGTCTTACAGGAAGACCGTTATTATTCCGCAAACATATTTAATTTTTTTACAATAAACTGAGTAAATTTAGAGCAAAAGTCATCATAAACTCTACAAATCAACAGATCATGTACTATACACTGTAAAATTTTGAACACTGGGGATCACAAGATTTTTCCAGACTATTTTTGGTAGCGAGGTGCTACAGGTGTCATGCGGCGAAAGGTATATAACGCCCAGCGGGAACAGACCTGGGGCTACTTGTATCCGATGTCTTGATGCAGCAGGTGTGTTAGACAGCGTCGGGAAAACTGCCCTTTGGGGCCGGTGTAGGCCGTGAAAGTAGTCCCAGGAAGTATTACCTATCATGCCGTATCATCAACCATGAGAACTTTTTCTGGTACTTTCGAATAGTCAATAGTGATTATGAAGCAGTGATAATTTGTTAACAGGGTTCTGTCTGGTGTTTATTCCTCTTGCATTTTTGGAGATGATTCGTCCGATTAGCCAACTTAAACTGTAATTGTGACTTTTAGATGTGACTTGGAAAATATATTGAAAATTCTTTTCTTTCCTAAGGAATAATGAGGGAAGTGGTGGCCATATTGTCTTATAGTTGATTTATCCAGGCTCACACAAGGTTTGACAACTTTGTTAGTGAATATTTTGACAGAATTGAAAGCAAGTTGTAGGTTAGTTAAGGTGATTAAATTGATACTTCTACCCCAGCATGTGGTTTAACCCCTTACATCGTGATGTTGCCGGCATGTGTGGGATTTTGTGTTGGCAGGAATATGACTCTTGAAGACATGTAATATCTGATCTCCATTCCTCAGCCACACTTCTGATTTCCTATAGAACCATGGCTCTTCCCTTAGTTTTCAGTTGAGTAACTATTAAAATGGAGTTTATGGGTGTCTTGCATGCACATTGCACTGGGGCCAAGTATGTAACAAAATGCGTTCGTGTGTCATGACAAACTGCTTGTATGTTTCCTTAGGATCAGATATTTCTCCTCTTCTCTTGAAAATCTTGTAAACTAGATTCAGGAGTTGAGATGGATTTCTTGCAAGATTCAGTGATCTCTGTTGTATTCTGTCAATTGCTGAAGGTTGTGGAAACGTTAAGTTTTTACCACCATGATAGAGGACTCTTGTCAAATGTCAGAAAGCAAGTGTAAGCATGTGCATTTCTTCGAGTCTAGTTAGCTGAAGTGTACCTTCAAAATCGGTGTACAATACCGCTGGATCTGTAGTAATGGGATTCGGTTTGCTTATCACAAAGTTCGGGTGTTTTATTTGGCTAGTGCGCATACTTGGTTTGCGAAGTTTAGATTCACTTTCTTTGGAACATCAGAGCCCACTGCCTCTAACACAATGCTGGCAATAAGCCGAATGTGAAGTGAAGGAAATTTCGTTCACTTGCACGTCTATTAACTGCTGTCGATCTGTTTGCACGCGGATGCTTACCATCATTTTCTGCATTTCCATCACTTTCTTCCTAAATGTTTCGGGCCTTGCAACATTCCTTCATCTATGAGATGGGGATTGCCTTTATTCTTTTTTATTTTTCATTTCCACTTTTCCAACTGCCATTTCGACTGCTCTGTATATCAGGTCTGCTATATTTGCCATAATTTCTTGATCCATGTGGCAACTGGATTGTAGACTAGCCATGATCTGTTCTGTTGACTAGGCGTTGCAATAGCAGTTGGGATAATCCTTTGTTGTTTTTGCACGACTTCTCTTTTCTGGAATGGGATACACGTTTGAGGCATCGACTTCTTATAACATTGATCATGCTTGTGACCATTCTGACCGCAATGACTACAAGTCTCTGTCTATTTGGCAGTGTTTACTCACATGTCTGAAGTCTCTGCACTTGATACAGATTGGTTCCACAGTGTCTTTGCAATTTATTCCACTGAATTCCACATATATTTTATATGGCTCTAATAATAATTTGCACATAGCTGGGCTTACTTCTATAATGTGATGAACGGTTGGCTTTTCACGGGGTCCTGTCTTAAATTTAGGGCAGAAACTGCTTATGACCTCCTCCTTTGATTGTTTTTCTTCAAAATTTGCTCATATACCTTCTGTTTATTTCAAGATTTTTTGGTACATCATATAGAATTACCAATGGTCTCCTCTTTCTGGAAGCTTGCATTTTAGCTTCTCATTTAATTCTTTGTGTTCCATTAATTTCTTGACATTCTCTTTAGTTTCTGCATCGATAATTACTTAGTTATTGGTACTCCTTACTTTATTAATTTTAATTTTGTCTTTTGATGGTTTCATTATTTTTGGCAATCTGTTCCACAATTACTTTTTGATTTTCGCCACATTTTGAATTTGTGAAAAGAGAACTTGTTTTTGTTGGTATGATTTTATTATATGTTAAGCTAGGTGCCTTGCTTGCCGCTGCAGCATAGCTTGGCCAAGAAGTTTTGTTCCCATTTGACTTATGTTCTTCAATTGTTTTGTTTAGCCCCTCTACTTCTTTTTTAATTCTGAGTTTTTTCCTTCTATGAAAGAAACCGCAACCATCTAACTAGCAAGCTTATCTTTGATTTCACAGAATAGCGTTTCATTCAATTTTTTGCCCAAGTTCTCATTCAAGTAGCCAGCCAGATTTTAATATTTTTAAGCCAACATTGGGTTTTCATTGGTTTTATTTGCACTCGAAGAAGCTTGCGCCATGGTATTGCGAGTGCCTTTTACTTATGTTTTAGCTGTTGGACACCGCTGAGTTGTCAACATGCTGATGTTGTGTTGCATTGAACTGTACGGTGAAGCAGGTGACTGCTGGAACCAATTGAAAACCAAATAATTGTTCACTGAACCAATGTTTGTTTAGCGATTATTGATCCACTATCTCACACACTCACTAACACTTATTTTCCATCATTGTGACGTTTGAAAGTTCTGCGTTTCGTTTTTTCCCAATCAGAATGGACTATACGTCGAGAGCGTTGCATGACAACTCCCATCCAAGAAGAGTATACAAAAAAAAAAACAAAAAAACTAACCACTATTACATTACAAACAATATATATTTACATCAAAAGATGCGCTGTAACACAGTAATCTGTACCGATGGTTAATAACTTCCTTTAACCTTACTACTTCTCCTTCATAAACACATTGACAGAATACTAGCTCTAACGTGAGATATTGTGATGCACACTGGTTCTGAACACTTTAGCTAACATGCCTTTGCAAATAAACTTCTGGCCGCTGTCTTTCTGCTCGACTGTCCCTTCAGAGACTGTTCTTTCCTTGATTATTTTACTCTTTCCATTTTTCAGGCCTATATTTACCTTTTCCATTGTAATCACATCCAGTTAGCACCAGTGTTGCAATGTTTCATGTAAATGCTGTTTCTCGTTCCCTTTAAGTGATGAATTGACAGCAAATTTAGCATTATTTCCTCTGTATGTAGCAACATTTTCAAACCTCCTACCAGTTGCAAAAAATCACTTATAATTTATATTCACAAGGCTGTATAGGTTTTACAATTGCTATTTTTGAATTCCAAGGAAGCATCCCTTGCTATGAAACGCCTCGGTGTAGTCTGTTGTAACTAACCAGTCCTGTCGCAGAAGTCATGATAAACAATTCGGTGCTTAGTTGTAGTAGTTAGATCATGGTTAGTTTATGAGGTCTGTTTGCAGATTTACTGGTATTTGTCAGGTTGCCAATTGACTTATAACTTTCATCAAATTGTGATAAGGTAGTTGCCAGAATAACACCACCATTGATACATGTTTTATTTAATTTTTTATTTCACCAAAATCCTCAAACACATACACAAATAAGGCATCAGTTTCTTCCAAAAATCCTAAAGCATTAATTAATTATTGTTCATAGAATTAAAGCCAAGGAGGTGTTTCTTCACTCTGGGTCCAGATCATAAATGTATCATCTATGTATCTAAATGACATAAGTTGTTTCAATTTTAAATGCTGTTATTATTTTATAACCCTTTTTCTTTTATAAACCACCATTTCCAATGATATGACTTCATTGATATTATTTTACATCCATTATCCTCACTATGTCTGAAATGGTCATGTGATGGGAGTTAGTGTTTTCACAGGTATTGCTTTCCGAATGCTTCAACATGTTCCTTGTTCTTTTTCTCTCTTCACATCCTTCCAGTCGTCAACTTTGGCAAGTGATAGGTATAGTTTCTCTATATTCTCTTTTGTTTTTATATTGCTTCAGTTTCGTTTTTGATTTAAGCAAATAATAGACAGCACTACCATGAAAAAGAAAGTATTGTGTGTACTTCTGTTTATTTCCTTTGTGTATTTTTTGTTTTTTATGTTTTTTGCACTCGTGTGGATGAGTGATACTATCTTTATTCCATTTGTACATTAAATAGGAGTTTTGTCAAAGTTATTCTCATAAACAAATGAAAATTATTAAAAAGTACAGCATACTTTGTGTTCAGAGCTTTTATATCTGGGAACAACTTGGAAAAAATTACCTCATAACCATTCTTATAATCAATTTTCATTTATAACTAGCTGTTAAACTTGTCAAAAATGACAGCTTGAACATGGATTTCTGGTTGATGACTAATATTTTGTAAGCTAAAATAACTCACTCCCTCTGCTGTAAAGATTAATGCTATTATTTCTGCATGCAAATGAAAGCTTTTCACACGCATTAATACATTCACTCTAAGGCATAAAAGTGATTACATGTTTCTTTTCTAACTATAACAAAAATCGGTGAATATAATGAAACCTTCTACATTGAATGAATATGGATAAACAATAAGCAACTAATATTTACACCTATACACACTTCAATAGAAAACTTAACATGTAATGCAAACTAACCCAAAATGATGTAGCGAATACTCACTGTTTAACATTAGCTTAAATGACGGCAAACAATGTTGAGTTGCATAGTTATGTAATATGGTAGCTGCTTGCATCAAAGTATTGTTAAGTGCACATGCACAGAATGTTGCAGTGCATGCGTGTAATGCTAAAAAATTTCTCTAGCACATCCAAAGAAGTTTCACTTTAATATTTTTTTCCTAGGTTGTGAGCAAATCCAAAATTATGATCAAACAGGAAACTTATGAATGGTGATTATAATAACTTCAAACTTAAAAGCCCTTTATCTGGAAGTATAGTATTGCCATCTTCCATAGCCTGTAAGGATTTGCACACTAGGTAGGTTTCTGTCCTTCCAGTTTCCAGCATATTGACAACACATTAGGTTAATCCTACTGCAGATGAGGGGAGGAGTGAGGAGAAATGCTGTCATTGGCAATATATGTGTCTCATATTAAATCCCTCTGATTATAGTGTTGTGATTTGTAAGTTGTTCAGATGCCACATTTGCATTTCAGAAGATGATGTATAAATGTTGTGGTGGACATTTTAAATATGGCCAGGCTGAATTTAGTTGATAAAATAATGGGTCAACTTAAAAATACTAGTTCTGGAAAAGTTCATAAGGGGTACAGATAATGTGTAGAATCCTTTGGCATTATTATAGTTTTCTACTTTTTTTTTTACTGAGGATAAGAATCTTGCCAATTATCTTCAAATGAAGAAGAAATAATAATTTCTTCTATTCTCCAGGAACCCATTGAACAACTTCGTGAAAAACTTGAAGAATTAACTAATTTGAGGTCAGAGAAACTGGAAAGTGTGAAACAAATTGAGGCAGAGAAAGAGGCTTTGGAAGCACCAAGATTAAAGGTGTTGCGCTACCTATATTTAGAGAATGAAGTTGCAGTACACACGAATATGCTGATGCAGAAGTACATGTAAGAACTTCATTTGTGTGTAGTGATTATATTATTGCTTGTCTATTATTGATATAATTGCATATTTCATTCTATTTGCTACTTCAATTCCATTTCTTTTGAAATTTGCAATCATTAAAGACCATAATTTTGTAAACGACTTGCTTCATAGTGTAATTGTTTTATGTGCCAATAGAGATCTAGCCATAGGTAAATTTCAGTTAAAGATTGCAGTCCCACAGCATTTTCAATCCCAAATTTGTGGATTGTGGGATTGGTAAATCCCGCAGGATCCAACACAGAGTTTAAAGTTTTATCAAATTAAATACTTATTGAATTACTAAATCAACTTTAGTGTTAAATGTACAGTTAACATATTTTAATTACTAAAATAATGTTAATTTAGGAATTTCTAGCCTACCTTTAAGTGTAACTTGCACTTTTGCACATTTGTTTTAAATCCAATTTTAGTTAAGTAAATTATCAAATATGTAAATATTCAGATCACATTACATGCCTTACAGTAAACCACATCAGTTTGAAAAATTATCTATCTATTAAGCAGTCAAATTATCACTTTATTTGGAAAGAATTATGTATATAGCCATTGACCAAAAATGCAATTTCTGCCTCCTCGCTCGTTGGTTTGATTGTAATGGTCATAAATAACACTTTTTGTAGAGCTTAACAACTTTCCACACTTTCTTGAGATAATTATATGTGGAACCCACTTCAGTAGGTGAATGACCCAATGTTATGGTCACTCTTTGTGCTTCAATTGTCCCATGCAGCTCTTCGTATACGTCCAAGTCAGTTATAGTTGTTTCTGTGCGTTCGACTTCTCTTTCAATAGGGTTTTTTAATAATTCACCAATGATCAATTTGTACTGTGTGAAAAAGCACAATTACAGGTACCAAGGCAAAAGTTCACCAACTTTTGCCATGACGCTTGTACCATCAGATCTTAAACCAATAACATGAATTTAAATATCGATACCAAAGCTTATCTTTGACTAAACTGCAAGAACAGAGTATTATAAGCAAGGCAAGATTAAAATGTGTTTTCTTTCTTTTCCTTTCTTTTTTTCTTTCTTTTTTCTTTCTTTTTTTCTTTCTTTCTTTTTGCTGTGACATAAACCTTTAAATATTGGTGATTTTGGGATGTACACTCGTCAAAGCTCAAAAAAAACTTTGTCATTATTTCTTGAGATACTCGAACTGAACAATCATGTCAACTTTTATAGTATTTGAAGAATTTGTGACTATAGATCTTATAATATTAGCAGAATCACAAAGTTAAAACCCACTTTTAAGAAACAGATATCTCAAATCTGATGAAGTACAGAAACAATTTACGGTAAAAATTTTTTTGTGTGTAACATTCTGGAAACCATTTGTTCCAAAGATTTTTTCCTTTTCAAAATAGCTGTCAATAGTTTTAACCTTCTTTTTGTATTATTTCTATTTCTTCTCAGAACCAAGTCCAATTGTATCATTTTTGTGTGTATGATCTGGGAGCTAATTTTGCAGTAGGATGCCACAACTCAAATTATAGTAATGCATGCAACAAAAACAAATGGGAGTTCCTATAAAAACATAGGAGTGAATCTATTTACTTAAAAGCCACGAAAGATTACAAAAAACATACATTAGTTGCCGTGAGTCAAATGTGAACTTGAAGGGTTCAGGCAAACGAGGCAATAAAACCGGTGGAGATCGAGTCCAGTCGGAAAGTTACGAAGGGGAGGAAAGGTCGGGCAGACTGAAACACTTTTTTGCCCCATTTTGGGGATTGCAGATCCACTTAATTTTGTGCGGGATCCGCCAGACTGCCAAATCATGGGATTGTGGGATCCTGCATTGCTGGATTGCAATCCCTAATTGAAATGTTTTTGTTAATAACTTCTAGAGGTCCTCAGTAAATAATTTTTATATGTTCTCTCAGGAAACATAGAGTGAAGTATTAGTGATTATTTACAAAACTGTGTCAAATCAATTCTTCTTGTTTACTAAAGTAAGACAAATCATATAACAAAATATACTTGCATTGTTAAACATGTTGCAATCTGGCTTGAGCAGAGTACTGAAGAAGTACACTGGGTAGCTGAATTCTTTTCTGTTGCTAGGATGATGTCCTACAATTGTATGTTTTATCAGATGTTCTTTCACACATTTGCAAATGTTTGCACTGTTTGATCTGGATAGAAAAAATTCAGAAAGTCTCAAGCATACCTGTAAGGTAGTAAGGATACAGAGAGAATTTTAGCTACCCAAAATTGAAGAAGGACTAATACTGTTATATTTCTACAGCAGACCCCTTGATTGATTTATTTAAAATTCTGTCAACCTCGTTGCGTCAAGAATCATAAGGCTTTGATCCTGCTACCCTTCTATGCCCTTTCCTTCCCCTTCCATTCCTTGTGTTCTGATTCTTGACTGTCTAGAAGATACTGTATTTTGTAAATGTAATAGTAAAGGAGGAGGGGTATATAAGCAAACATTTACTTGTTTGACGTGTTTAGACACAAGATGAAGGTCTGACATGTATGCGTCATTGAAACCCTTAGGGTGGCATTGGCAGAGATAGAGTTCCATATTCTGTTGTAAGACTATGGCAAATGAGTGGAATGTGTGTGGTCAACACCAAACAACATTCACTATATCCTCTGGGGAGTTGTCTTCACTCCCTTCCCAGTAATTATTTTACAGTAGAATGCTCATCTTTGATAGAAAATGGTAATTTTCATTGGAATTTAAACCACTGTCATAAAGTTCAGTCAGTAACTCTATTGACTGAGCTATGTGACATGCAAACAGTAACACAGACTGTGCTAATTGAAGTCCAATCTTTGATAATAGCATGACCTGAGTTTTCAGAATACATTTTATTAGACCATTAATTATGCTCTGATTTAAAGAAAGCTGTCTGCTAACTGTCTAGGACATCTGATCTAGTAAATTGATTGAATCATTTTAAATGGGAGCTTCCACAGTAAATCAGAAAGACATTTTTTTTTATTTTTTTTTGCTGTCATCAGTCTTTCGACTGGTTTGATTGCAGACCTCCATCCCTTCCTATCTTGTGCTAATCTCTGCATATCCCTTACAACCAATGTCCTCAATTATCTGCTTCATATATTCTAATCTCTGTCTTTCTCTACAGTTCTTACCTTCGACTGTTCCCTCCACCAGCAAATTAACCAATCCAGCTTGTCTCAAAATATGACATACCAACCTGTTTCTTCTTTCTGTAAGCTTCTTTCACAAACTTCTTTTCTCACCCATGATTTCCAAAACTCGTTCATTTCGTACTTTGTATGTCCACTTAATTTTCAGCATTCTTCTGTAGTACCACATTTCAAATTCTTCAACTTTATTTCTTTCTGGTATTCCTATAGTCCATATCTCGCTAACATAAAGTGCTGTGCTCCACACGTAGAGTTTTAAAAATTTCTTTCTAATTCCTAGATCAATATTTGAAACTAAAAGATTTCTCTTTTTCATGAAGGCTCTTTTTACTAGTGCTATTCTGCTTTTAACATCATTCTTGCTTCAACCATCGGTTGTAATTTTGCTTCCCAAGTAACAAAATTCACTTACTTCTCCTATTGTATCCAATCCTATTTTTATTTTTGAACTACTGTGGTTGGTATTATTTCTGCTACATTTCATCACTTTTGTCTTGCTTTGATTTATATTTAGTCCAAAATCATCCTTCAGTATTTTGCTCATGATACTCAGTAACTTCTCAATATCCTCAGCTCGTTCTCCTAACACGACAATTAAGGATTGCAATCCCGCAGTGTTTTCAATCCCGCGGGATCCGCGCGGGATTTGCACCAATCCTGCGTGCGGGATTGGTACAAACAGTTTTTTAACGTGTACATTTAAAACATAGTTACTTAAAACGTCAATAAATTAAATATTAATTAAATTAATAAATAATTTTTAATGTTAAATGATAACCATTAACAGTTAACAATATTTGGATTGGCAAAATGACATTAAAACTTTTTAGCGTGTCTTAAAGTGTATTTCGAGGTTTCACATTTTTGTTTTTTAATCTAATCCAATTTTTAAATAAATGATAAAAATGGAAAATATTGAGTCTTAGATCATAATATGTGCCTTAGAATATATCACATAAGTTTAAAAATATGGTTTGCTTAGTGGCCAAGTTACCAGAGTTTTTTTTTTAAATATAAATAAACGTTCCATAACACCGAGAAAAGCATTCCACTTCACAAAGTGAAGTGAATATACTCTGTAAAGTGTAGACTTGGCTCAAAACAAGATCTCATAACTTTTTGTCAATGCACAAGCACGAGACTTGGCCCTTTATTTGCGTAATTCATTATTATATCTCCTGATTTCTTGATTGATATTACAGTTGATCCAATGTTATTAAAAGAAACTACTCACCAACACGTAAACTGTCAAATATTTCAGATTTACTTATGTGGCGTAACGACGTTTTTAGAGTGGAAATTATTATTTTTTCAGTAAGAAAGGAGACTTTTATTGTAAACACACGAAATTACACATGTGAGGAAGACGGCGGAGGCAGCCGTTGAAGTATGGTGTTCCTACAACACAATTCGTCGATAAACCAGTGAAAATTTGATTGTAACTTTTTTTACCTTTAGTCGAAATAATAACAAGGAGAAGAGGGATTAATCAAAAGCCTGAGGGGCACATGTAAGCAGGCGGCTTTCGTCAAAGAAACGCATTGAGGCAGTGGCCAAAACAACAATAAGTCGAAGGATATACAATTTCCTTTTGATAGCTGTTAAATAAATAGGTATGTGATCGTTAAAATTACGATAACATTAGTTTCATATCAACGAATAATAAAATTTTCAGTCGAAAATTAGGAAATTGTCACAATTACTTTATCTGCAAATACAGAAAATGGGAATAATGAAACCGTGAATAAAAAGCTGTAACCGTGTAGTTCAGATAACGTATGCGACACTTAAAAAATAATTATATAGTTAGAAAATCGTACTAAATACGCAACATAACTCAAATTACAGAAATGTGTATTCGAAAATGAATACGTAAAAGCGTATCTATTTACTTACGAATGACGAAGGTTGACAAAAACAAACGTTCGTTCACACGCGCCAAATGCCAACTGCTCTGGTACAGGCAAACAGTGCAATACATCCAATAGAGACCGAGTGGGTCAGCGAGTCATGCAGACTGACACGCGTTTCCGCCGGATTTTGCGGATTGCGGATCCGCTTAATTTTGTGCGGGATCCGCCAGACTGTCTAATCATGCGGGATCCCGCTTTGCTGGATTGCAATCCCTAACGACAATGTCATCAGCAAATCGTAGCATACTGTTTTTTTTCCCCCTCTCTGTGAACACTTATGTCATATGAAAATTTTTCTTTTATTTCCTTTATTGTTTCTTCTTCATACAAGTTGAATATTAATGGGGTAAACTACAACCTTGTCTCACACCCTTTTTAACTGATTCATGTCTCTCATGGTTCTCTACTTTTATTATAGCTACTCGATTTTTATATAGTTTATAAAGTATTCTTCTATCTCGATAGTTTAGAACTGATTTCTTTAAAATTTTGAACTTCTTGTCCCACCTAACATTATCAAAAGCTTTTTCTAAATCGACAAAGGCCAGAGAAGTATCTTCGTTTTTCTTGATCCGCCCTTCAAGTATTGATCTTAAAGCCAGAATTGCTTCCCTCGTACCACTATTTTTCCTAAACCCAAACTGATCTTCACCTTCTATGTCTTCTACTATCCTTTCCATTCTTCTGTATATTATTCTGGTCAGTAATTTTGAAGCATGCGATGTTAGACTAATGGTGTGGTAATTCTCACATTTGTCGGCTTGTGCTTTCTTCGGGAGTGTGAAGATGATATATTTATTAAAATCTGTTGGAATTTCTCCTGTTTCATTACTTTTTGATATCAGCTTGAATAATCTTTCTATTCCTTCCTCTCCTAGGGATTTAAGAAGTTCTGCAAGGATCTCATCAATTCTGACAGCCTTATTTCCTTTCAAGTCATTCAGAGCTCTATTAAATTCTGTCCTCAAAACAGGATCTCCTAAATCATCAATGTCGACATTTCTTTTCCATTACGCTGTTGTTCAAGTCGTCCTCGTCAAACAGTTTCCCAATGTATTCCTGCTATCGGTTAGCTCTATCGTCTGAACTTAAAAGAGGTTTCCCATCGGCGGCTTTAATGTTCTCACCTCTTTACTTCATTTCTCCAAAATTCTGTTCGATCTTCTTATATACAAAATCTACTTTACCTATGACCTTCTCCTTTTCTACTTCTTCACACTTTTTTTGTAGCCATTTTTCTTTTTTTTTGCATTACCTGTTTATTTGATTTCTGAATTGCCTGTATTGCTCTCTTCCTGCTTCGTCCTGAACATTTTTGTACCTTCTCCTCTGATCCATCAGTTTCAAAATTTTCTCTGTGATCGAAGGTTTTTGGGCGGCTTGTTCCCTAAAGCCTAATGTTTCTTTACCAGCTTCCATTATTTCAGTCTTTAATGCATTCCATTCATCCTCGGTAGAGCTACTTTCCGAGTTACTTCTTACATCTTCCGAATTACTTCTACCATTTCCGCAAATTTTTCTCTCGCGCTAGATTCTTCAATTTGTTCACTTCCAGTCTGTTCTGCTTACTTTGCTTCCTTATTCTCTAAAATTTCAGCATGCACTTCATTACTATCAAATTATGGTCAAGACTCTGTCTGCTGTTGGGTATGCTTTACAGTCATAAATTTATTTTAACACTAAAATGAAGGAAACAATTTATCATTATTAAACTCTTTAACATTTAAGGTAGTTAAAAGACTTGCAGAGTTAGTAAAGATTGAATGTGAGGTAGGTGTTTTTCTCCAGCAGATATCTGGAAGATATTGTTTCGATGAAAATTCAGTGTTTCCATCTGTATCATAATCATTCTCATGCTTGAGAATGAATTAGACTGATTTTATTTATGTTACCTAATGCTGTCAGGTTAATTATTAGGTACTGCATGCAGATAGTTACTGTGGTAAGTGATGAACTAAAGGCAAGAATACTGCAATAGACATGTGCTGTCAGTTAGCAAGTGCCTGGTCTTTAGATGATATTGTAGGAATTTATGGATTTTTTAACAAAACTTTATGGATTCCAGCAGCTTCTAGAAAGTTTATCTATTGTTCCCTCATAGCACATCTACATCTATACTCTGCAATCCACAAAAAAAATGTGGGGATTGTATTGGAAGCTTCGCATATATGTTAAAATTCTTTAGAATTTCACCTATTAATGTGCTGATCTCATTTCATGTCACTATTTTGTTCATTGCAGGTCCTTTAACAATTTGACTGCCAATCACATCAATTTAACGGGATGTGAAACTTTAAGTAGACTGCCGATCACATCATTTGACATGACGTCCTTTCTCCTGCTTTTAAATACAAAATCATGTATATCAACAGGTTCAATCTATCTTCATTGCCTTACTTGGTAAATTCAGTGTTCAAAACAGTCAAGAGATCACATAAATTTATTTCCTAAGATGGCCGATAGATCGCAATTGGTGTATGAAACCAGGCACTTTGAAAGTTGGGTTTGCTCATTTAGTACATAGGTAAATGGACAAGACTTCGCGCTCTCTTACTGACGAGGAAATTTTGCGTGAATTAGAGAAATATTATGTTGGTTATGACAGTGAGGATGACATCGACAATTCAGATGATGATCTTGAATTTTTGGAAGAAGAATTATGTCAAATTTTGAGTGAGTATTTTTCGTTTTGATTTTGTATAGTACGATTGTTGAACTGATTGTTTACATTAGTATCTCGTGTTTCTTCATTTTCTGAACACTGAAATTTTTTTCTTGGTTTAAATTCAGAAAATCATGATAGTGATTGTCATGAATAGACTCACAAAATATGCGCCTTGGCAATACTGAAAGCAGGTCAAGACAAAGGGGTGGCACAGCGAGAAATAGTACTGATTCCACAGATGGTTGGACTGATATAGACTGTGTGCCTACTATAGACATTTTTAGTGGGGGGCAATGGTGTTACAGATTTATTTGATTTAGATGCAGACAGTTCAATTCTGGATTTCTTTTCATATTTCGTGTACAGGGACCTCTTGCTCATTTCAAAGAGCAGACAAATTTGTATGCCAGACAGAAAATCAGGAAACTGACAAGTACAGATTGGCTTACTCCGACATGCAGGATGTCTAGTTGGACGGGTGTAACATTAGTGGAAAAAAAATAAAAATCTTGGCTATAACTTTCCACATGAGCATCAGCCAAAAGCCCATTATACAAAATCATTAGGGCCAAGATCCTTGTGTGTCTTGTAACTACTGCTCAAATCTGTTGAGCAGAAATATTCCTACAAATAATTTCAAACTTCCATTTGAATGCTAATTCAATGGAAATCAAGTGAGGTGAGCCTGGGTATGACCCATTACACAAGGTCCGCTCTCTAGTTGAAACCATCCGTTTACAGTTTCAGCAGCCGTATCTGCCTGACAAAGACATAACGATTGATGAAGGCATGTGTAAATTTAGAGGCAAAATATATTTCAAGCAATATATGCCACAAAAATCAAGAAAATATGGTATGTAATTATATATGCTGTCAGAGTCTAACTCTGGATATATTTGGAATTTTCATTTTTCCGAAGCATTGTTGTGGTTGACATTGTGAAAAATCTACTTGGTACCCTAGCAAGTAAGGGGTATACATTATTCACTGATCGTTTTTATACAAGCCCTAGTCTTGCAAAAGAGTTAGAAAAGAAGAAGACAGGCCTTGTTGAAACTGTATTGAAGACCAGGAGGGGAATGCCTTGAGCACTGAAATCACCAAACATACAAAGAGGTGAGCAGATTATCTGTAGGAATGGGAATCTCTTAGCTGTATGCTGGAAAGATAAAAGAAATATATACATTCTAAGTACCAGACATCAAGCAGAAATGATAAAATATGAAGACAGAAGGGGTAAGGAAAATATGAAATCGGCGTGTGTTGTGGAGTACAATAAAAATAAGGTTGGGGTTGATCTATCTGATCAGAGGATGTCATACAAGACTTTTGAACGCAGAACTGAAATAGTGGAAGAAACTTGTATTTCATTGTTTCCTTATGTGTTTAGCAAATGCATGCATTCTGCACAATAAGGTAAAAAGTAAGAAGATATCTTTGACTAAATTTATAAAGGTATTATGTGCAGAACTATCAACATGTGAAAGACACTCCCAGACCTAGTTCTGTATGGGGACACCTCAGTAGTCTATCTACAAGAAAGCATTTCCTGGAAAAAATACCATCTCCACCAGGCCAATGAAGAATCCAGAGAATGTGCAAAGTATTCTCAGCAAAAGGAAAAATGCAAACAGGAAAATCTACAAGAAGAGATATCACATACTAGTGAAATGAGTGCAAAATTGCAATGTGTAAAGAACCGTGTTTCAAAATATATCACATGGGGGAAAAAAAAAAAAAATTACGCAACGTCAATGTTTTTTGAAAAAAATTATAATTATGGTCTTAGGATACCAGTTTTCAGTTACTAAATGTAAATAAGTTATTATGTGGACTAAAATATCAATAAAACATGTTTGTCACTTCTATAAATTTTTATATTTTTTCCAAAACCTTGCTATTCTTAAAAATATAAGGGAAAAAAAAACCCAAACTAAATGATAAATGGAGCAGTAAATATATTTTTCAGAAGACAAAGATACCGGCTTCCATATAAGGCTAGTATCAAAACAAAATGTAGCCTAGTTTTCTGTAAAACAATTGCAACATATTAGTAAAAAAGGCCGGCATTCTAAGAAATGGCCGGGTTTACATGGCTGGCACTCAAAGTATTAAGAATCCAACATTCTGAAGAGTTGAAGCGTTTATTCTGTACTCATGAGCAAGTGGTATCTTCTGATTCGTTATCTGCAGTACATTCTGCTTACTGCAGTTTTGTTCAAACTGCCATCTATTACACCATGTTGAAATAATGTCGATATCATTGAATCTCCAAACAATCAGCAGAACATTTTACATGCATATAGATAACATCAGCTGCAAACAATCTTGAACAGCTATTAACATTGTCTCCAAAATCGTATATAAATATCAGGAACAGAAGTGGTGCTGGTCCAGGCTTGCATCATAACATGAGTAAAGAGCACTATTCAAAAGACTGCTATGTTTGTCCTAACATTTGGCCTTCCAATATTTCCAAAAACCACAAAAGCAAGATATATTGATCTCTACACAAGTTCATATCTACTTGATCCAATGCATGGCTTTCAGTGCCAGGGGTTGGTTCATATAGCAGCCTGCAAAGATGACCGTAATCTGCGGCAAGTGAGATCCTGAGTCATATGAGCTGGCCAGCAAATGCAGCCACCACAGGTGAACCGGGTTGAACCTAATCTGGAGCAAGGAGTGTTGAGTGTTTCCTGAGGAGCATAAGATACACGAGTTTAAAACCATAACATGTGTACCATACAGCAAAGCCTTGACCTGCCAATTTTTTATTTGTGCTTTGTGCAGATGGTGAAAATTCCCATCATATAGTAAATTGCTGCTTTACAGATGTTCTTCACTGATGTGAGCATAAGCGCAACATGCACGTCAGTACAAATGGGGCACCATCACTGGCATTTGCCTGGAGTGATTTCAGGAAACCATGGAATACTGAAATCTCTATGGCTGGGTGGAGATTTGAATCTCTCCCACTGGAGGCAGCCTCACAGAAAATCATTTTGTTACTTTTTTACTTTTACATCTCCTTGGCCTCTTGACAGCAAACTAGATATTTTGCTTTTTATTTGCAGCCCTCATACTGTACATGCAAACTTTTTTTATTTCTAGCTCTCACGGATTTTGCTTTGGGCACTAATGACCACATCATTGATATGCCTTCCCTACTTAAAAAAAGGAGGCAAAAATCTTCTGTACACATTGCTCTTATGTGAATTTTTATCATCATTAAGAAAAGTATTTTTTTTCTCCTAGTTAGTGTCATGAAAATGACAACTAAAATACCTCCAGAATTTGTAAATATTGATCCATAACTATCACTGCAAAATTAAAAAATACTATATTTTTTTTACTTCAAATTCTTGACTTCTGCTGTTTCTAAAGTAATTGTAATGATGAATTCACATTTCACCAATAGTTACAAATGGGCACACAAATCAGCAGTCTTGTTAATGAATTTTCAGACTTTTTTTAGCGATCATGACAGTCAATTTGCATAAGATGGCTCCAGGTGAATGCTGGGATGGTTCATCACAATAGCCCATGGGCGCCTCCTGCCATATCCAGTATATCCCTTCCAAACCATTACCTTTCCGGATAGGTGCAATGCACAGTCTGCCACACACTTTTAGTGAATCGTGGAGTAATAGTAATAGTACTCTGGTGTTTTCAAATTTGAAGCAGTTTCCCTGTTCAAGGCTGTGTTCCACCACTGCAGACATCTCTTTCTGCCCCAGATGAGTGTGTCGAGCATGTTCCAAGACATCGCTGGTTAACACACTGTATCATCTAACCAATGTACCTCTTTCCACATTCACAAGGAATGCCATATACACCAGGTGTCCGCAGAGCAAGGTCAACCTTGGGGGAGTGCAAAATGTTCTTCGGTGGCAGTAAGAAAACTGTCTTAATTCCACTTTTTTCTAGAATCCGTCCTATCCTCGACGTTGTAGTGCCAGAGTACGACAAGAAGTCTAGATGATCCGGTGGCTTGTTGTTGGTGTTTGAAACGCGCTTTGCTATTAACTTCTTTACTCGTACTTCTTATAATCAGTAGAATCGGCATATACTTTTAAAATGAAGGAAGGCTCGGTATACAATAATTCCATTTAATAGCAGTGATAACTAAAACCAACACCCGTTATACATTCTATGTGGGTCGTTGTTTTCCGAAATTGCAGGTTCTAGCATTGGCAATTTGATCATCTCACGAAGCGATGTCTGCTCTTATTGAAGTTTCGAATTCATCTGTTTTAAAAGAATGACCAATGAATTATAACGGGAATACAAAGAATGTTTATTCAATATACTCCATGGGTATTTTAATCTTTAATAAACTTTGTTGAATGAGATAAATAATTATATCAAGTTATTGCGTTTTTGTATCAGTCAGCTCCGTTACATCCCCCCGCTAATTTCTATGAAATTCGCAGTTACAGAATTGAAATGGGAATTAATGTAACTATTTAGCAATAACAAATCTCGTTATATCCCCCTTGCTAATTCCCATGAAAATTCGCTGGTACCAGAATAGAAATGGGAATTAATTTTATCTCCCTACCCAAATTGGAATACTAAAAAGGTCCCTCGGGTGTTGGTGTTCCATAAGTACAACAATAATTATTTAAAAAAAAAAGAAATAATGGTAACAATTATTTTATAAGATGAAATTCCTTTTCTTTTCCGGCTGCTCTGCTGGTATGTTGTGGTGTTTTTCTTTTATCTGTAGCATCCACAAACTTCTCCAATTGTCTGACATGATACAAAATGGTGAATGGTGCCATCAAGTTTTCTGAAACAAGGTATACATTCTGCCAGCATTTAATCTATTCAAAGTAGAAGAACAAAATATTTTTTTTCCAGTGTTGAAAACATAAAACCTATTTAATTAACAATAAATCAGTTCATGCATAAAGTATTATCCATTGTAAATTATATCATACTAAACTAACATGGGTCATTTTCTTGTTCATCACTACTTGCTTTGGCATTCTTCTCTTTCACATTCAAAGAATTATTAGTTTGTACTTTTGAGCTAACAGCATTATTCCTAATATTACATTTGACACTTTTTTTTCAATTCCGAAATATTCACTTTCTCTACTTGGTAAAAGTTCACTTTCTTAATTTCCTTACTTACTATAATCCATATTTGCTACATCAATATCCTCTTCTGTAATGCCACAAACATCATAGTTTCTTACTTCCTTTTTCTATTTTTACTACATTTTTCATTGTCAGAATCATTGTGTACTTCTTATTTTTTAATATTTCATTTCCAGATAAACTAATATTTTTGGGTTGTCTTCTTTATCTTCATCTCTTCTTGTCACCACTAATACTTCTCTCTTTTGTCATAATTTCTAAAACCTTTAGTTTCCAGAGCCTGTTTTTTGTTTCCTACCATTTGACTTTTCCACTTAACTTTTTTTTTCTTCTGTAGGTAAAAGCTTCTTGAAGTCTGATTTTTCTTCTTTACTTTTTTTCTTCTTTACTTTTTTCTTCTTAGGTAGTGGTTTCTTGAAGTAGTATTTCTTCTCTTCTTCATTTCATCCTTCCTCAGGTAGTAGGTTTGTGGGTAGACCATTCTAGTCTGCTTCACACACAGCAAGTCTAATGGTAGCTTTTGCCGTATTAGAAATAGTCTCCCTTTGCCACAAAAATCTTTATCAGAAACGATATACTCTTCTTCATTTGTGAATTCTTCCTCACAGGAATTACTACAATTATCTTCACCAATAGAAACACTCTGTACATCACTTTCCTCATTATATTCTATGGTAAACACAGTGTCATATAAGTCTATTTCCTCATCATCCTTCTTAAAGAAACCTTTTTGTTTAACTTCATTTGAAATAGGTTCAATTATTGTGCTCTCAAATCACTCCTCATTTTTGTTATAGCTAATATCAATAATTTCATACCTTCCTTCTGACAATAAACAACAAATTCCCCAAATTCTGCACATATACTGGAAGATTCAATCCCATTTATATTAGTAAACATGTAACCTGCTGTAGAATGTTCTTCAACATCTTTTTCTGTTAGTACATACTCTGCCAGAACGAAAAATTCAGCATTTAATCTAGTTGTAATCCTCATTCCTCTATGTAAAATGCTAGCTAAATGGTCAAAATCATAATATATCATCTTGTTCTCCTTATGTTTATCTTCAGTAAGGTCTTCTCGGGGGTCGTTGTGGAAAAGAGTCTTGACATCGCTTATAGGAGATGGTCCAATTTCCTGTTTTGCCTCCACTTGGACCACATTTTCAGCCATGCCTAGTTTTCTGACTGATTATTAAAAGCCTCATCTGTAGGTATCACTTGCACAGTTTCATTTCATCTTTGCTCACTTTGTTTTGTAACGATTATTTCTCCCTTTGAAATGCCCATTTCTCTCACATGTAAAATACCTGACATTTCTCTGGCTATGATGGGTCATCTCATTTATATTGGGTGCAGTTGAGAAAGGGGATTCCTCAACTCTCTGTGCTGATAAACATCATTACTAGTAGGATTGCTGAATAGGTTCGGTAGTTAGATTTTATCTTTGAATAATTTCTGTCGTCGCGGAGTAGCAGCTAGTTGATCTCCACCAACCATCAAGTGCCGCCATTTCAGTGTATCTTATTTAAAGTGTAGTAGTTAGATTTTATCTTTGAATAATTTCTGTCGTCTCTTAGTAGCAGCTAGTCGATCTCCAGCAACCGTCAGCAACCATTACGTGAAGTAGTACCTCCAGTGTTAAAGTGCGTAGTTAGCTTAAGCTTCGTCTTTGTATATTGGGTTATTGCCAAAAGGCCTTCTATTGAGAGCGCATAGTGAGTCTGTTTTTCGTGTACTCCTTAGTTTTTCTTTCTGTAAGGTAGTATGTGTAGGGACTGTGGTTGTTGTGTGCAGACGCAGGCTGAGGTGACTGATCTGCGCACCCAGCTTGCAGCTTTGTTAACTAGAGTTACACAGCTGGAAGCTGCCGCAAGTGAGTGCAGTAGATGCGGTAGTGGTGACCCTGTAGAAGCAAAGCGGCTTGCAGGTTCTCCCATACCAGTCATCGTACTTGCAGTTTAGGTCGAGACGTCAGAATCTCTGCGCCCGTCGCCTAGTGGTGGCTGGCGTGTGTTTTCTGGACGTCGACGCCGCATGCGGGGGCAGTCGTGCAAGCCTGATTCCCAGGAAGGCGATCTTGTACCACTGTCCAACTAGTTTGACGCATTGTCTGGAACTGATTCATTCCTGCAATTGTCAGCCTGTTAGTTGACAGCCTGCTAAGTCTGGACAACTGCAGAAGGGGGTTTTAGTGGTCGGTAGCTCCAACATTAGGCGCTTTATCGAACCCCTTAGAGAAATGGCAAATAGGTTGGGGAGGAAACCCGGTATCCATTCATTGTGTATTCCGGGGGGTCTGATCTGAGATGTGGAACAGGCCATCCCGGATGCCATTGAACGGACGGAGCGCAGCCAGCTGTGGATTGTGGCTTATGTAGGTACCAATGATGCCTGCCGCCTAGGTTTGGAGGTTATCCTCTCGTCCTTTGAGCGACTTGTGGAAAGGGTAAACTCTGTGGCCACTGGCCGCAAGATTTCTGCTGAGCTAACCATCTGCAGCATTTTCAATACGACTGACTGTGGACCTCTGGTTCAGAGCCATGTTGAGGGGCTGAACCAGAGATTATGGCATTTCTGTGATAGTCATGGCTGCAGATTCCTTGATCTTCGCCCTGGGGTTAAGTCTTGTAGGGATCCCTTGGATAGATCAGGGGTGCACCACGCACGAGAATCAGCTACATGGGTGGCAGGGGCCGTGTGGAGTGCATTGGTATTTTTTTTTTTTTAGGCTGAGGGAGGATGACCCTCAGGAGGAAATTCAGTTAGACAGCCAAGATAAATTCAGCACCACATGTTAGGGGTAGCTTAAAAGAATCTCGAACATTAAAAGTTCTAGTAATTAACTGCAGAAGTGTTTGTAATAAACAGCCTGAACTCGAAAACGTTATTCGTATTACAGATGCTGATAACGTAATAGGCACAGAAAGTTGGTTAAAACCGGATATAAGTTCCGTCAAAATTTTTAATAATAGCATGAACATTTTCCGTAAGGATAGGTTGCATTCCCAAGGAGGTGGCGTATTTATAGCTGTTAGTAAGTACCTCCCATGTAGCGAAATAGATGTCGATACTGTCTGCGAAATCATATGGATCAAGCTCAACGTAGCTAGGACAAAACTTGTGATAGGCTCCTTCTATCGTCCACCAGATACAAGCATAAATATCGCCGAGGCCATAAGAAATAATGTAAGTAATATAGCTCGGCAATTTACGGACCATACTATAATGCTAGGTGGTGACTTTAACTTGCCAGATATTGACTGGACTAATTACATTCACGTTACTGGGGGCAGAGATAAAGCAGCTTGCGAAATCATTCTAGACCTCTTCTCAGATCACAATCTTGAGCAGCTCGTAACTGAATCAATGTGGTGCCTCAATGGTTGCGAAAAAAATTGGATATAGTCGTTACAAATAGGCCTGAATTATTCACGGCTATTTCTACCACCGCGGGAATAAGTGATCACAAAGCTGTAATTGCTAAAGTAAAACTAACAACCGCGCGCAAAAAGGGAAAAGAATGGATCGTTTACAGATTCGCAAAGGCTTCAAAAGAGTGTTTGAGTGTATTTGAGACATAATTATTATACCTTCTTAGTAGCAGGAGGCACTGTTGAAGAGAGGTGGCTTCAATTCTTATGTATAGTCGGGGAAGGTATGAACTTGCATATACCGAAACGGACAATCATGGTACACACGGGAGGTTAAAAGGTTACTCAAAAAGCAAAGGAAGATACATGCACGATCAAAAAAGACGATGCTTCAGACTGATTAAGATAAGTTAGAGGAGATAAGGAGACATGTTAAGAATGTGATGCGTGAGGCCTTTAATGACTTTCGTGCCAATTCTCTCTCTAAGAGCCTCACTGAAAACCCTAAGAAATTTTGGTCGTATGTAAAAAAAGTTAGTTGTTGTGGAAACAATAAGACAGTTCTAATAAAAGACGGACGGGAAGTTGAAGACAGCCCCAACAAGGCTACCGTATTTAATACCGAATTCAAAAATTCATTCACGCGCGAGTACATGGAAAACATCTCCACTTTACCACATCGTGTGGAATTAGAGATGGATTCGATAGAAATTGATAGCGTAGGTATTGTAAAGCAATTAAAACTCCTTAAGTGGGGTAAAGCGCCAGGTCCCGATGGTATACCGGTAAGAGTATTTTCTGAATACGCGGAGGACATTGAACCATTTCTGCCAGATATATTCCATAAATCTTTAGAAGAGAGAAAAGGACCTTCTAGCTGGAAAATAGCCCAGGTAATTCCTGTTTTCAAGAAAGGAGATCGGAGTGATCCTAGGAATTATTGACCTGTATCTCTAACATCTATCTGCAGCAGAATTCTGGAACATGTCATATGCTCGAATTTTATGAAGTTTCTAGATGAGAATGAGTTACTTACACCATGTCAACATGGATTTCGGAAGAAGAGATCGTGTGAAACACAATTGGCCCTATTTTCCCATGACATAATGAAAGTTATCGATGCAGGTTCCCAAGCTGATGCAGTTTTCTTGGATTTTCAGAAAGCTTTTGATTCTGTACCACACAACTGACTTTTAGTGAAGATTCGAGCTTACAGTAGTTCGGCTCAGATTTGCGGGTGGATACGTGATTTTCTAATTGATCGATCGCAGTATGTCGTCGGTGGGGAAGCCTCTTCTAAGATAACTATTACTTCGGGCATTTCTGCTTTTCTTAATATTTATGAACGATCTAGGTGACAACGTCAAATGCTGGTTGCGATTGTTTGCCGACGATGCAGTTATCTATAGGGAAATAAGGTGCCCTGACGATTGCTTAGAAAATCAGCGCAATTTGGATGCTATTTTCGATTGGTGCCATAAATGGCAGCTTACACTTAATTGCAAAAAGTGCAAGGCAATGCGGATAAGTAACAAAAAGAATCAGGTTGTTGACGAGTACAAAATAAGCAATTCAGCTGTTGACACGGTTGATTCCAGGAAGTATCTGGGGGTGATAGTACAAAGCAACATGAAATGGGACATGCACATAACTTCCGTCGTAGGCAAGGCGAATTCTAAATTGCGATTCACAGGTCGTATTTTGAGGAATTGTAATGCTGATACAAAGGAGATAGCGTATAGAACACTAGTGTGTCCGCATCTGGATTACTGTTGTGGAATTTGGGATCCGTATCGCAAGGTCTGATTGACTCAGTCGAGAGGGTGCAGAGGAGAGCCGCTTGATTCATGACTGGTTGCCACGGCCCTTATGAAAGCGTCACAGAATTGATACATAGATTGGGCTGGGATAGTTTGGAAGATAGACGACGTAGCTTATGTATTCCTTCTTTCCTCGCGCTATTCGGGATTGGAATGCGTTGGTTTAGGTTTGGTGCTTAGCACCCTCTGCCACCCACAATGTTTGTAACTTGCAGAGTATGGATGTTGATGTAGATCTCCTCCACGACCGAAGTTATCTCTTTCCGTGTTTCCCTGTTTCTCTGTTACCAAAATCTTGGGCCCAACTCAGAAGGTCATCTATTTTATTGATTGTGTGGCGATTATAAAAGGTTTCTTGTAACCGATAAGGAAGTCTGTTAATAATGCCTTTAATAATAGTTGTTTCCTCATTGGTTTGGTCCAGGTGCTTTATCTCAAGCCAACACTGATGGATGAAATCATGTAGCTTCTGCCTATTCTGATTGTATCTCCTCCCATTAAAAAAAAATTAGTGTTACATTAGTTTGTCAAGTACTAGACTAGAAACAATTTCGAAACTTGGTTTTTAAACTCTTCATATGTGTGGCAAGTAGGTACTTGTCGATTTCCCCACATTTTCGCAGTACCTTTTAGATGTTGATACACTTTGTTGATTTTTCTCTCATCAGTAAAAGAAGCAAAGGTTTCAAAAGCTTCAAAACTTTCTATGAAATCTATTTGGTGGATACTCTTCTGCTCTGAATAAAATTAAACTTCAATTTTCTCAGGGAAAATTACTGAAATGGGATGTGACCCCATGGATTCTCTTCGATTATTAACTATAGATTAGCTATAGATCCCTCAAACCCTTTAATTCTCTCATTTAGAAACTGCACATGATTAATAATTTTTAATGTAGTGTTCTCTTGTTGAGTTTGGACACACTCTAAATGTTCAACGCGTTTTTCCATTTTACTACCATGTTCATGCAACAATGTAATAATTCTATTCACTCTTTAACATTAAGCTGTTCTAGTTCTACCTTTTTGACTCTGTTTCCTTGCTGAATAAATTAATTATTAAAGGTATCCCCAAGTTGATTTATATCATAACTAGCTGATAACCGCGACTTCATTCGCGGGGATTAAGAATTTCTTTGCCAGAATTGAATATAGAAAGTTGTTAGTAACGAAGGATTGGTCTCAATCACCGAGTCGGCATAATATTACAGGAAAGCCATCACTATATCATTTTACCATCGAACCTGTCTCTTGAAGAGAATCAATTCCAATATATTTAAAAACAGAAAAACAAACGAAGGTGAGGGAATGTGGCGTGGGGAGGGGTTAACTAAGGACAGGTTTATTTCAGATTGGTCTTTTCTTCTTTCTTCAGCATGAGCATCCGATTCTTGGGTTCTTATATCTTGAGCTGCTCGTGCTCTGCTAGAGCTACAACTTAGGCCAGTTTATGCCCGCATGGCATGTCAAAATAGAAGGCAAAATAAACTGGTGCCAGAAACATTTACTCAAACACAAAGTAATAGGACAGAAGAAATAAACAACTACACTAAATAATACGTTTTTTCTCTAAACGAAATTTATTAACAAATTATACACTAACATAATGCACGAGAAGCACACCTTGAGCAACCGACGTAACATTACAGACTAACACACATATCCATCTCTCTCTGTCACCATTCGATAAGTTCTTAAAATTTCATGACTACAACTCTAAATCATACCGAAAAAAAAAAGTCCTGTGCCCTCCCTACAGATTTTTTTGTCAAAATCCATCAATATCAGTATAGGCATTTAGTCGCCAAAACGTAACAAAAAGACAGAGTATTATAACTGCTGATTACACACACACTGACTGCGAATCACCCCTGAGGGATCAATATAACGTAAAAAAGTGTACACCTACAGCATTGCAAGACTACCTACGATTTGCCTCGCATTGCACCTCTAAACTTGTGATATCTACAGTATAACATTCAATCCGAATTAGCGACTGTCCAGGCGTGACTCTTACGAATCAAAAACAATTTTTAAAAAGCTAAGCCTCCACGGAGATTTGAACTGGAGACCACGATCCAAACACGAATAAGCAAGCGCTTTAACCACTGAGCTACCTGACCGCTGTATTGAAATGCAGTACAGAGACCCAGACATCCAACGCATCTGTCTATTGCAGTTCAGTAATTTTTCGAAATTATAGGGCAACATGTATTATTTATACAAATAATTTTTCAATCAAATGTAGACAGTATTTTTCTCCCCGTTTCAAAGGATTAGTGTTGAAAGTTTCATCGAGATCGGATGAAAACTGTGGATTTGTATGAAGAACAAACAAACATACATTCATCTTTATATATATAGATTAAGAGTCTGAATCTGATATTCAACATTTTCTCGGCTTTCCTGGCATTCTATAATATGTGTTTCTAAGGTTGTTTCAACTTTAGTAACACATTCATCAAAATGCGTGTAATAATTTTGTATCTTATCCTGGATTTCACCTTTTTTGGAATTAATTAGTCGTGAATCCCTTCTAAGGTCATTTACACTGATATCAAGCTTAGTGCTTATCTTTTTGGTTTCACTGAACTGAACATCTACACTAGATTTCATTGCTAAAATTAGGTCAGTCAGTTTTTGTAGGGAAATGGTATGTTCTAGCTGGGTAAATAGAGTTGGAGTTTATTTTCTGGTTCCTGGTGGGTACCTACTGCAGGAGAATAATCACCCTCAAATTGTGAAAACTGGACCCTAGTATCTTCTTCTTCATCCTATGCTTGAGATACAGAAGGCTCTTCCAAGATTACTGACAGATAAGAGTCAAGTATGACATATTCAGATGGTGGGGACATATCCAGTAAATTAAAATTATCTGCAGCATCAGTTTGACAGATAGAATGAAACGCATTTTCATTTTCCTTATTCATGGTAAGTTCAATTCAAATATTCATAACCAAAATGAAATCAAACTCTGTAGCACAAAACAGTGAATAGAAATCAGTAAAGTTCACATCATGTAAAGAATGAAAATTATTTAAATTTGTGAAAATTAAATTATCGAATTGTATCCTTCACTGTATTTAAACAAACAAAAGGATTTAAAATGTAGTTCCCTTTTTATGTTTCCCTTTGCCCTGTGATGTGCTGAACAGGAACACAAAACACAAATTTGCAGGCCACCAATGATGTTGTTAAACCACAACAGGTGTTCAGTTGATATGCTGTTGTAGTCTCTGCTGTGGTGCGTATCAATATTAAAGTCGACTGTCAACTGTAAATCATTCTGTGTTCCACTTTGATTATCTTGCTTTCCAGAAGTTCATATTAGTTAACCAAATCACCAATACAAGTGTCAAGGTCGCCATGAAATGCACTTCGCTGATAACTTCTTTACTCGTACTCCTTATAATAATCAGCATATACCTTTAAAATGAAGGAAGGCTCAGTATACAATAATTCCATTTAATGGCAGGGATAACTAAAGCCAACACCCATTATACATTCTATGTGGGTCATTGTTTTATCCTTCCTTTCCGAAATTGCAGGTTCTAGTATTGGCAATTTGATCATCTCACGAAGCGACGTCTACTCTCATTGAAGTTTCGAATTTATCTGTTTTAAAAGAATGACAAACGAATTGTAACGGGAATACGAAGAATGTTTATTCAATATACTCCATAGGTATTTTAATCTTTAATAAACTTTGTTGAATGAGATAAATAATTATATCAAGTTATTGCGTTTTTGTACCAGTCAGCTCCGTTACATCCCCCCGCTAATTTCTATGAAATTCACAGTTACAGAATTGAAAAGGAAATTAATTTAACTATTTAGCTATAACAAATCTCGCTATTTGTTATTATGCCTACATCATGGCAGCTGTTTAACTCTGTCTTCTGGCAGACCTGACAGCTGCAATCTTGTGCGGCTGTTCCTCCGAGGCTCTATAGACTCCCCACGATCCATTTAGAAGGTACCCCATTGCGGCCATCAGATCGGCCACATACTTTCTTGCCTGATATCTAACTGGGCTGCTGACAACACTAGTGGTAAAATGTGCTCACCAAACTCCGCAAGGTTTATTGACATCATGAAAGAACTCTGACTGGATCAGCAAGATTAATTGCTGAGTTTCGATGTGGTGTCACTGTTCACCAGGATCCGTCTCACTGATACGCTGGCTCTACTGGAACAGCATTTTGAGCCTACGTTATTCAAGTTATTCCGGCACACACTCCAATCATTGTATTTCCTGTATGATGAGGAATACTATGAACAGGTTGATGGAGTAGCCATGGGCTGTCATTTATCGCCAGCTATTGCAAATTTCTTCATGGAGGACTTTGAAGACAAGGCAGGCTGGTAATTGTTAGGGCGCTAATGACCCCACTGTCGACGCACCCTAAAACAACAACAACAACAACAACAACAACAAGACAAGGCACACTAGCAAGCACTCCCACGAAGCCCAGCGCTTTCTACTAATATGTGGATGACACCTGTGTGGTTTTACCACATGGCAGGGACAACCTGGAAGCTTTTCACCATCACCTTAATGGCATAAACGAAAACATTAAGTTTAATGGAGGTGGAAGAAGGCTGGTTGCCTTTCTTAGACATTCTTATAGCAAGGAAACTGGATGGGACTCTAGGACCCTCTGTGTACAGAAAACCTATACACACAGTTCTGTACCTGAATGCGTGTAGCCATCACCATCCAGCACAATGCAAGACGGTAGTCACCACGCTTGTACATAGGGCGCGAGCAATATGCAATGCCAACAGCCTACCGGGGGAATTGAATCATCTGCATCAGACCTTCAGACGCAGCAGGTACGCTGATTATCAGATAAGACTGGCATTCCGAGAGCCAAGACGTAGGATTAATAACACCAACATCAAGCCACCGGATTGTCTAGCTTTCTTGCCGTATTCTGGTGCTACAATGTCGAGTATAGGATGGGTTCTAGCAAAAACTGGAATTAAGACCATTTTCCTTCCGCAACCGAAGGTGAAGAACATTTTGCTCTCCCCCTTGCTCTGTGGGCACCTGGGGTATATTGCACAGCTTGTGATTGTGGAAAGAGGTACATCTGCCAGACGATAGTGTGTTAACTAGTGATGTCTGGAATGTGCTCTGGGGCAGAAAATGAAGTCTGCGGTGGTGGAACAAAGCCTTGAAAAGGGACATGGCTTCAATTTTGTAAACACCAGAGTACTGGGGCATACTGGGAGCTTCTGAAACAGCATTGTCACTGAAGCAGTTGAAATTCATCTCGTGTCAAATCTCATCAACCGGGACTGCGGGTACCAACTGAGTGAAGCTTGGAAGCCAGTCATCGATGCTATGCATTGACAGTGCTGCCAAGATACGCATTACATGGCACGTCCAGATCAACTGAGCATTCGCTAGTAGTAGGAATGAGCAATTGTTGCTCATGCAATATTGAGCAGCTTATGGCGAAGGCTTTATCTTCTGACATTTCCTTCAAATGAACATTGACTTTCAGCCCATCTGCTACAGGCCATGCGAACAGGGGCATTGAATCAAGTTGCAACAAGACAGGATCCCGGCTACGACAGGTTCCAAAGCCGACCAATCACAGCATGGCAGCGGGAGTCTTGTTTGTCTCAACAACGTCGCATGCACTCGACCGCCGAGCATCTGGCACTTCACCAAAAGATGGCGACAGTGAATGTGATCGCCGGGATATCTCATGTCACACAGTGGTGACATTGTCCTCTCTTGCCCTGAATTGTTATCCATGCAGTGGTTCCTTTACCTTGGATGTCCAGCTGACATATAGAGTATGGTTGGTGTGCCGGCACCTCCCATCCTCAATGCTTGAATTGTTTCTGTATGCTTGCTGCTATATGTGGTGTGTTGACATGGAGAGTAATATTATTATTGGCAAGTCAAAGATGTTTTTCTCTAATGGCACATCATAACTACCTCTGCAAGAGGGTTGTATATTAAACAGCTGTCACTGTTGTCCCATGTGGAACAAAGTGGCATGCAGTGCCCTGCTTTAGTGATGGCCATCTCCATAGGGAAGGATTTAGATGAAACTCACGTGTTCACGGAGATCCTCTATGTTGCCGTTCTGCTGACTGTCATTGGAGCTCAGATTCACAAGTCGTAGCTAAAAATTTATTGAGAGTGATGATTTTTCATAGCATGTGCTCTTCTACCTG
Organism: Vandiemenella viatica; assembly: GCA_031002005.1. Taxonomy (NCBI): domain Eukaryota; kingdom Metazoa; phylum Arthropoda; class Insecta; order Orthoptera; family Morabidae; genus Vandiemenella; species Vandiemenella viatica. Next base: position 364,682,182 of record CM061921.1, read on the forward strand.
TTAGCACAACCAGTGATGAGGGCATGTTGCTGCATACTTTGTCCACTTTTGAACTTCAGTGAGCGTATGTGGCATCCAATGTGATGAAACTTTCTGCATGTATAGCAACATTCATCATCTTTCAGCTTTTATGGAGTGGGCAATAACTGTGCTCAACACGTCTACTGACTTGTTTATTTACTACAGGTGCCACATCATTCACATAATTTACCATTGAGTTTATATTACTTTGCCCTTATGATTTATGTAAGCAGAATAAAGCATGCTCTCCCAAGGAAATACAGGTTGATGTATTATCCTTACTTCACATTTGTAATTTATTGTTGTTGCATTAGATAACAAATGAAAAAATTTGTAGGAGAGAGAATCAGCAGATGATAGACCAGAAAGAAGAGGACAAGTTGAAATTTAAAAAACTACTCGAAGAAAAAGTAAAAAAATTGAAGGAAGTTAATAATGAGGAAAAGAAATTTGAAGTGGCAAAGACAGCTTTGATCAAGTGAGTAAAAAAATTATCATAAAAAAATAAGCTCATGGAAAAATTGGCTCATTTATAACTAATTAAATATTTAATATTTTTCAGGGAACTGAATAAATTTGCAGATGAAAAAGACAAGTTAAATGCACAGTTCAAAAAATACGAGAATGAAGATGACGGTTATCAGGCCGAAGTTGTACAATCTTCAAAGAATAAGTCCAGAGCTAAGGAACAACTTGAAGAAGAGACGAAAAAGGTGCATTTCTTGTTTCTTATGTACGTGTAGATCCATGTCTTGTATGACAAATTATTTTTGTTGTAAGATGTGCTAGTTTCTTCTGGAGATTCTGAATTTTTTACAGCTTTGGAAATGGCTTTCTGCTAAAAGAATTATTTAAAAAAGTATAAAAACAGATCTCTTATGTATTCACTTTTCATTCTTTCTTTCGAAAATAAATAAAATTATTTCTTTAAGTTTTCAACCATTTAGAAGGTCTAGTCTGAATATACTTTTAAAACAGAAACAGGATTGCATATAGGCAACAGACTAGACCTGTTGGCTTTTATGAATGATGTGGTTCTAATATTCAAGAGAGAGGATGATCTGAGAAACCTGAGTAGTAAAACAAACCAAGGCAGTGGTATTGGTAACAAATATTGGCTCAACCAAATTACTTCCTGTCAGTAGATGTCACAATAAAACTAATCGAAGTCCTTGTACAGTAGGTACATATATAGTATCTTTTGACAGAGTAGGAGGTTTTAAGTATCTCTTATATTAGAGAAGGAGATGCTAGCAAGATTACATGTAGAAAAGAGATACAGATTTGCAATATGAAAAATGTTGATTTAAAATGCTGAAAACATCAAAACTTGGGACACACAAAACAATAATGTAGCTGATATGATTGTGCAGTGCCTATCTATGGATTTTCACTTAACAGATATTAATAAACTATTGGCATTTGAGAGTGTGGATTCTAAGACAAGTGTACCAAAATTCAACAAAAGAGAACATCAGAATATTTTCAAAAATTCATAACTCCAAGACAAAACTGAAATCCAGCATGAGATTAAGAAACTCTGATAACTAGACACCTGGTGTAACGAGATGTATAGAATCAAGCTCTGTCCCACTAATTGTTTTGATTAGTTAGCATCCTGCTTGGAAATTAGATCTTCTCATCACTGTTCATCTATCTGTTACCTTTTAATGTGTTGATAATGGTGACAATTAAACTGCCGTTAAACACTGAAAATAAGATAAGTTAGGGAAAATAACCGGTCACTCACCATAGATGAGCACAGGAAGGCCAGATGAACATGAAAAAAAATCATAATATTTTGGTTAATAACCTTAATAATGTAGGTGGTGAGCAATATGGCAGAAGGAATGATGTGTGCACATCCAGACATGCCACATGAATAAAACGAAGATGAAACATGTGGGAGGGTAGGGATTGAACTGGCTGTGAGGGGAGAAAGTTGACCAGCAATAATTGTGAAGCAGAAAAATCTCTGTGATGATCAGTCAAAGTGAAATAAATTTAAAAAAAATCAATTTTGATCTGTGAGAAGAGTTAATACTTCCTCTCCCGGCTGGCTATGGTACTCACACTTCTTTTCCCTGACTCCTTCTTAGTGACCGTTGATGTGACCTCCCTGTATACAAATATTCCCCATTGTCATGGGCTCAGTGGCAAGGAACACTTTCTAGACCAGCGTCCCCCCAATAGCCTCCCCACCAGATCCTTCTTGATCACCCTGGCCGAGCTAATACTGAACAACTTTTTTTCATTTGATGGCAAAATTTAATACCAAGCCAGCGGCACTGCCATGGGCACCCACATGGCTCCCTCATATGCGAACCTCTACTCGGGCCGCTCCTCGGAGCAGTCATTCTTAGCTGGATCCCATCTGAAACCCCTTTTATGGGTCAGATTCATTGATGACATTTTCACTATCTGGATCCACGGGGAAGACAACCTACTTGGTTTCCTCAATAAACTCAATACTGTCAGCACTCTGAAATTCACGTGAACTCACTCACCGACACATGCCACTTTCCTGGATGTTGACCTATCCCTCACAAATGGCTACATCAACTCATCTGTCCATATCAAACCCACCAACCTACAACAGTACCTTCATTATGATAGCTGCCACCCTCACCACATCAAACGCTCCCTCCTATATAGCCTTGACATTTGGGGGAGTCTCACATGTTCGAATGAACAGGCCCTCCAACATTATGCCAGCAACATCTCCGAAGCCCTGATTTCCCACATTTACCCACCAGACTTAGTTCGCAAATAAGTTTCGTGGGCCACATCACAACCCACTCTACCTATCAACAGCCCACAACCCTCTAAAATGAACCATAGCCCCATTTTGATCACCTGTTATTTTCCGGGTTTGGAATCCATCAACCGAGTCCTGTGACGATGTTACTATTTCCTTCGAACCTGCCCTAAGATAAGAAAACTCCTTCCAAAAATCCCCCCTCGCCCACCCAGAACCTGTTTCAGCAGACCTCCAAACCTCAACCAACTTTTGGTCCATAAACATGGACAGCCTGCAAGATAGTCCCAAGGTTCGTTTCCTTGCAACAGATCCTGCTGCAAATTATGCAGTATGCACCCGCCTTCCACCACCTTTACCAACCCGGTAACTGGGGAAAGTTTCCCCATCACAGGACTTGCCATGTGTGTATCCTCCCACCTTATATATCAACTCGCCTGCAACCATTGCCCAACCTCCTACATTCGTCTGACAACAATTCCACTGGCCATCAGAATGAATAGACACAGACAATCGGTATTCACCCAGAACATGGACCACCCTGTATCTTATCATGGCACCAACAATCTTAACATGTTTTGCGGTCCGCACCATCTGAGTCCTCTTGGACAAAAGCAGCATTTTGGAACTCAGAAGGTGGGAACTGGCTTATCAGTACCAACTGGGCACCAGACAACCACCAGGACTAAATTTAACACATTGACTGCCACGTGAGCCAATGTTGGCTCACAGTTGCACGGGTTATGACACCACGTGAGCCATATTTGGTTCACGTATACATTGTGCAGTGAGCGCGTGAGCCACAACTGGCTCACATGCAGAGTTGTGTTTAGAGGCCTCGTGAGTCTCATGGGGCTCACAGATAATGCGTTTCAACTATGGGTTTAAAAGTGGTGGCTCCACTGAACACTCTGATGTTCTTAGCAATCAATATTTTTGCATTTGCTAGCCCTGGTGATTCCTAACTGCAACCGTCAGAGATCAACTTACGACGACTCAGCTGTAGTACTGTTGTGTTTTGCTGATTGCTCGTGTATGCTATTTGAGGTTACGTTTGTGTATTTGGTTAGTTTCCTAGTTTATTATTATGGCCAAAAGAAGACAAACTTTTGAAGAACTTGAACAGCTAGTGAATGAGGCTATGCAAGATAGCTTATCAAGTTGTGAAAGTAACATTTTTAACAACACAGACGGCGACCCTGATTACGAGCCTGATAATGAACGTTGTGTTAGAGACCGTACAAAGCAACAGAAGTTTATTGAAAGTAATGATGAAGAGAGTGAGTCTGAGGACTTGAATATTTGTGATACGCCTAATCAGGTAATACATTTCTTATCAGGTCTAGCCCATCACAAGATACATTAGGCCTACAAGACCCTTCCTGTTCTACAGACCATAATAATTCAAAACACACATTGTTGCAAAATGATGTGGATGTGTGCGTTATACCTGATAGCTATCATTCTGAAAATGACGTTGATAAAACACCAGATGGGAATATTACCAATGTCACAGATCTAATATGGGGAGATGCTACTGAGGACCCAAATACATTTCCTACATGCTTTCCTCCTGCTATATCAAATAATGTTTTGGATATGTTGAGCAATTGTTCACCAGAGGAAGCGTATTTTCATTTTATTGATAATGACGTGTTTGAGTTTCTTGTGGCTGAAACAAATCGATATGCAAAACAAAAAATTGGTTCTCAACAGCTCCGTCGCAATTCCAGGCTAACAAAATGGAAAGAAACAAATATAGCAGAGATGAAACATTTCTGTGGCATTATACTGTGGAAGGGCTTGGTAAAAATGCCAAGCTTAGCTTGCTATTGGAGCAAGTCGATGCTTTATTCTAACAAGATTAGCTCCATTATGTCACGTAATCGGTTTGAAATACTCCTCAGATTATTTCATGCCTCTAATAATGAAACTAGACTTGAAGGGGATAGACTCCACAAAGTCCAACCTCTCTTAGACCTGATAGTACAAAATTCAAGGACATGATTTGTCCTCAAGAGGAAATTTGCATTGATGAGACTATTATACCGTTTTTAGAGGACGTCTGTCATTTCGGCAATATGTACCCAACAAAAGGCATAGGTATGGGGTAAAAGTCTTCGAACTTTTCCTTCCATCTGGCTATACATGGAACCTCAAAGTTTTTGCTGGTAAGGAAGCAACTATAGGTGTTTGTGTTCCACAGAAAACAGTTATGGAGTTACTTGACCCTTTACTGCACAATGGGAGGACACTGTATTGTGATAATTGGTACAATAGTGTATCATTGGCTGCAGAACTAATCAATACCTCTACCCACCTTGTTGGCACTCTTAGGAGTAACAGAAAAGGCAACCCACAAACTGTAATATCTGCAAAACGGAAAAAAGGGCAAACAGTATGTTCACAGAGCAACACAAAAATCTCCGTGCTCAAATGGAAAGATAAACGGGATGTTTTGATGATTTCTACAAAACATAACGATGATATGGTGCCTGTAAAAAATAAAAATGGCATGGAAGTTTTGAAACCGAAAGCAGTCGTGCACTACAATGCCGCCAAGTCATTTATTGATGTATTGGATCAGATCAGCTCATACTCAACGACACTTCAGTGTACGGTTAAATGGTACTGAAAGATCATTTTTGAAATCCTTTTTGGAACCTCTGTTGTAAATGCTCAAGTGCTGTACAGCTTGGCAAACAAAGGATCCAAGCCTCGCATACAAATAATTCCTTTCAGGGAGCACTTGACTCTACTGCTATTGAATGCCAAAGATCCACAACCACAGGCAACACTACAGCCACTACACGAAGATGACAGCCATCGCCTTGTGGCAGTAGATGGACCAAAGCAGAGCAGTCGAAGATGATGTTCGGGCTGTTATAAGTGCCTGCGAAAAACAGAAGAAAGAAAGGATGCTGCTAAGAAAGTGAAGAGGGTGTGTACTAAATGAAATGCAATAAATGTGTCAGTTTTATGTGCAACGACCGTTTTAGTGACATTCACAATGCTGTGTTGAAGAAGTAGAAATATCAAGCAACTGAACAAGTAGAATACTCTAAGATCTTTATTCATGAACAAGTAAATAACGTAGTAAATAATTTTATATGTAGCTAATATAAGCAAATAAACTAAGAGTTTGAATCATTTCTTGAAAAACGTTTTTTTTTTTTATACCTATTGTGTTTTAAATTATGTGAGCCACATGTAGCTCACGTGGCCACAGATCGTAATTGTGTTAAAATGTAGTTGTTGGCGTGAGCCATATATGGCTCACGCCTGTTATCAGTCCAGATCAGTCATAATTTGATATTTTATGAAGTATCTAAGTTCTACATGATCAAAAGAAGACATCTGATGCAAAAAAATCAATTTGGCCTCACAAGTAATATTCGTGATTTCAATGTGGCATAGCAATACATAGTCCAAGTTTCATCATGGCAGTCAATGTGTTAAGATGGCACCAATTTTCCTCCCACCCATCCCCCTCACCTCCTACCTTTTCCCACAGAACCATCGCTCACCAGAGCCTATCATTTTGTAGTTTGTAACTTCGAATTTTGCTTAGCTATAAATTTTCAGTTTAAAAAAAAAATATTTTTGATTGTGATTGCGCATATTCTTCAGTTTTTTGCACATACATCCATTACTTTATAGGTAATTTAAGACCAGCTGTTGCCTACCACGCTTCTGCGACGGGTCTCTATGGACAGGTTTATTATACATTTATTAGTATTTTCTAGCCCCGCCATGTTGTTTTTTTCCACCCCCACCATGAGCTACTGGCCTTGCGGGCTCATTCAGTTGGCTACCAGCCTCCAACATGCAGCCATCTCACTACTACTGAAGAAGGGCCACTGGCTCGAAAATTATTACTCTATGTGTACGTGTTTTTTTCGTGTATCGACGCCACAGAAATCCTCATCTATGGTAAGCGGTGGTTTTCCTCTTATCCAATCACTGACAAGTATTATAGAACCAAGGTTATAGTCAGCCGATCGGAAGTCTGCATGGCTCCCTATGGATTTCTCGAGTTAAACATAATAATTAATGATAGTAAATGTTTTAAGAATATATAATGTGGTGGTCTTTCATTAAAGAAATTTTATGGGATAATTCTGTGTGAGAATAATGTGAACGATGACGCTGTGAGAACAGTTATTGTAGTCAACCAATCAGAATACCGTTTGGCTCCCTACGGATTCTCGAGATGAAACATCATGATTAATAGTGGTAGAATAATGTGAACAGTGATGCAATATGAACAGTGACATTATGCGAACATTGACGCGTGTAATCCTTTTTCTTTCCATTTATAACAACCTCGGCTTTGGTTTACGCTGTGGAGCCAACTGTCAGTACAACGCTGGTGTATATCTACACCTGGTTCCGCAACCGACCAATCATAGTCACGGAATGGTTACATCATTGGAGTCAGCCAATCGGACATCGGCAACGATCCTGGCTCACTTCTGTTCCGCTATTCAGTTCAGTTTTTGTTGTTCCTTCAGATACAATGGACCTGATGATGGCGGCAGTGCTAGTCGCCGATAGCTTGTCGTTAGAAAATGTAATCCGGTGGCAAACCCGCGAAGAATTTGTATCAGAATATGATTCTGTTGATAGATTACCAGTCAACAATGTACTTAAAGAATTTGGCATAGGTAAGAAATTTGTGTCAATTATTGACCCAGAAAAATGAAGTGTCAAAACTAAAGTTCCATTTGGAAATCTCGTCGTACCTCTTTCAAATCAAAAGTGTAGTCAGGCAGAGATATGGTCTTCCTTTAACACTTTTCAGTAATGCACTTGAAAACGTTATCGGGCATTGGGATATCAAGCTCCAAGAAAAATGATTACAAGAAATTAAATTGGGATTCAAGAACTTTAATTTCAGATTCAGTTGTCTATCCGTTGCAGAGGATTTAGTAATTCTGTCAGAAACTGTAGACATAGTAATAGATACAAAATTTTGAAAAAGAGAGAGATGGAAAAGCAGTACTATAAATCTCTTTTGTGGGGAGGAAGGGGAAAAGAGCAGTCTACATTACAAATATTAAGAATGTTCCACAATCCCTAAGTACAAAATAAAGGTAAAAATTCGTAAATTAAATATGCTTAAGTACCTTGGAAAAATGGTAGTCTAAGTGTCTTGACAAAGAGGCAAGGTCTCAAAAAAATGGGATTGCTCTATCAGTTAACAAATTATATTTATAGAAAAAGGTCAATATTAGTGAAAGCAAAGATTCTACTTTACAACAAAGTTATCAACCAGAATGTCCCTATGATGCAAAATTTTTAGCTTTATATGGAAAAGATAAATTGAAGAATTAGATAAAAAAGAAACAATTTTTGAGAAAAATTCTCAGACCAGTGAAAAATGGAAATGAAGAACAGGAGTAATAAAGAATTGAAAATCTTTTGGATACTATTAGGGGAGAAAAATTGCTTTTTATAGACACCTGGCATGAATGAATCCAGAATGACTGGCACCAAAAGATTATTTTATTATTTTGATAAAAATCCCAAAACAAATTCTGAAGTTTATTGAAGTAAAAATAGACTTGGCATGAATGAATCTTAAAGAAAATGAGGTTGCAGGTTTTGATGGTTTCGAAGAAAACGTATAGAAACAAAGAAAGCCGATTTAGATATAAGAAACAACACAGAGAAATTTTCGAACAAATATTTGGAGTAAAGAAAAGGAAAGACAGTTTGAAGTTATTTCCTATGGTCTAAAGTTGGTTAAAGTAATAAAGAAACAGAAGACAAATGGAGAAGGAAAAATAGTAAACTAAGAGAGATTTACCAGTTTCCTGAGTTTTATCAGTTGTCACAATAATTATACAAAGGCTTAGCTGGTATTTTCATATGATAATAAGGAATGGAGAACTCCCCATAGACATGGTAGAAGGGTGTTTGAATTGAAAATACAATGGGGAAGACTATAAATCCAACGTCTTGGTCCCCCCCTCTAATGACTGAGACAGAACTCTTTTTACAATGCTAGTTGGTGAGGCAATGGATTGTTTATGTTCCGTGAAGCCAGTGTAGTAACAGTTCAAACTTACTTTTTTATTTAAAACTGTGAGAAGAAACTTACTTTTAAATGGCATTTGAAATGCTTATCACAGTTTTAGTTTTCTATTTGTATTATTTGGAGCTGTGAAGTTACAGTTTGTTGTGGAGAGTACACATGCAAAAAGAATTTGATTTCAGTGATCCACACGAATCGTGTATTTTTTACTGATGTTGGTTTTAGAGAGAGCCCACAAACGAAGTTGTAGACAACATCTAGTATTAAATGAGTTTAATTAAAAGCCAGAACCCACTTTGAAAAGCCACCATATGTATGATATTTGGCATATGATCTACCAATACATTGCTTGAGCTTTATAGCAAGTCTGGTGGTTTAGTGGTAACGCTCAGGGTAGATATTTGGAAGACGTGGGTTCAAATCCCAATACGGAAATCCAGATTTCTGTTTTCGCAGTTTCCCAAAATAACTGTACGTGAATGCTGGGATGATTCCTTATAAATGCATTGGCCGAATTCCTTCCCACTCTCTGCCTCCTATTCTTTTCCCTCTCTAATGATCTGAAGTTAAAGAGAGCGAGAGAAAAAAGAATTGTTCTCTCTCTGTCTCTCTCTCTTTTTCCCTCATAAAAATTGACAGGAATTAACAGAAGATTAATAGTATCACATTTTATGTGGACTCAAGTATGACTAGAAAGAACTTGCAAGGTACATATTGAGACAATCATCAGGGAAGCCATCAAGCTTGGTGTTTGAGCAATAATGTTTTGGCCTGAGTGGATTTGGTCTTAGGTTTGGCCATTCAGATTTTGGTTTTTTCATGGAGTCTTGAATTGTCTCTAGGTGAATGCTTGGATGATTCCTTCAAAAGCTCCATAGCTGGTTTCCTTCCCATTCCTTGCCCACAAATCCTCCTTTGGCAATAAAGTATTAAAGAGACAGAGAAAGAAAGAAGCCAAAAATTGTTTTGCTATTACCATAACTGTGGTAATGTTCTGTCACATGGGGTTGTTATCATAGCTAGTGGTTCAGGCAGTAGAGAAACTGTGGAAAAGAGTTGCTTGTTTTATTTGAAGTTAACTATTTTCAACATAAACAGGAAATCGTCTATTACCATTTCGGCAGAGATTTTTTTGTATTCATTGTTTTAATTTTTCAATGACAATGTGGTCAGTGCTTATGTCAGCTTTTTAAAAATAAAATTGTTTTTGTTGAACTTAGAAATATTTTAGGGGACTTGTAACTTAACAGTTACACATAATTTAAATTGAAGGAGTAGACGATATGTCATTTCATCTAATTTGATATGTAGTTACTAATAATAAATATGCATAAAGGTAGTCCATTCCTAATCCTGGAGATAGATTGGGTCAAAACTTAGGCTCTTACGAAAATACAACATGGCAATTATACATATTATAACATTTTAGAACCAAACAATTTGCAAAGACAGAAAACTGCAACTGAATGAAATAATACCCATATAATTTTTAATATTTGAAAATGAGAGCTCAAAATTAAGAAAGAAGTGTCAGAAATAAAATTTCTGATATTATTTGGTGATAAATATGCCACCAGAAGTAAAGGTAAAGATAATTCTAGTTATAAATTAAAGTTGTCAGGAAAATGTAAATCGATAGTTTAAGCTGGTCATCTGATTGTTTCCCTGTATTGGTGTAAAATTTTTCTGATGTAGGATAGGATATATTTATAATAAAATATGAAAAAATTCAGTAATCCTATAACCTATCTGTTATACACGGTGCAGATACCGTAGTTAATTATAATTCTTAATTGATTTTGTGTGTGTTAATTTCGTAATTATAAATAATTTGTAAAAAAGATGTAAATATTTAATTCTAACTGGCTTCCACAGACAGTAGTGTGTATAATACTGTAGTAAATATAGAATAATATCGTTGCATTCAACAAGAGATAGAATCTCTGGGGATAGTTAAGAAGTTAGCTGTGAATTTGGTTGTGTAGTTTTATTTGATGAAATTAAATCAAAGTATTAAAAATAGTAAAGTGTTATTATTTGATTTTAAAGTAATTCTGAAGAGAAGGGCCTAGTTATTTCATAAATGGGGCTGACCTCCCATAATGCAAATTAAGCATTCAAAAAAACATCGGTCGGCACACCAAAAGGTTTATGTATACAGTTTGAGAAGTGTTGCATATGGGTCAAACTGCCAGAAGTAAGTATTAATACTTTAAAAAAGGGGTGTTGCAATCCCTACAATAAACCATTCCTCAAATGCTAAAGAATAAGGGAAAAGTTTTGCAGTTACAGCAGTTAGTAAAGTATTAGAGTAGACAAGATAACAATTTTGCATTTTGATGCAATTTGAAGTTATCGTATGTACTAATGGTATGCTTATCCTACATCAGCTAGCACGTTATGAAGCACTCCCTGCAAAGTACAAAGATGACCTGAAGGCCCTAGAGAAACGTGAAGCACAGTTATTAAAAAAAGTTTCAGAGGAAGAAGAAGAAATGAATGAAATTCGGCTTGGTATAAAGAAGGGAATTGAAAATCTTTGTTCTCAAAAGGATGAACTAGAAACCAAACTGACTAAGTTTCACTCGGTTGTTACTGCCACCAAAAATCAGGTATGGTTGTTTGTGTAAAATAAACTGAATATGTGTATTTTGATGCCTCTATCAAAATTTGGGTGTTCTTAAATATTTTCTCTATGGGTTCATGCAATGTCAGTGACTAGAAGGGACAATAGTTGTCATTCAGTTGTCATGTAGGAAGCCTTCAGTTACCAGGTTTTTGTTTTATTTGGCTTCTGGAATTTAGTATAAACTGAAATGGAAATGGTACATACATATGTTGTAGTTGGTCCCTTTCCCATTTGTAAAACCAACTCAGATGAGCATGGAAACCTATGAAATTATTTCCACCTGTTATTCATTTACTACTTTGCATCAACAATATTCTTAGCTGCTTAGAACTGCTGTGAACAAAGTCATATTTGGTTGATGGTCATAAGTTCTGACTGTCAGAAATAACTGCCTTATCAGTTTCAATTTCCCGCATTGATTTGATTCATTTACTAAAAACTCTGGATTATAGTGATTAAAATGATTCAAATTCCTAAAAAAAAAAAGAGGTGAAAATTTCATATGAGAATTTAGAGGAGCTTTGTAAAACAGTAATTATATTCAATGTTAAAATTTTCAATACTATGGCTGGAGTGGTAATACACATCAGAGGTTTTAAGAGGAAATAGGGTTTGTATAATGGTTTCACTATCTAGTATTAACTCTTAAAAGTTGTACTTAAAAAAAAAATGCAATATGTTGTGCTAAAAGTATTTTATCTCTTTGAATTGTAAAGTTTCTTTCTTGCAGATGCTATACACCAGGGATGGCCAACCCATGGGCCGCTTGTGGCCCGCAGAGCTGGATCATTAATTCATTATATACCTAAGCTTTGACTTTCAATGGTGATATCTACACTAAGTTAAGCTGATATTCAACCAAGATCATCGCTCGATTGATCTTGCATGGATGGACGGTGCAGGTGTACTTCCGATCCTTATCATGGATTATGTTCCTGTAACTTTAAGTGCGTTAGGGTTTCGCCTGACTGATTCTTGGAGCGCTTGCGTCGGTTATTGACCTCCTAGCAGTTCATGTTTCCATTCATACATGGAAGTACGCTCTTTGTTGATCGTTGTATTTGATTCGAAATGCATTGTGTACATTCCATTTGTCTGCTGTACTGTTGTATTTGTGGCGTGTTGTGATCGACTTTTAAGAACTACGTAGTTTCTGTTTTATACAAGTCGTGTGTATGTAAGTATTAGTATTGTTAAAAATACGTGATATATGTGTTGTTGCATCTTAACGAATATGTTCCCGTTATTATTATTTTTAAGCGTTGCGATTTTAGTAGCTTCTGCAAAATACAATCACGTGCTTTTATTCAGTTCTCTTTCTAGCTCAATTAAATAATGGTGTCAACTAGCAAAAATGTTGGATCAAAAAGCCAAAAGCTGCAGATGTATTGAGAAGTTTTCAGATAAGTGGACAATTAAGTATTTTTTTTATTTATTTATTTTTATTTCTTTTTTTTTTGTAGAATTTAAAACAAAGCCCATATGCTTAATATGCAAAGAATCTGTTTCTGTATTGAAAGATTGTAACATGAAACGACATTATGAAACTAAACATGCAAATAAGTTTGATGAGTACCAAGGACAATTTCGATCAGACCAGGTAAATGACTTAAAAGAAAACTTTCTGCACAGCAACAGATATTCACTAGCACTGCTGGAGAGTCAACTGCCACGTAAAAGCGAGCTATGCAGTAGCTTTAATATTAGTCAAGAAATCGAAGCTGTATCCAGATGGTGAAATGGTCAAGGAATGTTTGGAGAGCATCGTTGAAATTATGGGTCCAGAAAAGAAAAAGGAATTTTCAAAAATAAGCCTCTCTCTTCAAACTATTACCAGACGTGTGGGAGTCATTGGAAAACATATTGAAGATAATTTTAAAAGCAGAGCGCCTGATTTCGTATATTATTCTCTAGCATTGGATGAAAGCACAGATCTAACAGATACTGCCCAAGTAGCGATTTTTAAGAGGTGTTATATCCATTTAAACAAAACAGAAGAATTAGCGGCTCTATATCCACTTAAGAACACTACAACTGCACGCGATTTGTTAGTCAGCTACAGTCTTTAAAACTTCACAACTTATCTGGCGTGAAGACGGATGGAGCTCCAGCAAAGGTTAGAAAACATGAAGGTTTAGTAAAACTGATTGAAAATGAAGCTTGAAAACTTGATAATACCTCATTATTAAATTTTCATTGCATTATTCATCAAGAGAATTTATGTGCCAAGTCTTTAAAATGGATCATGTCATGAGCGTGGTTATCAAAATAGTGAACTTCATTAGATCGAAGGGTTGAACCACCGTCAATTTCAAGAATTCCTCAAGCATTTACATTCTGACTATAATGACCTTACATTTTATACTGAAGTAAGATGGTTGTCCCGTGAAAAATGTTAAAAAGAGTGATTTGAAGGAAGAGATACAATCATTCTATGCAAGCAAGTATCCCAGAGTTTGAAGACGTGACTTGGATTTGTGACTTCGCGTTTCTAATCGAAGGAACTAGCCATTTGAATAACCTGAAAATTCGTCTGCAAGGCAAAGACCAATTGGTTAATAATATGTTTGATGATGTTACCGCGTTTCAAATGAAACTTGGGCTTTGGGAACAACAGTTAAAAATAAAAATTTCACTCATTTTTCCACGCTATCATTGCAAACAGACGTGACACAATCGTTGGCGATTAAGTACAGTTCATTGATATTAAACTTGAACCTTGAGTTTGAAGACCGATTTCAAGATTTCAAAAAACATCATATTCTCTTATCTGCATTTGCAACGCCATTCTCCGTTGATATAAATTCATTGCCAGGAAATTTGCAAATGGAATATTGTGAATTGCAGTGTGACGCACAGCTTAAGGAGAAATTCCACCAGAATGGGTTGGAAGAATTCTACAGAAAATATCTGGACAAGGAGAAATGTACTGCATTTTACAAGCATGCTTTCGCTATTTGGAAACACTTATGTGTGTAAACAGCTTTTCAGCAGGATGAACAGTATCAAGTCACAACACAACACAAATCACCGATGTTAAGTTGGAGAACTTTATGCGTGTAGCCAAACTTCTCTCGGCATTAACATTGATGACCTTAGTTCTGCAAAAGAAAGTCGCATTAAGATAATTGTATATTTAATTCTTCATTAAATATCTATATTTCATTTTAAGTGTTTTTTTTTTTTAATTCTAAAAATTTAAAGTATTTTTTCCAAGAAAGTAATTCATGCTGCCCGGTAGAGAGTGGTAGTTCTAAAATTTGGCCCGGCTGCTGAAAAGGTTGGCCATCCCTGCTATACACTATTGAGAATAATGACATTCCTGCTTTTATAATAAATCATTGTTAAAAGAACAGTAAACATATTTGAAGTTTACTGTCTTTTATGGAATGTGTCATACCTTACCTGTGATTTGCAATGAGGCACTCAGAAAAAAATCTGGAGAATGTATGTGATGTTTTAAGAAGTTTTTTCAAGCTGTTATTTTGTGGATTTTACAATTTTGTAATTGGTGGAGGAAGGATTGAATAATTTTAATGGCATTTCAAACTATTGTTTATAGAATATAGTTTTAAACAGCATTGTAGACAATTCATCCTGCAGTGATGTCCTCAAGCTGTATATTGTATTTATAAATGAGTTGATGAAAATGCTTACAGCAATACTCAGTAGAGGGTCTGATAGAATGCAATAGAGCATTGATTATAAGAATACTGATCAGTCGAAACATCAGTTTATCGAAAGTGGCAAATTCATATATTTGTGAATTCGGGTTGGGATGCTGCTGCTGTGCTAGTGTGCCGCTCCCTGCTAACCAGCCTAAATGACCGAGTGGCGTGTGAGCCTGTACTTGTTACTGATCATGATGTGTAGTTGTTGTGACTTTCACTATGACGACTAACTGTAAAACATTGTTTTCAGTGTTTCTGATAAACCTGAAGTAATATACCAGTTGTAGTATGCTGCTAGAGGGTTGAATTGATTGGGAGAGCTAAAAAACCAATGTCTGCACTGTATGTGAAACTGGTTTATACTGGAAGGAAATGCTAATCCCTAGTTTCTAAGAATCAAATGTCGGCAATTGGTTTTAAGACAACAGTTCACACATCACTGTTATGGTATACTTAAATGCTGTTGGAATGCACAGGCTACCTTTGCTAATCATTGGGAAGTCTAAAAATCCAAGATGCTTTAAAAGCATGAAGAAATTGCGTCTATAAACCATACAAATAAATGTATAACTTTTATGGCTTTGTAGTAAGTGGGTATGACAGCTACCTATCTTTTAAACCCTTACTCTCCTTGGTCGGCTACAACCTTGTCTCTCACATGTTATAACATGTCTCTTTCTTGTTGCACTCTGGCTTTTTTTCTTTTTTCTTTTCTTTTACAACTGCCAGTTTAAAATGCTTTGCCACAATCACTAATGTCAAAAAATATTTCCTAAATCCACAAATCATTTAAATATCTATTTTTTTTTCTAAAATTGTCCATCTAGTATTAATAATAAGAGGCATATTTTTTAAGTAAGTACCGTTTTGTCACACCGTGGCTGCAGTGCTACGGTCGGCGTTCCACGCATGCGCGCTGGGTACCTGCATCTCTTGCCTATGCACTGACGCCATTACAGTCTAATTCTTCCTTGTTTACGTTGTTCACTGAGTGTTTAAGATGCCTCCGATAATCGTGAGTCCCACTGACTGTGAAGTACGGGCTGTTATAAGATTTCTTTGAGCTAAAGGCCTAAAACCGATCAATATTCATCGTGAGATCTGTGCAGTTTACGGGCAAAGCATTATGAGTGATGGAATTGTGAGAAAGTGGGTGAGAGCATTTAAAGATGGCTGCAAAATGTGCATGATGAACAACGGAGTGGGCGTCCTTCGGTCATTAATGAAAGTTTGGTGCAGAAAGTGGGCAATAAGGTGAGGGAAAACAGACACTTTACGATTTCCTCTTTGTGTGATGACTTTCCTAATGTTTCTCGTAGTGTTTTGTATGGCATTGTGACCGAGCACTTGAATTACCGAAAATTGTGCTCACGTTGGGTACCAAAAATGTTAACGGATGTGCACAAAACCAAACGTTTAGGCAGTGCATTGACTTTCCTTGAGCGGTACCACAACAATCGTGATGATTTCTTAAGCCAAATTGTTACGGGCGATGAGACATGGGTGGCCTACGTCACACCTGCATCAAAGCAACAGTCCATGGAATGGCGGCATTCAGATTCGCCCAAAAAGTGAAGTTCAAGCAAAACGATTTCTGCCCGGAAAATCATGTGCACAGATTTTTGGGACAGAAAAGGAGTATTGCTTGTGGAATTTCTGCCTCGTAATGAGAACAATCAATGCAGCAGCTTATTGTGAGACACTGAACAATCTGCGCTGTTCAATCCAGAACAAAAGACGTGGGCAAGTTGAGCAAGGGCATCGTTTTGCTGCATGACAATGCCAGTCCACAGTGGCTAATCAGACCAAAGATCTCATCACATCTTTTCAATGGGAACTCTAGATCATCCTCCGTAAAGCCCTGATCTGGCGCCCAGTGACTACCATCTGTTCCTGCACTTGAAGAAACACCTGGCCCGTCAGCGTCTTGAAGACGATAGCAAAGTCAAAACAGTTGTGATGCAGTGGTTAACAAGTCAGGCGGCAGACATCTATGAGGAGGGTTTTCAAAACTGTACTACCGTTATGACAAGTGCCTCAATATTGAAGGGAATTATGTAGAAAAGTAGAGTAAGGTACAGGCTTCCAGTAAAAATAAATTATTGATATATATTTGCACGTCTTTTTTTTAATTTCAAACGGTACTTACTTAAAAAACATGCCTCGTATTAAAATTGACCCTCTTGTACTTCTATTTTTCCTGATAGGTCTGTATCTAACATTTTTTACTTTCTCTTTTGCTCCCCTGTGTTTAATCACAGTTAACAATTTAAAAAAAAAATAATTATACTAACAGAATAATAACTAACATAAGGTTTGTGTATTTTAGATATATAGATATATTTTTGTGATCTGGACCCACAGTGAAAACCACCAACTGACTTCCTCAACCCTTATACAGTAGCCACTCATCAACTTTACCTGGACTTAATCCCTCACATAACTCTGTTCACAACAAGCCTATAAATTTACAACAATACCTTCACTTTAACAGTTGTCAGCCTGTCAAACCAAACATTCCCTTCCTTAAAGCTAGGCCATCCATGGCAAATGCATCGGTTGTGATAAAGAATCTCTCTCCACATACTCTCAAATACCGTCAGCTCTCATTTCCAGCAGATACCTTGTTGTTATGTCTGTTGGGGCAACGGCACCTTTCAGAAACTGTAACCGGTGATTCAATGATACTGACTGAAGTTAATGTGTAGTAATCTCGAACCTGTTTTTCTAAATTCTTTCTATTAGTTATTACTCACCTCACTGATTATAGTTTTAAATAAACTTTATATCATTCTTCTTTGAATTTAATGCTCTGTATTCTAACTTTTATTTGGCTTTGAGAAAATTTCTTTTTCTTAATCACATTTTGCCACTTCAAATGTCAACGATGAACTCAGACATGAAAAATCCCGTTTTACACCCTTTAGTCTTAATTTTAGCTTCAAACAGTTATTGTATTATTATTGTATTTAATTTTGGCTATCGTTTGGTCATATTTTAAAATTTATATTTTATATGTCAAATCCATCCGGGAAAGATCAGGAATCGGGCGGGTTGAATGGAGTTCCCGGTTCGAGGTAGATGGCTCACCAGCGATGGTAGGCTATGTATATCCCTCGGACAGTGGAGAGTAACTACGAGAACACAGCTAATACAATGATCCGGTTTATTAGACTCAGTCTCACAGTACACAATGACAGATAGCGGAATGATGTTGCTACGATGGTCAGGCATGAAGAGAGCTCCGTGTGATGTGTGCTGCCCTTAAGTAGCCCCTCGATCACACTCTAGTCGCTGTGGCGCTGGCATCCTGCTTGCTGCATGTGTGGCGCCATCTAGTCGAGTAGCTCCGTACTCCCGATCCAACATATATTTTATGAGTTGGCTTTATCCCTCTAAAAAGAACATACTTAAGGTTTATTGGACAAGCTCTAATTTTGTCAGAATATGTTCTTGGGTGTCGACAACATATTGCCGTATTTTAATTTAGTTTATCTATTTAAATAAGTGTCTTTATATTGCTACACCCCCTGTTGTCATTGCTGCATATTGCATCATCCCAACCACATGGCAAATAGACTTTTAAATTGCTCTACCATCTTTAGTAAATTTTGAGACGGTATAAATGTTACATCAAAATGTTTATCTTTTCCTGTTCTATCTGTGAGAATATTCGCAAAGTTTTCCTTACGATTTAGTTTTTTGAACTGTGGTTTTTACGTTATCGGTTTTATTTTGCCTTGAAGGGTCTTTTTATTGTCAAGTTTATGCTATTATCATTCATTTACATTGTTAAAGGCTTTAAATTATCACCCCTTTACTGGTTCTTGAAAGCTTAATCCTACATTACAACCTTCCTGCTCTTGTACAAAAACAAATCCTCTCATGCTATAACTTGGCCTTCATGCAACTGCTCCAACCAATCTCTTAAAATTAACCATAGCTCCTTTCTAATTACACAGTTCTATCCTGAGCTTGTGTTCCTTAACTTAATCCTTAATCCTTCATTATTTCCATGACTTCCTACGTCCCTTCCTGAAACCTGCATCATTCTCCACAAAATCCTGCCCACTCTCCCATACACTTGCTGCAGCAGATCATCCAATCTCGAGAACATCTTGATCCATAAATACATTTTTCCCCCCCTAACTGCCACACAACACCTTCCCTTGTAATACTTTCAGCATGCATCTGGCCGCAACCACCTATTCCAATCTGACCACAGGGGAAACTTTTCCCATCATCATTGGACATGCCACGTTAACATACTGATATGCCAACTCGCATGTCTCCACTGTACCGGTTCAGATATAGGCCTCACTTCTAACCAACTAGCCATTTTAGTGAATGGCCACAGGCAAACCGTTTTTTGCCAGCAACTTAGATCATGCAAATGCAACACATGCCAGTACCCCTATTTGAAGAATTTAAACAACAGTTTTTACAGTGGGGGTTTTCAGAGTCTTTCCTGAAACCTCAGCTTCCTCCTGACTCCACATATTGGAACTAGCTTACTAACATATCCTTGATATCAAACATCCTCCTACCTCATTGTCGGTAAAGACCCAGTAAACCCAACACTTATTATTCATTATTCACATACATATAATTTATAAATATTAAATATATTTTCTGCTTAATACTCTCTCTTCATATTTTCCATTCATATTTATATTGTCTTACGTTCATTACTTTCATGATGTTCCTCCACTTCCAGCAATAATATTTCTCCTGAATTATAGTCGGCATTTTCTTGCTCTCCTACACCACCCTTACCTGGGCTTCCCATTCACTCTGTGTGCTTTAGTCTGATCACATCTGACCTCCTCGCCAAGTGTCTCATCTACTTGCAGGAATAAGGTTCGATACTGAAATCACATGTTTATCTTTTTTGTGTTCATTGAACCCAGCACTCTTCTTATGTTGTAAGTGTTGCCTGTGTTTTCCCTATTCTTCCTTATTTTCATTTCCTTAAAATACTTTGCTTTTCATTATTATGTATGTATATATTTATTTGAAAAAAAAAAACAATTGGTGCTGAATTGTGAGATAGAATTACAAATTAGGATATGGAAATGAGCCACCACTTACAACAGATGATGGCAGGATGGCGTGGACAAATGAAACTGACCCAATCATGCACAAAACTTTGCAATTTCCTTGCATACAACCCTATTTCAGCAATAGGACATGAAGGGTGCAAGATGGGTATTACAGGTAAACTGCGGTCGAGTAAGGGGTGGGGGTATGTTCAAAGAGCACATGGAGTGAGGTGTAGTAGATTAAAGAAAATTTATACTTGAACTTTGAAAAAAAAAATCATTAAAATGTCGCTAGTGGACTAAATGAGCTGATAAAATATTATTAAAACAATAAAAAATGAAATGATATTCAGAAAAATATGAACTTATACACCATCTCTGGTAAGTGGTGAATTACCTTAGGTAAAGATAGTAAGGTATGGAAATAGAAGATTGCAGTTGAGATAGAAGGAAAATTTGAATGAATCACAGGGCATTATCTTGGGATCTGTTGGTTGCCTGGTGCCCACTTTGTACTGCTGGGACAGTACTACCCATCTTCTAAGTTAAGGGGAAATGCTGCTGTTTGGGAAGACTTGGATAACACAGATGGTAAAGAACAAATTATAAAATAATTGGTATTGTGAGAGGTGCAATGGGCCGACACTGGGTGGTCTGGATTGTGGGTGAATACCATTTGTCTGTGGCCATTCTTTTTTTAAATTGAAATTTGGTTAATCGGCATACCTATATAGGAAGCCAGACAGAAGTTGCTGACTAACTAGTATATTACGTGGTTGGTTCGATAGTTGGCATTTTCTGTGATGGGAAAGCTTTGCTCAGTGTTGAGGTTGGTGAAGGAGGGTGGAAGTGTGGTGTATGGTACTCATCTTCCAATGTTATCTGTTTTATGGGAATAAGTCATGGAACTGTCTAGTGGAACAACAGTAACAGTGTTTGTACAGAGTGTGGTGGGTGAGTAGTTAATGCTGTGGCCTCACATTCGGCAGGACGTCAGTTCGAATGCCCGTCCGGGCATCCAGATTTGGGTTTTCCATGGTTTCCCAAAATCACTCCAGGCGAATCCCAGGATGCTTCCTTCAAAAAGGCCATGGCCAAAATGCTTCCCGTTCCTTATCCCCAGTCCCATCCTGTCTCTAATGACATCGGCGTTGATGAGGTGTAAAGCAATAAAAAAAAAACCCACACAGTGTTTGTGGATTAGAAGTCTGCTTAGATTAGGGGGTCTAGTGAAGCAAATTCTGGGGGCGCAAGGAGGAATTTGGTGGAGGGATCTAATTTCAAGGTAGGCTTGAAGAAAATAATAACCTTGCCATAGAATTAGATTGATTCAGTGCCTGGGAAGTATTGTGTGACAATGACTAAACTATGGTTGGGTTTAGAAGTTTCGGTTCTTAATGGGCTGTGCAGGTTATGATGTGGTACGAGATAGTTGCATAAGTACTAAATCCAGTGGATAATTGCAGGATATCTTTGCCTGGGTAATGTTGACTACTGTTTGAGTGGCTGCTGGGCAGTGCAGGATACAACTGGTATGTATACCAAGTCCGTAAGGCAGGGAGCATTTGGTGTGATAAGGATGGCAACTATCAAAATGGAGTTAGTATTGCTGATTAATGGGTCTGATGTGTACCAAGGTGTTGCCTCATTCAGGAAAGTGACCTGGCTGTGAGAACAGGACCATGTGAAGTCCAAGGTATTACAGGCATTGATGTTGTTCAGGAAGCTAGGAAGGTTGTTTTCCTCAAGTGTCCAGGTTATAAAAATACCATCTATGGACATGAATCAAAATAATGGTTTCATATGGACTTTATGTAAAGTAATTCTTCCAAGCAGTCTAGGATAGAGCTGTAAAAGTAACGAGAAATTCTGTACCCGTATGTATTTGTTACTAAACCAATCAGTACCCGTTACTTTCAAATCGTTACTTTCGGTACAATCGAGCGCTAGCACGAAGCATCGCATCGAGTGGTGTCGCATACAGGATAACTTTGTTACTATCGTATCATTTCGTTACCTGTTACTTTCGGTACAATACAAACTAGCTTGAAGCATCGCATTCGCATTGTGTTGGTAGCATATGGGAGGACTTCATTCTTACTAGGTAAAGTATAAATAAATTGTTTATTTAGTAAAATAAGTTTAGGTTAGTTGTTCGTTTGATAAAACTTAAAGTCAAGTAATTAGAACATGGATCTTACGGAAAAACCTATGAATGTACAATATACTGTAATGAATATTATATACAAAAGAATAATCTAATTTCGAAACAGATACCTGTTTGAATACAAAAAAAAGGCCTGATCTTTCACCTGACTGTGACGTATCTAGTGACAATTTCTAATGAAGGTTATTTTTTAAAGTAGCAGACTCAAAACCCTGCATAAAAGCCTGATATGATAATGGGACATGTATTTAACAAATATTATAATGTCATCAAAGTAATTAGTTTTTGAATACGAGGTTTCACCACTGTCTTCCTTTACTGTTATCATTTATTTTGTAAATTCTTCGTCTTTTTGTGATAGATTTTTTAAAATATATGTTGACATACCACCAAGTAGGGCCTACAGGCAGAGTGCTACTGACACCCGCTTTAATTGTTTCATTTTAAAAGTATCAGTATACAAAACATTTAAATCAATAACAAAGGTACTGTACAAACATGCGATTAGATTCGCAACTGTTGTTGCATCGCGGTTAGAACAAACATTCAGCATTAAAGCTAGTACTGCATTGATCATATGGATCCTGCGGTAATAATACAATAACTAACACCAGACAAGAGGAATAAAGTCATTGTACCTTGTTTATATATGAAATTCTGAAACTGCAAAAAAAAAACGGCTGCTAGATATGTTTCTGGAAATTATCGCAGAATGCAATCAATGACAGATATGACAAAAGAGCTGGAATGGGATTCATTGGAAGACAGGAGGAGGGTGAAAAAGCGTCATGGCAGTGTACAAGGCATATATTGATGATGAGGCATGGAAAGATATTGGTGTAAGAATTAAAAGTAAGGTTTGGAAGGGAAAGATGACCATGATCATAACCTGGCACTTGATTTCAGGCACAAGGGTGTAGGAAGATTCTCTTTTTTAGGTAAGGGTGTCAGGGATTGGAATAAGTTACCAAGAGAAATTATGTATAATTTACCATAAACGTTGAAAGAATTTAAAGTAAAAATTTGTAGAGGGCAAATGTAGGGGGATGCAGTAAAGGGAGGAAGTGTGTAGGGAAATTGCCACCAGAGTGTTGACTCTATTGCAATTTAATTAATATTATTAGAGCAAAACAAGTGCAGAGATGTATATCACAAACTATTAGACAACTCCTTTATATTGTAAATTACACTATAAAATAAAATAGAAGGTATAAAACCTTAAAATTAAAAAAATTCATAAATGTTTGAAATCAACAAACCTCAATAATGAACGATCGATGAGAAAACAGTAACTATCTCAAATTATCCATACAAATTTTCTATTTACAAATTACGCACTGTAAATTTTAATGTTAAACAAAATAAAAACTACAAAATTAGTCTTCACGTTGTCAAAATTAGTTACCGGCGGGAGCTGGAACGTGTTTGTATCTATACGACAAATGCGAGTAACGAAATAAAATTGTGAGTAACGATTCGGTACTTCGAGTCAGGCAACGAAGCCGTTACTCAGTAACGAATACATCATTACTTTTGCAACTCTAGTCTAGGAAGGGGTTTGCATAGTTGTGAGGAATGTTGGTGTACAAGGATGTCATATCATTAATTTCTCGGGTGGAGTCTGGGGAGAGATGTGAAAACTAGGAAGGTGGAGGAGGAAGATTTGTGTATCCTTGATATGGAAGGTGAGCTGACAGTGAGTTGTAGATAACAAAGTGGAGATGCATTTTGTAGGAAATTCATAAGCAGAAACCGTGGAGCATCCTGGATTGCCTGCCGTACAGATATCGCAAGAAGGTAAAAGGTAGGGGAGACATATGGGTTTTTGAGAATGATAGTGAGGTGAGGTCTTGGTATTCTTCAATCTTCATTCTGGCTGTGATCACAAGTGAGGGGGAAGTGGGTGTTCATATCTGCTAACTGACAGAGGACTTTAACTATGTGGTAACTGCATTTCATAACCACTGTATTTGAGCCCTTGTCTGCTGGAAGGATGATCAGGTTTGGGTTGGTTGGTAGTTCTTTCATGGCATGGGTTTCAGCCAGACTAAGGTTCCTGACATTGGGTAAGAATTTCAGTAAAACTGCATGAAGCCAAATTAGCAGATAAAAATTTCTGAAATACTTGCAGGGGATTTTTTATGGAGAATTGGTAGTAGGTCAAGTATGGATTGTGATTGGAATTCATGGAAACTGGACTCTAGGTCATCCCAATGATTTGGTTCACTGGTGTAAGAGGGAAAATGGTACTGACATTATAGTGTGCAGGAGAATGACAGAGGTGTGGTGGATCATGGTCATATGTTGTGGTAAGAAAAAAGTTGAGATGTTCGGAGATTACTAAAAGTCGTGATTCTGATAAGAGGAGAAAAGGATAGCTTGTAACTGACAGTTTGGTCTTTGGAGGTGTATTTAGGCTAGGTGGCTGAGGAGTGAGTTTTGAAGGGGGAGGATGAGGTGTGTCGAGTTGGCAGTGGATGGTTTCGAGGAAATAAAAGGAGGTTGCACTTTAGGTTGTAGCTGGGCGACTGGCAGGGAAGTGACAGACCCATTGTGAGGTGGAACATATACAGTATAGATAATTTTTGTAGATGATTTGGGCATTAAAATTTGGATGAAGAATTGCACCAATACTTACCAAAGATGATGGCATTGATAAATGAAAAGGACATTAAACATTGCATTCAGCAATAGAATGTACCAGATTCATGGTGAGTGTTATAGGTCAATTGCTGCAGAATTGTGGCAGTTGTGCAGAGAGTGAGGGTATGTTCAAAAATGGAAAAAGAGGACACGGAGTTAGGGACTTAATAGAAGAAGATAAATACCGACACTATGACCCACCAACCAAGTCACAGAGGTAAACTTCACCATCATAGGACATGCCACCTGTAAGAAACATCCCAAGTAATATACCATCTAACCTGCAGCTACTGTCTGGCTTCCTACCCAAGTCTTGACTACCAATCGACTGTTAATAAGTGGATACAAACAATCAGTAAGTCACCTATAATCCTGACCACCCAGTAATGGCTGATGCCGACCATCCAGTATTAGCTTATACCACCTTTCATGATACCAATAATTTTAATTTATGCTTCCCTTTCCATGTTATCAGAGCCCTCCCAAACAGTGGCAGCCCTTCTGAACTAAGAAAGTAGGAACCAGTGGGGCCACTACCAGGTCTCAACTTACAATAATACCCATTGATGACTTCGAATTTTCCTATCTTGTATTTCAACCTCCCACTATATCTTCGTAACACGTACCACCACTCACGTTGAATTTATATTTATCCGAATAACGGTTAATTTTTATTTACTTATTTAATAATATTTTAAATCTGCTCCTTTTGTCTACCTGTGACATGTTTTTCTGATTTTTGCAAAGATCCAGTATATATTTTCTTCAACTAAGTATCCTTACTCCCAGTCCTCTTTTCCATTTTTGAATGTACCCTCTGCTCAATTGCCACAATTCTGCGGCAATTAAATATTTTAGTGTAATACTTATTTATTTAATATTATTTAATAATATTTACTATCAACTCATTATGTCTGCTTGTTAGATGGTTCTGTGATTTATGTTCTGATATTTCAAAGTTCGAGTTAACCTCTTATCCCCACTCCCTGTCCTCTTCTCTTCATTTCTAAACATATCCCTGCCCAATTACCTTGCTCAACAGCCACAAAACACAGCAGCTGGCCTATAACACCCCTGTTCTACTGCTGAAGAAAGGTTGTTTGACAATTGCAATGCTTCATGTATTCGCATCCTTTTTGTGTGTGGAAAATGGTGGTTTGTTCCCCTCTTAGTTTTTAATTATATATAAAGTTGCAAGGAAACAACAGGCACTGGATGGCAAAAAAACCAAAAACAAAATTATTTAATTGCATATAGTGACAGTGAAAATGCTGTTAGACAATATTGTATAGTGTGTTCATGTTTGTGTTCATCATGGCCATCCTGCCTTCATCTGTGGTGAGTGTTGGGTATACTTTCCCTTATACTGCCATAGTTTCATTGCCCTTACGACATTTACATTATCACTGTTATCATATATCTATTAGTATATATATATTATAAAGACTACATTATTTCATGATTGAATTGTTTGATGATGATATACTGTAAAGCTAGATGAAACAAGTGAACACTTATTGTCCGTAACATGGGTAGAATAGCATTAAACTGTGCAATAAGCAAAATGTTTGACATTAGTGCCAAGTTCCATTTTTATTAAAATTGTAATATTTTTCAATGCAAGATTAACCAAAACTGATACCGTTGTCCAGTTTTCAATCATCTGTCATACTACCTCTGGGCAACCCAGTCCAGTAGCTGCGAGACTATT
The DNA here is from genome assembly GCA_031002005.1 of Vandiemenella viatica. Taxonomy (NCBI): domain Eukaryota; kingdom Metazoa; phylum Arthropoda; class Insecta; order Orthoptera; family Morabidae; genus Vandiemenella; species Vandiemenella viatica. The sequence continues at coordinate 364,708,864 of CM061921.1, forward strand.
GCCCAGTTGTTGAGGGATGGCACTGTTGTTAAAACAGACTGCCCCATAGTTACCAATTTCATATTCTTTGGGACTCTACAAATTTGTTACTGCATATTCACTAGGCTCTGAAATATACAAACACTGAAGAAAATTAGAGATTGAGGCAGGAGGAACAGGAATAAAAAACAAAAAGCAAACACATTTAACAACATGGTAGAACGTCAGTGATCGAAACAACTTTTTAATTTTTTACAGATTATACACTTACTTGCAGAAATGTCAACTTTGTTTCAATTTATAGTACAGTACAATAAAAACTGGATTCATGTGATGGTTCAAAGAAAAGAAACTTTAAGGACTGCCAATGACACTCAAGTTGCACTTGCCATTTATTTGTGATTCACGCAGAAACATAGCTTAGGAGAACCAATATCTGAACCTTTACTGTGTGAAAAGTCAGTGGATTACAACAAATTCGAGGGCCATACTGACTTCAAAGCTAGGACAGGTTGACTCAAGAACAAGCTAGGACAGGTTGACTCAAGAACTTCAAATCACATTACAGAATCAGATAACTTCAAATTGAGGGAGAAATTTTGTGCAATATCCCTTGTTCAGCACAGTCATTTAAAGAATAGTTTTTAGAGCTTATAGAAAGTAAAGAATATTCTAGAGAAGACGTCTAACATGCTGATGATGAAATTGAAGAGTATTGCGTAGAAAATCTCTTTAATATAGACATGAAGCAACAGTTCCAGATTTCATAGTGACCAAGGAGGGAGTTACAGCTATGGTTTGGGCTAATGCTAGTGGAGCTCATGAATTGCCATTAGGAAAGAATATAAAAACCAATGTGTTTAAAAAATGTTGCCTACTTCCGGTGTGTTACTGAGCACAGAAAAGTGCATGGATGAATGACAAATTTTTTTACCGTTTGGTTTACTAATGATTTCATTTCTAATGTCAAAGATACCGTAAAGATAGAGGCAAATATGGTAAGATGTACCTTATTCTGAATAATACTGTATCACATCTTTCTGCTGAAAAACTGAACATGATAGATGAAAACTTCAAAGTGATGTTCCTTCCATCAAATGTGACAGCAATTCTCCAACCAATGGACCAGAGTGTTATAGAAAAAATAAAGAGAATATTTTTTTAAAAAAGCAAGTGTTGTGTTGTGTTTGTTCTTTGAAGAAAACGAAGAAAATGTCAGGTTTTTTTTTTCAAATAAAGTTGACTCTAAAAAATGCAGTTATATGTTTGCTGATTAGTGGAATTCCGTTACTGAGAAAAATTTAATGAATGTATGGAATCAACTGTCGTGTACTGCATTAAAATCGAAGATGTCCTGCATTCTGTTGAAGGAAATGAGCAAATATTGGATGAGATGACTGAGTTAATTATAACAATCCCTGGATTTGGAGACTGTGATGGAGATGATGCAAGAGCATGGCTAGAAAGTGATGGTTATGCTTTAGGATTTCTAATCTTGGATGAAAGTGCAGATGCGACTTGTGCTCCTCAAACTGACACTGATGAAGATGATGTCAAGACTGGACAAACAGATGCTGCTGCATTAACTGCACTGGAGACTGCCATGGCATGGTATGAGCAGCAACCCCAGTGCAGTCCAATCCAACTTCCTTTGTTGAAGGGAATGAGGGACTTAGCAGCAAAGATGAACTCCAAAATGAAGCAGAAGAAAATGACTTATTTTGCTAGGAATATGTAATAATATAAAGTACCTAATTTTAAAGAGAAAATATACAGCAGTATATTTTGTATCCAGACAAATTGAAATTCTGGACCACCCTCAATCCCAAATAGTTTGGATTATAGACGTTCTACTGTACTTCACTTGTTCATGTACACAGACATGTGTCAAGGGGATCTTTGTACATATTGATCTCCTTGTAGTGTGTATCATTTCGGTATATGCTGATCCTCTTGCCATGTGTTTACCTTTACAGTAGAAATCTCTTTCCATGTCTGCGTGCGAGGGAGGGGTGTGTCTGTAAGGTATTACAGTGTCCAGTTTTCAAGACCTAGTTTGGATCCATAGCAGTTTGTAAAATACCAAAATTAAAACCAATCTCATTGTTTTCCAGTGCACTTAATACATTGTCTCCTCTGGTGGTAGTCATTGGTGTTTGCTGTGACTTCCAGATCATATGTAGAGAGTATGTTCTATTTCTGTGTTTGTATAAATCAGTGTTGTAACCACATAATCACTTGTTTATCTGACTATATCTATTTGTATATACAGGCTTTTAGTAGCTCCTGGTAAATGTTTTGGGAAATTGTCTACAGTTTGTTCCTAATAAACCTAACTAATGATTTTGAGAGGTTGAGGGAAAAATGCAATTAGACAGTAAAAAGGATATGTGGGGAAAGGAAACCCAGCACTTGGCTTAAAGGCAGTTGAGCACCAATGAATACACAAGATGACTATTTTTTGGTAGCTACCTTAATAATATGAGTAGACAAGATGCATGGAAAGGGATTCAGATGTGCACATACTGAGATTCACAATGTGAATGGAAATTCATGGTCAATGCTGCTGTGAGGATGGTGGTGGTGGGAGGGAGGGTGATATGTAGTGGACCGGTAGTATAAATGTTAATTTGTATGGAATAAGAAATTGTAAAAACTGGAAAGCATACACTTTAAAAAGCCTGAAAATAAAACATACCATTTTTCTAGATACTTGTGAAAATAAAAAGAACATGTTAGCAGTGGTGGAAGGGGGGGGGGAGGGGGAGGAGGTAGATTGGAGGGAAATGAGTCTGATTTAAGTCTTCACTGTGTGGTAGAAGAATCATTTATATGCAGAAATTAAATTTTTGTGTTAATTTATTTTGCTGTATACTAATAAGTTTGTTTTTGTTTAGGAATAAAATGCATTTGTAATTTAATGCCCTTCTCTCTAGAGTTAAATCTTGTTGCAAATTTGATTTTTAACTTTTTGTCTATTTACTGTTTAATAACATCATTTTTTTGCAGTATGATATGTTGTGTTCAGAGCTACAGTTGCTGACACTACCTGAGAAGACTGCAAATGAAAAACTGAAGGAACTGATTCAGAGTTTAAAAGACTCACAAGAAAAATTGAAAGCACAGGAAGTGTAAGGTTTTTTTTTTATTATTTAGAACCTTGAGTTGTCCGAGAGTATGTAATATTTTGTGTATTACTATTAAACCATTCTTTTTTAAGCTGAAATTTGAGATGCTTTGGTGGAGATACTGTTTACATGCATTCTCCCAAAAGTTCAAACAAACATGTCTGTTACTGGAGTAATTTGAACCACTCAAGGTGATTATATTGAATCCTGGTTTCATGATTATTTTAAAAACAGTGCACGTTTCCATGTAACCATTGTTTTTGCTAGGTTTATTCATAAAAGTATGTAAGAATTGGTTTGTTTGTTTCTTATTTCAGTGTTTTTATTATGTTAGGCAGCTCACTGTAGTCAACAACAAACTTTCAATATCACCATAATAGCAGATGATCAATATCATAAAAAAATGAATTACTGGCTCCCAATATTAGGAACTAGGGAGAGAATGAGGAATGTTTTGAGCAGAGAACAGACTGTACCCTAATTTAATAAATACATCAGATTTTAAAATTGCGTAGCAAGTGCTTTCTAATTGACTGTCCAGACAGTGAACATCAGTTCAATTTGAACTGAGATTTAGGCCAACATTCTGTGGCCTCCTTCAGAGTAATACTCTGAATAATAATATAATCTGAAAAAAATTGCAATATTTCAATCGAAAACTGAATCCAAATTAAATTAATGTACAATAGTCTGCACAACCAAGTAAACAACACATTCTGTCAAAGAAGGCCACAGTTTCATAGTAAGTGCTGTTTAATTTAACAGAGGAGGAGAAGAATAAACACTGAAATTTGCTGGATGTTTGGAGAAAGTGAGGTTGTAAATGGTAGTCTTCCCATTTTCCCCTTCCTACCTTATACTGATGGTGAAATAGAAAAAGGGAACTTGGTGTCCAGTGTGTGGCAGTCCACATTAAATCCCCCCTTAAAAATTAAATAAATAAAAATAAACATTTATTCAATCAGAGATGGAGTTGGAATAGTATTATTTGTGATCCGATTAAGAAGGCAGGCAGCCTCCTATAGCATCCACCTTCCACAATGTTATTAATGTTGATAATGGGCTGAGACTCAAAAATTTCAATGTCTTTTATGTTTGTGACTGTTATGTGTTGATGCCCACAACGATCATCTAAGGTAAGGGGTGGTTCATTTACTTGTCCTAATCTGTTAATTCCTTTTTACACTACTTAGTGCCTATTATTTAGTGTATGTGTGTGAGAGAGAGAGAGAGTGAGAGAGAGAGAGTGAGATCCTTCATATTTGACAGTTTATTGCCAACAGAAATTTATCCAAATTTCGTAAAGGTTTACATGGAGTTAGCTCTTTCATTCTAAGCAGTGAAAAACTGAGCAATTGCCTTTAAAAGTGCTTGTTGAATATAACCACAAATAATGTCGAAGTCACAAAATATGGAATTGGAAGGTCAGTGATCAGAGGGGTATGATAGCTGAAGCCTTAGGCATATCAGAAGAAAGGATGCAGTACATTTTCAATCAAGAAAGCTTTGGGAAAATGGGGTGCTCCTTTTGTTAAGTGCCGACCAAAAAGTAAAAGAAAATGCTAAAATAAATTTCTCAGTAATGTCTTGTTCTTTTTTAGATGTTTGTATCGATTTTTTGTGCCGATTCATTTCTATGGATGTGTCGTGGGTCCATCACTGTCACAAGAAATGAAACAGCAATCAAAACAGTGCACCAAAATAGTCAGTCATTTTCATCTGCCAGAAAGATCATGACCAGTTTTCTTTGGAATGCCAGATGGCATTTATTTATTACCTTATAAAATATGATCCTTTGACTGATGTCTTATCTGTGTGAGGTACAAGGAGCAGTCGTTTGAGGTGTTGGAGCACAAGCGGTTCTAGTATCAAAGACTAACTCCCTGCTGACAATATGGCATCTACCCTTGATGCTATTGGCAAGCTACCCAATCCCAAGTATTGAGCAACATATGTTTGTAAGTATGCATTAGATGTGCAGCAGGGGGAGCGTATAAGTGACCATGGTGGTGACTCTTCAAAGACTGCAAAGGAAGTCCTGCTAACAAGAGAACAAGCTTTGAGGAAAAAGGGGGGGGGAGGGGATGGCTGAGCCACTTGGGCCATCATCCTATAGGTTATCTCTGAATGGCAGTTACTTTACCTGTCCAGACTTACCGGGTGTGCTGGGTCCTTGAATCCTTAACAAGAACAATCCCTAACAGACTACATGGCTATGATGATGGCATAAAGTTGGGTGAAATGTGTTTTGAAGTAGTACATGTATAAACAAATAAGGGTTAATGCCAAAATATTGTAAAATATGTTGGTTTATTTTGTGTTTGTCACCGCCATCCTTCCTTCATCTCTGTTATATGATAGGTTTGCTTTCCCTACCATTCCTTGTTTTCTCTGTGTTGAAGCAGTTTTCTTATCTTTATTATCATATGTTTCTGTAATATGGCTACACAGTTAATTTACTTTCATTATGATATTTCATATTTTAACCTGTTAGGTTCATTTATTGTCCTCAATAATTTTAATTTCTTCGGTTTGGTAAATTAAACATTGAAGGGCTCTCTTGAAAATATTGCCTTTGTCAGTCTGAGATGATAGTATGGGATTTAAAATTAGAGTTAGACTCTTTATTACTTTTGGTTTAAGGTGGTTTGGGAATTGGCACAATATCATTTCATGCACAGATTTACAACTGTGGCCATTTGATCCCTGAATATTTTAAAGTCTGCATAAATTTTGGCACACACCTTGCTGTTATAAGCATTTCAATCGGTATTGACATTAGTTTAATACTAAGTGAAAATTACTTCAGATCTGTAAAATTATGAAAATTGGTTTGTACTCCAGATGTTACCTGTTTGTAAAAATACTCCAAAAATTTAGACTTTTTTATTTTACCAGAGAGCAGTCAGAATTGAAGAAAAAAGTGCCAGTTTTGAAGAATGAAATTATCAAAGCCAAGGAAGAGAGAGAGAAGCTTATGAATGAGGGCGAGGCGATTCGTAAAGAGATACAGGGACATCTGAAGCTTTTAGAAGAAGCCCGTTCCTCTTTGCACATGTCAAAGTCCAGCAGCAAGGTAGCACAATACTTAATGCAGTGCAAGAAACAAGGAAAAGTCACTGGTTTTTTTGGGAGATTGGTTAGTACTATTTTCCTGTGTATTTTATGATGTCATGTATTCATTTTTGCTTACAGTGAGCACATTTCTTGTTGGAATGGAGGATTTACATCAAATTTTATGAGTGTATAGAAAATTTTAATTAGTTTATGTAATAAAATATTTTACTTTTCTATGTGCTTGTTTTGTGAAGAGCATAATCTTGTTCAAACTGAAACTGATATTTTATGGCACATTTCCATAAAGTTACTTCAGCTATTACAATTATTGTAATCATGTGATTGCTCTTGAACTTCTTAGTATGGAATGGCTTGTGGCACTTGTTTCAAAATTTGTTCATTAATTAATAATTCTTGTTGTTTCTATGATTACATTACCAACTATTCTTGTTGGTTATTATTTCTGACAAGTTTTAATTTAATTTTTTAATTCATATGTTTATTTCATAGGGTGATCTTGGTGCCATTGACAAGAAATACGATGTAGCCGTATCAACAGCATGTGGTCGGCTGGATAATATTGTTGTAGATACAGTGCAAACTGCACAAGATTGCATTCAGTTGATGCGTGAAACTACTGTTGGCAAAGCGTCATTCATTGCACTTGATCGTCAAGAACACTTACGTAATTTGTGCAGCACCCGTATCCAAACGTATGTCCATAAATTTTTGCCCCCTTGTTTGGTTTTTAATTAAGTTTTGGAAAATTTATTTAATGGGAATCTGTTTTTTGTGAAAATTTAATTTCTGTGAGAAATGACTGCAGAAATAGTTTTCTTGTTTGCGTAGGTATTTACACAAAAATAATTTGCAAATCATTCTGTCCAAATACTGCTTCTTACAATTTCTGCTTTTAAAAAGGATACTTTATTTTGAGAGATATTGGAGGGGGGGGGGGAGAGTAAAAGTGTCAACTCTGACTGCCACAAAGTTCTAATATTGTTAACATTCAGAAGTTGTAAATTAAAATATTTTACTTTGTGTCCATTTTTACTGTGCAGAGAGCATATAAATATGTGTTATATAAAACTTATATTATCAACACATTATTACAAAATTTTGTTTGCTATTTTATAATTCTTATGCTGCTTAACAGCTTAAAATATAGGTCGTGGTTGGGATAAGTGGATGACAGCTTCATTGTCTCTCCTCATGGAAAACAGTCACTTCAGCTATTCCACCAACATTTAAACAGTGCCCAAAATAAAATAAAGTTCAACACTGATATCAAACGAGGGAGTACAGTATTATCTCCCCTTCCATCTATGGTGTGTGATGGGACAGGTGTAGTAACTGAAAGGGGAACTTTAGAGGAGATATTTCTGGCTCAGTGGCTTGAGCATTGTTACTTACAATGAAATCATGGTAGTACTTGACCTCACCATTTAGCCGTATGCTGCAGGAGACCACCAAACCTTGTTAAGTCAGTGGTTGTCTTTCCTTATGTGCAGGTGGTGACAGATTATTTGTTATCTACTTGAAAAGAAAAATATGTCCTGTACAAAGAGCCTCAAAGATGAAATGTTAAAGATAGGAGGAAGCATTTCAACACCAGGCGTTTATCAAATCCCTTACATTTGTGGGCAGGTTTGTATTGGTGAGACAGAACTTCCATCACAAAGAAGAGTTTGAACGATAGTGTCAAAAATAAAAAAAGTCAGCAAATATATTGTGGTTCAGCATTCAGCCTACAGTGGGCAAGCAGTTTATTTAAAAAGTCCAATGTTCTTGCCCAAGAGAGCAGACAATGATCCATGTGAGTTCAGGAAACATTGTAAAACCAAGAGGATCCTATAAGATTAATTCAAACTGTGGTGTTCTACTTGGAAGTATCTGGCTATGTTAGGTGATGGAAACACATGAGGCTCACTCCCATTGGACCACCTAGGTTAGCCATAATAACTTCCTTCATTTGCCAAAGTTGAAGGGAGAAAGGCAGAAGTGACGAAAGGATTCTACAAACACTTGCAGCAATTTGATTTGAACATGTTCAATTCTCATCGCTAGTGAGCGCGATTGTGATGGTTACGTGACCTAGTGGCCGCTACACAGCATTGTCGCCGCTTTGCCTTACAGCTCAATCGCTAGTCATTTCATTGTTGTCAAAAGTAATGTGACCAAATGGTTATTTTTATGTTCTTTTATGTTTATCGGAAGGAGTGTTGCACACCAATATCAATAAATAAATTAACAAGAATGCATGAATAAAATCCTTTGAGTAGATTATTTATTGAATTGAATGAAACTAGATTGATCATTCCATCTGACAAACATCTCAGATAAAATTAAGAACATTAAGGATGCATACAGAAAATAATTTAGTTATGAATAAACACTCCACAGACTTCAGGCTATCTCCACTTGTCATGTAACATTAGTTAATTTCTAGTTTGGTCTTACATAGAATCACACCTCTTATCATTGTATCTTTTTCATAAGTTGAGGAGCAATTGCCCCGTGTGACCGAGCCTTAAGTGCCCGTGTGAGATCAGTCCCATGTTTCTATTTCATGATTTAGGGCACAGCCAGAAATGTTGTGTTTCTATGTTTGTGGACTCTTTTTGTTTCTGCTGTCGTCACTTCAACTCTGATAAGTGATGGGTGTATTTTATCTTTCCTTTCTGTATTAAAATTGACTCGTGGAATTTTTTTCTACCCCATTGTTGCTGTGACCATAGAACTAGGCATGGATCCCCTGTTTTGCTAACCACAGGCAGATGGTTGAAATGTTGGGTTCCTATGAAGCGACGTGCGTCTATTCAGAGAACAAAAATAATGTAGGATGACATTTCATCACTGTAATATATAATTAGAAATTTGGAAACCACCTTCAGTTTGTATGCGAATTGATTAATCTGGCTGCTTGTATGTATACTTTACTGGGCAATTGCAGCTAGTGTTGTCATTTGAATAGTGGATAGAAATCAGAAATAGTATCTCATATTTCAGTCTCCTACCGCTCCATCAGCAGTTTTACCTACTGAAATTAAACCTGTAGGAAGAAGTATTGTAAAGATAAATTGTGTGATTATGACATGATGAAACCTATTTTGTAAATAATTCATGCAGGAGCTACAACATAATTGTGGAAGTTTTTGTGTCAGTTCAGATTTTCTTCATTCATATACAAGTTAAATAATGATGGTATGAATTGAAATTAAATAAGTGTCATCTGATACTTAAATAACTTTTTAGTTGATGTACAGAACACCAGAATCCACTTAAGATTGCTGAAGTGTATTAGAGGTAGGGAATGAAAACACCTTAATATATTGTTGATGTGGAAAGGAAAGATAACTTATACCCAACACTCACAAAAGTTGAAGGGAGGAGGGGAGCAGCAACATGAAATAATATACAAACACAAAAAACACACTGTTTCAGGCTTAAATCTTTATCAAGTGGAAAGAAACTTGTCAGAGCTCGCAGAAGCCTCATGGTCAACACCTAATATATTGCTCAGGTTAGTTTAGCAGCATGATAATAAACATGAGGTATCAATGTTATAAGCAAAATGAATTCAGGGTTGTGGCTACCAAGTATATGGCAGCTCAGCTTGTAAGATCCATGTTACAAGTACAGTCCATTTGCAGGACTCCATAAATAGTTTCTCAGCTACCATATGTCATGACAGTGGAATGTATTGTTTCAAAGAGAATCAATTAATTCATTATATAATGAATATTGTGAAACACTTCCCTTCTTTCCTCCAACTACAACAAATAAATTAACCCTTGTGATAAGTACAGAGGGTTAGTATGGTGATTGATACACACTTGTGGCACATTCTGGAGTACAGCTGTATTAGGTCTGATAGCTTGATCCAATGTAATTCAATATATAGTTTCTCTGTACTCATGATATAAAGATATTCAGTTTCTAAAAATGAAAATATCCAAAGAAGTGCATCAGAGTCCACAGACTACAACTTCTAAAAATGGTCAGTGTGAAGAATGGCAGAAGGGCACCAAGCCTAGTGGTGAGCAGTCTGGCATTCAGGAGGATATTTGTTTGAATCCTTGTCCAGCCATCCTGATGAATGCCAGAAAAGATCCATCAGAAGCGATGTTCGGATTCATTCCTGTTCCTTGTTAATCCTCTCCCACCTCTGATGACCTCGATGTTGAAGCATAAAGCCGTAAGCAAACTAAAATAATAGTGATAAAAAATCAGAACATGTCTTCTAAAAAAGAATGGTGTAGGGTAGCTTCAGGTTCAGAATATTTTTGTTATTATCACTAGGAAGGAGCAAACTTGTGAAGTTGTGCAAGTGTTAAAGTACATTGCTGTAGGAAACAGCAACCTGAAATGATTTGAGGGATTTAATGATGGCTAAAACCTCAATGAAATGAGAATCTGGGAATGTGATAAAGTCAGAAGTTGTAGTTTAGGGGTAGGTTTAGCATGTTGAAATTAGCGCTTTCGAACTCGATAATTACCACCTTGATTGTTGCATTACCATCAGCCTCAGTGATTGTCCCACCAATAGCATTGATGTAGATACTGCCAATATAACAAATCTAGAAGTCTAAAGTTTATTGCTACTGTCCCTTCCAACTTCATAAAGTTTCCTCCCTGAGTTTCTGTATGGGATGTAGAGAATGGGGGAATGATTCATACAGGATTAGAGAACACATTTATTCAAAGTCTACACAGATTCCAATATCTCAAATGTATCTTCTGATGAAACACTCTTTACAGCAGTGAGAATCCCACCTGATCCAGATTATATCAAACTAAACAAATTGGATAGTTCCCTAATTTCAAGGGATCTTTAATGGGAACAACTCAGCTATGAGACATTACCTAACTGTCGGAAAGCTTCTTTGACCGTTCCTTCTAGTTGAAGACTTGAATGTTAGCCAGTGCATTATGAGGTTCCACATTTTGTTGTCCCAAGTTTCAAGTTATTCATAAATTGGGAAGCATTGTAAGTCAGGAATGTAAGACAAATGTCTTATTTTACTGTGTGAATTGAGGCATGTTGAAAATTAGTCCTTTTTATTGATCATGTATTGCAGACATTGTTATAAGTGCATTATGAGTTCCGTAACTTTTTGTATTCGGCTGTACTTGCAGTTAAAAAGAAGATTAAAAAGAAAACCTTTATTAATGGATTATCAGCAAAGCTAGGTGGGCACTGATGCTGCATGGCTGCTTCTGGAGGTTATAACAAAAGCATTGACAAGGTGAATCGTTTCACCGAAATGTGTCATAGCTTAGCTGCTTAGTACATTTTAAAATGTCAGTAAGCCTTCTCCATTATCCTCTTATTATTTAACTGATTGCCTCAACTTTTATGTAGTTAGTGTAGCCTTGCTTATGGAGTTCTTTGTTACTGTTACTTTAGTAAATGGTCTTAAGCTTGCTGAAAAGATTGCTTTGTTACCAAAGGGCAGAAAGTTTTTCTCTGCATCTTCTCTAACTCCTTCAGAAAGCTGTGATGTGCCATAGCTTATACTATGGCACCTGCTACTGTCCAGATGTGAATGTGTATGAGATACTAAATAGATTTAAGAAACCATCCGAGATGTAATTTGTGTGTATTTGCAATGCTGATTAATCTGTCTTCTTAATGCTGACAGAGGCATAAAGTAACTGAATGCCTATTGTAATACTGTCTTTACAACTATTGTGGGAAAGGTGGTGGAGGAGATGGTAAACTGCTGTTCCTTCTTGGATTCTTTGATTCTATTGCCTTCGGAGATTCTTCAGCTTGGCTTATTGAAAATCTCTTCCACTCCTTGAACAACTGGATCCTGCTGGAAGCAACAGTAGTGGCTATTTTTACATATAGGTAATATGTAGTGGAAGTGTTATTTTTGATCTGGAGAGAGTTGCTGAAGTTCCCTACTCTTGTTTCTTCCATCTTCTTTTTTATGAAGTGTTGTGTCCAGTGCCAGTGGCATAGCTAGGTTAACAAGGGCCCCAGTGCAAAAAAATATTTTGAGCCCTCGGGCCAGATGGGCGACCTTTTTTTTTTTAGCTCTATCAAGTCTTGTGAGGTTTACTGTCAGTGGCTCTCTGAGTTTTGGGGAGGAGGGGGAGGGAGGCTGAACTGTGCTTGGGGGCCCTGGTGTGATTGTGCCCTAAAAACAATGAGATTTTGAGACATTTTATTGAGAAGAATAATATTTCTCAGGATTCTATTCAAGTGTTGCTTTGTCACCAATGTCAGTAACAGCTTACCATTCATCATAAAGCTGCATGTATGCTACTTATTTGTTGTTGATCCTGCTCTTCATTTAACCTAAGAGGAACAGAGTTGGCGACAACTGGTTGAATGATCAATCACTGAAAACAGTTTCCAATTTTACACTGACAAAACGAAATGTTTTCTATACACTTGTGATAGAGGACTGCATTAATGGGATCCTGGGGTATACAGTCTTAGTACTGATAATTTTCCATTCCAGGCCCTCTTTTTTTTTTTTAGAAGGAAAGCAGTTGGATTCCTCACCTGAGCGATCTTAGGGTAAGGATCTTGAAGTTGCCGAAAACTTAAAAGCTTTTGTGTTGCATGTCTTGGTGTGCTGATCAATCATGACTATAATAGTTTCATAGAGCCTGTTTGCAGTTTAGCCTTGATTATTGATTCAACTGTGTTCATCTCAGGTACTTTAAAATGTTAGACAGTGCTACTGGTAAATTAAGTCAGCAATGATTGTGTACTGTATCAGACCAAATACTACATATACGTTCTGAGACTGGTGAAGCTGCCTCTAGCAGTAGTGCATCTTCAATCTTTGGTGCACCCCCTTGCCCATTTAGTCTCATATAAAGTCCATGTACAGTGAAATTAGGTGTTTTTTTGCATTGTATATTTATAAAATTATCATGTGTTAGAAGCCGAGAGAATTTTATCAATACATATCATGTTTAAATGTTATTTTTGATGATTATAGTATAGAAATGCCCTGTGTTTTGAATCAGAAACTGGAATGTTGTTTTGAAACACATCCAGAACTGCTTTAGAAATGCTATAGTATGAGGGCCCGAGCATGGTGGTGTAACGGATAGCGTTCTGGCCTCGCATTCGGGAGGACGGCGGTTCGAATCCCCGTCCGGGCATCCAGATTTGGGTTTTCCATGGTTTCCCCAAATCACTCCAGGCGAATGCCGGGATGCTTCCTTCAAAAGGCCATGGCCGAATTCCTTCCCATTCCTTGCCCCCATCCTTTCCCGTCTCTAAAGACCACGTTGTTAAAAAGGGACGTTAAACTGTTACAAAAAAAAAAAAAAAAAAAAAAAAAAAAAAAAAAAAAAAAAAAAGTATGAGGGTTGCACCACAGATATTGTTTTTAAAGAATTGTCCACTTCAATGAAATCCATTACGTCTGGAGACTGGATGTGAACTCGATAGCTTGGAAATCCTTGAAAACTGTCCAAAGTGTTCATTATACTGGTCGTTACCTCAGCACTGCCTTGTTAGCCAGGAAATTTCATATAAATAACTGAATTTGATATTATTTGCATTTATATTGTTAAAAGCAAATATAACTGTGATGCCAGCTAAAATTCAATTTGTGTAGTGGAAGAAACTGCACAAAAATATGAAGGGCAGGGATAAAGAATTTCAATGCAAGGCAGAGATTTAAAAAATTTACAGAGAGGCGTTCGTTTAAATTTACATGTTGCTTATTGTTTATTTTTGATGATGAGATGCAGAAATTCATGTAAGGAGCATCCAATGTTTACGCTATGTTCTTTGTAGCAGTTACTAGAACCAGGTCACAACATAAGCTAAGAATTGTTACCTGGAATATATTATTCAAATAAATAATAGTTTTTCATTTTTAAAATTACATTTTACTTGAAAACTTTTTCATAACAATAAAAATTTTCATCATTTAAAATCAAATACAGTTATTTAAAAACATATTAGCCATATTCTCCAGAAAGCTGATTAGAGATAGTTTACTCAATTAACAAAAAATATAAATGGAAAAAGATAATTGTTATTTATTTTTCCTTAGAAACTTTTCAAGAACAAATTCATAGGTGATGCCCATTATTTTTGACAAGCGCTTAAACCATTTTTGTTATGTTGTAAATCAATATCTCTGATTTCCTGGTTTATGCCAATGTTTCTAAAGAAGCTAACAGAGTGAGCTGTTCTTTGTTTCCCCTTGAGTTACATGCAGTTACAAGTTTACAGTAATATACTGCAGTGTGTGTCATTGTAATATCGTTACTCCAGCAAATGAGACTTGCGGGATTTAAACTGTGTCTTTCCATTACACTCCTTTCCTTCCTTTTTCTACAGTCCTGCATTCCAAATGAGAAATGTGGACTTATTAATTGCAGATAATTTTGCTTTATCATTGTTTTGTATTTCCAAAAATTCAATTTTCCATTTTAATCCCACTTTTCTCTATTTTTTACGGTAGCATAGAACTTACTAATAGCTAATGTCATCACATATAATCTGTGCTGAGGGAACCTGTGTCTTTTGTTGTGGTGATACAAAAATGTGTGTGAAGAAAGGACAATGTAAAAAATTAAAATAAATATCAAATTACAACATCTCCACGAAATCTTATTTATGAAGCAGTCAACAGTCTTCACTCTCAACCCTCTCTTCCCTCTTGTCTGACTTGATGCAACCCTCAGTCACTATCAAATTAAAAATGTAGCAAACCATAATTTTTAAGCCAATGTAGATATTGAAAAAGATTTAATGTGTCATGGCCCGCAAATTGATGCTTCATATCTGAACTGCATGATTTTGGTACTGAGCTTGTGTCATGCTAATGTGTGTTGTTACATGTTAAAACTCGTCTAGCAATCATAATTAGGACCGTTGGTGGTTTGGTAATGGGATTTAGACTTGGACTATTACATAGCTGCAGTGCTAACAGCTAAATTGGTGAGTCAATTTGATACTAATCCTCTGTTGTCTTCTCCTCGCCCCCCTCCCCTCTTTCCTCTGCCCCCAGTTTTTGTAGGACTAACTCCATGCATTGCTTTGGTTTATGAAACAGAGCGTGGTGGGTGAATGGTTAACATTCTGGCCTCGCATTCGGGAGGATGCGGTTTCGAATTCCCGTCTGAGCATCCAGATTTGGGGTTTCCATAGTTTTCCCAAATCACTCCAGGTGAATGCCGCGATGCTCCCTTCAAAAAGGCCGAGGTCAAACTCCTTCCAGTTCCTTGTCCCCAGTCCAATCTGCCTCTAGTGACCTTAGCCGTCGACGCAGCGTAAAACAATAAATAAAAAAAATTGATTTATGAACTTCTTTATGTTGTAGACATCTCCTCACTCCATACCTGTCGAGCAACACAGTGTTGCATAGCTGATATGCCATTACCCTAGAAAGCGATTAATTAGGCTACAGTTGCATTAATTTAGTTTTGTGTTAGTGTGTGAAAATTTAATTTGTGGTGCTCATTTTTGTCTCACATTTTCTCTGGTGCAATGGTCAGTAAGTATTCTTACCATTGCTTGTTATAACTACTGTATATCATGTTTGTTTCCATGCATTATCTATTAGTATAATACGCTAGATGTAGCATATCACGGCATGATGTCAATCTATTACGTTGCGCTATGACGTCACGCTTTACGATGATATTCTTGGGAATGCGCGTTATTTAATAATATTTCCAAGCATCAGTGAATAAATTATCTCGCAGAACACTGAAATAAAAGTATCTATTGCGTTAAAATCGACATATCAATCATTAGATGCTTATATTTACATAATATTTTTTTGATATATAGAGTATTCCTTAAATTCTTTGTCCATAGATATGTAAGATAAAAGCTTTGTATTTCGAGCATCAGTGTTGAGAAAAGTTTGGTTAGAGTATTACTTAGGATGGATCAGAATTACAACTGGTATTTGACGCTATGGCAGAGGACATAAATAATTTAGCTTCTTTAAAAGTAATTTAAACTATGCCCTATTATTGAAATTAATTCGTTTGAACAGAAATAGTTGCCCAATGATCTCGAATTGTGCAGCCTACACTACAATTAATAATATAAGTTTATCAGATTTATTTTAATCTTCTTTGCTTTCACTGAGTAATATTACTGAGGCTATTATTTTCGTAATGTGTAACTATGTCAGCTATTCGAACCTTGTAATATCGGTCTGAATCACATTGGAGATTTTTGGTTTTTAAGTTTCTTTTTTGTTGAAGGTTTTTGGTCAAATTTAGGTTGTTGCATAATCACTGTGTCTCATCAATGAACTGTTGTTTTCGTCGGAAAACTGTTGCACACGTTCGTTTTGTGATATTGGCTATGGCAAAATAAGAATGAGGCCCAAAGAATTGTGCTATTCGTTTGAAATTTACCACATACGTTCCTATGGTCATACCTTTTAAGAAAAAGTGTACGTGAAAGCAACATGCAACTTACGTTAGACGTGAAGCAACATGAAAATTACGAATTAACACAATACAAAACTGCCAATTCACTTCAAATTGTCTCTTCAAAGATAGCATCTGTACAACAACAGCTGAAAAAATGCTCGCAACATTTCTTGATAGGATATGAATATATTCCTGCGTTATATAATTCACTTCTTACAACAACTTATGTTGCGATACATGACATCACCATCGATGCGCTTGCGATTGAAGCTTTGATTTTGTAGCGGCAGTATTAGCCGAGATTGTGGTTAGGTTGAAATTCAGCCTGGAAGAAAATAAATAATGACCCTTATCACAGCAAAAGCATGTTGAATTTAGCTATTATCAGTTATTTAAGCAGGTTATATAATCACTATGTCAAGTTTTGATGTCATGAATCACAATATAAACTACTCTCGTTATGGGGTTAGTTTTAAAATGCAACCTGTACCAGGATAGCAACCGAAACCTTTTGTTATAGTGCCAGGTAATAGGAATTGCATTTATTTTATAACAATTCAATTTATTTCAACAATTGCTATGAAATGAATTGTTACAACACTGAAAGAAAAGTATGGATTTTGTTTAAATTGTCATATTGATTATTATTTGTTTTTTTTTAAGTGATATCATTACTTGGTTTGACTGAAAGAAGTTCCAAATTGTTCGCGATCTATGCAACCTAAACCACAGTTGAAACTAATATTACGTGACATAACTTAAGTTGTTAAGATTTATTTTTAGCATCCTTCATTTTCACTGGGGCCATTATTTCAGCCGGATGTAAGCTTTGCCAGGTGTTCATCGATCTTCATCATAGACAATAAGAAAGTTGTAAGAAACTGAAGATTTTGGATCAAGTTTGCATCGCATGATGCATGATCGGTATCGATGCATGATGACATTGACATTCGATACAAGGAATGTATAAACTCGCGTGTGAATGAAGCTTTGATTTTCTACCGGCTATATTGGCGAAGATTGTAGTTAGGCTGAAATGCAACCTGGACCAAATTGACAACTGAAAGTTTTTGCTTCATCACAAAGAACGAGAAATTACAGCATATTGAGCTTTATTTTATAAAAATTCTATTTAGGTAAGCAACTAGAAAGAAATCAATTGCCAGAACAATCCATTAAATCCGTCATTTTTGACGGGCTTTGTGGCTAGTTAGTTTATAATCAGATATATGCAGCACATGATTAAAAAAGCATTCTAAATTTTTTTACTTATGTAGAAATTTACTTGTCAGACTTTCATAACTGTTGTAGGTGCCAGGTTGTAGCAAAAGAAGTTTTGCATTGAAAATAGTAAATTTTACTGAGCAATGTGTCAGTGATTCACAGGTCTACAACGAACCTGATATGTATATGGTGAGATTCAGATAAAAGAGCTCAACAGTTATGGTTCAATGCACCTTTTTACTTTGTGTGGTTATAATCTGTGAAGTAAACAATCGTTGAACAAAATTTATTAAAACTCTCTGCCTTTACAAATGACCAATATTTAAAAAAAAGAAACATTGGAACAAATGTAGCTCTACAAAAAACATACCTGTGGTTGGACTGGTTTTTTCAGAAATGACTTTGGTCTGTGTTACAAAGAAATTTGTACTTAGAACACTTTCTTATGATACCATAGTAGATATTAATTCCCTTCAGAAATTATATACAGAATTGTTATACCTGATAGAGAAATACACATTTCACCATTGATGCTTGGGCGTGTGTTTGATTGTATAAAATCAAATAACCATCCATTTTCTGAGATTCAACTTTAGTTGAAAGCAATCTGATCTTTCCACTTTTGTGCTGGATTACTGGGTATAATAGATAGGAAAATTTGAAAGATTTAATTAATGTTGAGATTACAATGGACCAGTCCGTAGCTCCTAGCTTTATATTTTTGATCAACCCATTTTCCTGCGGGGGCTGATAATCAACTTTTGTTGTTTGGCTAAGCCGAATTACCATATCAGGCTATAAGGTATGACAGAAAATTGGCATCACTGGCTTTGTTGTATGTAAACCATTAATGAAGCCTCCTTCCTTCTTACATGGCAATTGGGTTAACGTGTGCTATACACTCGGCATAAATTTAATCTTGTTGTAATTATGACTTTTTTTTTTAGAGTATCTAAGTTAAGTGGTGTTTAAAAGACACATTTTGAAAATAAACTGGCAAAAATTTGTGCAAAATTGTCTCATCTAATATTGTGTGAAGCTCGGTGAATATTCTATAGTGACTTACAAATATTACAAAGATATTATGAAGAGGTCACAAGTGTTTGGATGGCACAAGAGCTTTTTAATGGGGTGAGTAGTAAACGACGAATCTTGTTTGGGAATACCATAACTTTCAAGAACAGATGAAATTGTGTAAAGAGTTACTACCCTTCTGTTGTTGGCTTATTTATTGATGTTGCCGATGACTAATAGTGATTTATATGTACAAACATTTTTAGCATCCATCATAATTTGACACAAAACATGAAGACAAGATGGTTCCAGAGAACCACATAACTAAGCAGATCAGTACAATGTAAGATGAAAACATTTACCGATGTTATGATAAACAGTTAATCACCTTAACTCCAACCGTGTTATGTGCCATTGGTTAATCTATTCTAGATTCTTTTGGCCACCACGTAACTTTATTAAACACCAAATTAGGAAAGTTAAGGTTCACATATTAATAAGTCACTTAAGTTAAAGTTTCACTATATTCTCAATAAAAATTGTACAAGTCTGAACAATCGATAGGCTCGGAAAATCTTCGTTGACTGTAAGTTATGAAAAGCAATCACACCAGACCAAATCCAGTCATAAATTTAAAAGTCACATTGAAATTATCTTAAACTGTTCTACTGTCCTACAAAATTTTTAAGATGGCTGCCCCCGCACATGCAGCACTGCTTCGCACTTCCCGCTTTAAAGCGCTGAGTGCTACACAAACCGACAAGCTCTCCGCTCCAGTGATCACCAGCAAAAGACACCATGTAGTCCCCATTGGTCCTATATATAGCCTGGCCAAAACTCTTCCGGGTCCAAGCTTCAACTGGTGTGAAAACTATGTATTCATGTGCGGATCTTGCACAATAATTTTCCATTTTTGGCTCCCATTACTCCTATCATTCTAAAATTCCAGTAGCTAGGATTTTAGGTAAATGTAAATTTCGATCCTTATGAAAATTTCTGTATCTTAAATAGTTTAGCTGTAAAATATAATTTTCTGTTCTACTCAAAACTGCCTCCAATTTCTCCTATTTTATAGCTACGAGGCTCAAACAACTTTTAATTTACTTCTAATGTAATTCTTTCATTTGATACTAAGGAAGCCATCTTTGATCTTCTAACAGAAAAATATGAATCATGATGCAATTGCCAATTTCGACCCTTCTGATAACTGTCTGATTACTTTGAAACCTACTTTAAATGATTCTACGTGTTCTCAAATGTCTGTTGAACTATTTTGAAGTTGCTACCTGTTTTCTTCAATTTATTATTAATTTCCAAAGTAAACACTATCTTGGGCTAACGCAACAAGGAGACCTAGCTTGTTCAGACATATTTAAAAAAATCTCTACTTTTTTCATTGCGATCAAAATACTGCATATCTCTTAACGAGACTTACCGGAAGCTGTTTCTAATAAATTAAAGTGTATTCTGAATATAGTTACTCCCCTTGAATTTACATGTATTACAAAAATGATTAATGTTTCCTTGTGCCATGTGTCTGAAGTTACCATATAATCTTTGAAAAACTACCTTTAAACTGTACTGAACTTTCCCAAACTTTAGTACATTACGTAAGCAAAAAATTATGTTTCTTTCTTGCCATAAGTCGACTTTCTATATCTTTCCAAAATAGGACTTCTCGAATTTACGGTATGGAATTATGTGTCAAATTTTCCATACCGGCTTGTAGCTTTTAAAGTTTTCAAAACTTTTTAGTATGATTTCCTCGCTACAAGGTTTATCACCTTTTTAACTATTTATTATCCTGAGTATCTCTCAAAGTGAAGAAATATTAACTTTAGCAAAATTATACTGAAACCAAATATCGCATATGCTGATGTTATGTTTAGTCTTTCTACAGCTGTTTATTTAGACTTAGAAGTTGAATTTGCTGTTTAAACTTGATTTATTGCCTACATTAACTGTTTAGTTTGATTTATTTCCTGAATTAACTGCATAAATGACTCTAAAGCTGAGGTATTGTGTTGCTTAACTGAGCCTGCTATACTATAAACAAATTCCGTCATGCAATTAGGGAATTTTGGGTTAGCTTACAACAAGGGACATGTCTCTCGATTTCCTGTACTGTCAAGAGGAAGCCAGAAATTAACTGTGTGGTCACAGGAGATAGTGTACATTTTTAACACAAATGCAAGAAAAGATGCAATATTAAGGACTGAGCGTGGTGGATGAGTGGTAATTGTTTCGCCTCGCATTCTGGAAGATACAGGTTCAAATCCCTATCTGTCCATCCAGCTTTTGGTTTCCCGAAATTACCCCAGGTGAATGCCAGGATGGTTCTTCGAAAGGCCATGGCCGTATTCCTCCATGTTGCTTGCTCCAGTCTTTTCTTGCATCTAATGATGAGGCGTCCCAGGAAAACGAGAATCACTATTCATTGTCTCTCATTCCTTTTGACTTCTTTTTATACCACCATTTCAAAAATCACTTGAAAGGGTGTGTGATGTTCGGAAGAATCTAACTAAAGGGTTAAAGGGCATTCAAGCAGACTCCTTCCACCTTCTGTGCTACAAACAGTAGAAACAATGCCTCCATTGCTATGCAACTTCCTTAGGGAACTACTTTGTAAGCAATAACCTTGATCTATGAAAAGAATAAATTTCATTTTTTAAAAATAAGAGAGATCAGTCTTATTATACAGGATGTACCTAAATGAATATCGGGGTTTTAACACTTTGTGGTATTTATTACATAAAACGTAAAATTATAATTAATGCATGAAATGAAAGAGCAACTCAAACAGTTCTGTTTGTTGGTACCTGCGCGCAATGTTTCCTCCGTCATCCATTAGAAAGCGCTAGTAGCAAAAATGGCAACTAGTGAACAGAAAGCTTTTTGTGTTCTGCAGTTTGCAAAGATGGAATCTGTAGTTACTGTGCAATGTGCGTTCTGAATTAAGTTCAGATGTGATCCTCCAAGTGATGATGACATCCGTAGATGGTATCATCAGTTTGAAAATACCGGTTGCCTTTGCAATGGAAAGAGTACGGGATGACCAAGGGTTAGTGAAGAGTGTGTTGAGCGAGTGAGAAAATCCTTCACGCTTAGCCTGAAGAAATCCGTTCGGAAGGCTAGTCGTGAATTAGCAATTCCGGTGATGACTGCTTGGAGAGTTTTACGGAAACGCTTACAACTACGCCCTTATCGTTTGCAGTTGTTACAGGCTCTAAAGCCTACAGACCATGGTTTATGTGCCAAATTTGCACATGAAATCTTGTTACATGACGATCAAGATTTTCTGGATCATGTTTTCAGTGATGAATCGACATTTTACCTTATTGGACATGTGTACACTCAAAATGTGTGCATCTGGGGCTCAGAAAATCCTCACGAGATGGTGCAATTGCACCGAGACTCTCCTAAACTGAATGTTTTTTGTGCCATATCTTGGAGGAAAGTTTATGGGCCTTTTTTCTTTGGAGAAAAAACTGTAACTGGTACTTCCTATCTTGATGCTCTACAACTATGGCTATTTCCCCAGTTGGTAGAAGACAAACAAAGTAACTTCCTTTGGCAGCAAGATGGTGCACCGCCTCACTGGCATAACAACGTACGCGATTGGTTGAACGTCACTGTACCTGACCGCTGGATTGGCCGCAAAGGGACCAAAGACAGAGCTTGTTTCGCATGGCCTCCACGCTCTCCCGATCTGACGCCATGTGATTTCTACCTGTGGGGGCTCATAAAGGATCGTGTGTATGTGCCTCCACTACCAGCTGATGTACCAGACCTAAGAAACAGGATTGAGGCAGCTGTTGTAACAATTACACCACAAACACTAATCAACATTTGGCAAGAAATGGGCTATCAACTTGATGTGTGCCATGTGACGCTTACATTGAACACTTGTAAGCTTGTAGGTATAACTGTTTGAGTTGCTCTTTCATTTCAAGCTTTAGTTATAATTTTACGTTTTATGTAATAAATACTACAAAGTGTTAAAACCCCGATATTCATTTAGGTACACCCTGTATTTATGAAACTCCTCGTGTATAACAAGGCAAGGTGTGGTATGGTAACACATGGAGCCTCTCTTCTGATGAATATTTATATTACTGATTATAATTGCATTGCTTCAGTGTATTCACACTCCCTAATACCAGAGCTGAAATTCTCAACTCCTCTGTGATATATGCTGATCCTGAGGTAGAGGGCGCCATAGAAATACTTTAATACAACCATCATGTTGTGGATTTTGATGTCGGTGTGTAACCATGTTTGCTGACATCATGAAATTTTGGGACAATGTAACTTAATGATTTCCCATGTAGCATTAGCTGATATTTGTGTTTCTAATTCCAAATTATGACTGATGTTTCATATCCTTTTATCTGAGAAAATATCATTGTGTTAAATCTCATTTGTCGGTATTTTTTCAGTACTAAAGGACTCTGTTACATTGCCATATTATTTCTTGTCTGGTGTGATAGGTCAGGAACCAGCAACTGCAGACTAGCAGGGATTATGGATCAATTCAGTTAACTGAACAACAGCAGATTCCACATAGTATATACAATATGACTAAATGTTCAGTCCTAACTTTCAGCAGAATAGTGGTTTGATACTATCTGGCCTTTCAAATTTTGGGTTTCATGGTTTCTAAACATGTATCCACACAAATGCTGGCTGGAATGGTTTCCCAAAAAGGCCATATTGTTTCCTCCAATTCTCTTCCAGCTCTAACGACCTTGGCCTCTATATTGGAGAGCTGCATAGCCTCAAGTAAGAAATAAAAACCTTCCTCATTAGTGATGAGTGTAGATGCTGTAGGTGTCTGGGAAAGTTTGTCTAATTAATCAAAACAGCTTTGGAGGACTATGGTTAATGAGACGTGTAGTCCTCAGCAGCTAATGCTTAAGAAAATGCCCTTTCAGTCCAGTGATGTAAGAGCTAAATTCAGTGTGCTGGTCTAGTGTACATCTGTTTTCATTGCTAAATAGTGTACAAGTAGAACATTATATCCAAGACAACTGGAAGACAATAACACTTTTAATTTGAATAATAATTTGCAACTTGTCAAATCGAGTGTGGTGCAATAACATTTGAGCTTCATATTCAGGAAGATGCAAGTTTTAATCCCCATCTGGCCATTCAGATTTCAATTTTCCGTAGTTTCCTAAAATCAGTCCAAGTGAATGAGGGTGGGTCCTTCAAAAGACTTTGTCTGAATTCCTTCTCATTGTTTGCCTGCAGTCCTTTCCTTCTCTAATGTCCTTGATGTTTGTAAGGTGTAAACTCGCGAGGAAAACTCAAGATTTTTATTTATTTCGGATGAGTTTTGCCTCTCGTCAAGGTATCGGTGATCCAATATTTTATTCACATATCTGTTGTGAGAAATGAGCTACATATTACTTTTGATTTGGGTTGGTTATCTTTTTTTCTTTTCTTTTTCTGCCAGTCTATCCACCATACTGTTTAACAGTATATTAAAAAACTGTTATTTGGCCTTGTTCAAATTTATTACCTCGAAAGTGGCTGGTTTTAAAATGATCTTCCATAATAATAGTATTTATTTATTAGTTTTATGACATATGTATAATAATTTTTTAGCAGAATTTTGGTGTTACATAAAGTTGGAAGTGTACATTATCAGACAATTTTTTTTGGGAAGATATTGATTTAACCCTCAGTTGGAGAGACTGGCATACAGAGCATGCCAGTGAGTTATTTGTGGCTGTGAATAACAGACTACCCTTTCCCAAGCCCTGACCCTCCCTCTACCCTCCTAACAACAACAGTGCTTCTAGCTGATCCATTCAGTCTGGCTTTTGACTTCCCTCATTAACCTTTCTCGTGTGCATGTTAGATTGGCAAATCCAGTATGCTTCCCCTCCAAGTATGCCAAGAAAAGATTGTTTCTCCTGAATACTTCCAGTGGGTTTTACATGAATTTTCATATGAAAAGACACTGGGAGCTGTTAGTAGTCCATCTGATGTCAATGAATCGGAATTAGTTGAACATTCCGATCATGAAACTGACTCGGAAATTGACAAAGACATTCTTGAACCTCATCAAACAAGCAACAATTGTACCGATGTTGGAAATGTTGTCAAGATTCAAGTGGTGACAATGTTTTTGGAAAAGCAATTTATAAAAAGAAATTGGTAAGAGGGAAGGTTGTGAAAGAAGTAAGTTAAATTCATATATGGAAAAAAAGGTCCTATCATGAGCAAATTTGCAAGAATGACTTGTAAAAATTTATTGAAAATCATTCTTAAGTATTCCAAAAACTGTTATTTAACTGATGAACTTTCTGCTTTCCAGCAGATTATGAATAGTAATATGATTAATGCTCTTGTAGAGTATAAACACATTTACCTTTAGTGGAATAGGACCAAAGATGAGCCCAAATAAATCTCTAAGAAGAGCTTGTGTGACACCAATAGAACAGAAGTATTGGCGTTTTTAGGTATTTTGTACTAACTGTTGTCAAAGTGTCTAAAATCAATCTTGATGGAGCATGGACAAAGGGTGGCACCGAAATTGCAATTTTGAAAAGGGTTATTAGTCTCAAACAATTCAGAAACTTGTGTGTTGCCATCAGATTCAACGACAAAGGCACAAGAGAGAGAGACACAGTGAGAGAATTTTTTGAATCTTTTAATGAAAAGTGTCCAAAACTTTATATGCCCAGTGACCAACTCGTGATTGACAAAAAATTAGAGTTGCTTGTTTATCAATAATTGTCAAATAAGCCAGTGGACTGAAAATATTTGCAGTCATTGATTTTTTTGTTTTGTTAAATTCCTTTTCTTAATTTCTTTCTAATACGGTTCTCGAACAGTTAAACATAATAAACTATGAATAATAGGTGGAAATTTGAAGCAGAGGATGTAAAAATTATCTGGTGTACTCCATACACCACCCCTCCGAAATTGCACCAAATACCAGTCCTTCCAGTTGAGGGATAAACTCTGGTTTTACATGGTTTTCCAAAATTTGATCATTCAAATGCTATGGTGGTTCCTTAAAATAAGCCATTCTCTAGGTGTTTTTAACATTTTCATCTGTTGAAGGATATGGTCATTGCAGTGAGTAAAAGATCAAATAAATACACATTTCTGGAATAACTATGTTTTATAGTAGTGGTTTGTTCTTTTATATGTTAGCCATATTGTTAATTTCTCTCAAGTACTGATTTAATTTTAATTATTTACAGACCTGAAAATGTTCCACGACTTTTTGACTTGATCAAGGTAGATGATGAGAAAGTGCGTGTTGCTTTCTACTTTTCTCTTCGTGATACACTTGTTGCAGAAGATATGTCTCAGGCATTAAGAATTGCGTATGGGAAACAACGTTACAGAGTTGTTACTCTTCAAGGGCAGATAATTGAACTTGCAGGTATGGATGCATATATTATTGTTTATCTAAAAGTTGTGCTCTGTTACTGTACCTTTAGTTAATTTTCATGCTGTTGTTTTAACCAAAATTTTTCTATTATTTAATTTCTCCTGCATTTTTTTATGACTGCAATTTTCCAATGAAATATCATTAAATACTGAATGCTTGCAATCATTTCCTGTTGGATAAAGCTAGCTGAAATGTTTATTATTTGCCATCTGTCTGAAGTTCTTTTAGTAGGTTGTAAGTTATTAGGTACCTGTGTAAAATTCAGCTTCATTGTGATACAATTGACAATGTTCTTTTAATGTGATATGTCATTTGTTTCTGTATTACATCCTAAAGATTAGAATCTTCCATTTTTATTTTATTTATATCACATTTTGCCTCATAAAATTGCTATTAATGAAGATGATATTTTTTGATTACACTAAATATAAAGTCTTAACACATCACAAAATTTTTACGTGCCCATTTCAATGTATAATTTGACATACATAATTCTTTTTTTCTTTTAGGTACTATATCTGGTGGTGGCAAGACTGTACTACGTGGTCGTATGGGCCAGGAAGTCATTGTAAGTCGGAAGTCACATACAGCGCAAGACGTAGAAAATTTGGAAAGAAAAATAAGGGAGTTACGAGATGAATATGGAAAGATAACTGAGCGTATTCAAGAGCTGGAAATATTGATTCCAAGAAAAGAAATGGAGTTGTCAAATCTTAATACTCAGCTTGCGAAAATTGCTAGTCTGCTTGAAGTAAGTACTGGTTTGTAAAACTTCTTTTCATTTTATCGAATTGGCTGAAATTCCATTATTGAATTAAGTTTCTCCCATTTGAAGGTCAACTGTGGACAGCCATACTTTGTACCAGTTGTCATATCACAATTTGGGAACTCTTAAGATTTCAATTCTTAAATCATCTGTTACTTTTATTGTGATATTTTGTAATTATGATCAGAACAAACTGACTCTGCTGGGTGAACATTTAACAATCTGTACCAGAATTCAGAATGATGTAGGTAACTTTTGAAATATAACAATATAAGAACTTTTTACTTTAGGTGAATTGTTCTATTGATTAAGCTGTAAAGGAGACAGCTGTTTGTTGTTGTAATTTTTTGTTTGTTTGTTTTTTGTTGCTCAAGATTCCTTTAGAAAAGATGGTGAAGAAGGTTTCATTTCTTCCACATTTTGTAAATATCATCCTGATGGAGCAATTTTTAACTTGGGGAAGGAAGAGAAATGAACATGAGTGAATTCTGTTGATTAATGTGGAGGGGATGAGAGAGTACATCAACAATTCTCTTTTGTTGTGTAGCAAGAATCACTTAATGGATTGGTATGTGGCAGTTGTCACTTGCCAAATTCTGTTTAGGAGCCATTCCAAAATGCATGTGTCGAATCTTGCAAAAATACTTCTTCTGTGTCTGGTTTTTTTATATCTGATATTAGACAATAGTTATACCCCATACAGCCTGCACTCTGTTACTAATGTAAAATGCTTTTTATCAGACATTTTATTCTTCTTATGATGCCATACCCAATTCTGGGTGTAAGCAGTTACCATGGATGATGTACTGCCTCCATGGGAACTCTTTTGGAAAGATGAGCTGGGGTAATTTCGTGTCGCCTCCCACATGTGTGCGCGCGCGTGCTATTGTAGGTGTGGATGACTGTGATAGTTTTTGTGTTCAGTATAGAATGCCAGTACAGTCAGACTTACTCTTCTAAGTCTGCCAGGCTCAATGCATCTTTATGATTGATTAATCACAATCAACAGCGTCGGATGCCCTCACTCCATACCCACTGTGGAGAGCCGGTGAATTTAACCCTGGACATTAAAGCACAATCTGGAGATTAGGAATTGTGCACCACTACCAGCCAAGTCCTGAGGATGAAACTTTCTTCCTCCACTAGGACTCAAACCAGTTAACCTTGTGTTAGTGCCGGAAACCATCACTGTGCTGCAGCCAACTGAGCCATTGGGGTGGGCAGACATTCTATTAACAATAGAGAATACAGTATACAAATAAAAAAGCCTCATTTTATGATTATTTAACTGGCAGTTAATAACTCGGATGACAGTTTTGCCTGTGATAATGATTGAGATAGCAATTAATTTGATAAAATCATTCAAATTTACAAAACTTCTGTGTGAAACTTACCATTAGAAATTACTGTATTATGATTCTGGTACTGAAGATCTACATTGTTTATTTTACAGGGCTTAGCTACCGAGATTCCATTGATGGCAAAACAAGTTAAGGTTCAGGAGAAGCATGTGTCAGAGGTAACTGTTGATGCAGACAAGATTGCTGTACAGCAAGTAGCAGTAGAGAAAGCTAGAACTGGTATGTGTGTCATATGGTTTATATTTAATTTGTCTATATTTCTTATTTCCGATTTTTGATTGGGAAATTTCCTCGGTTTTTAATGTACTTTTTTGTTTGTTTTGTTTCCAATCATTGTTTTATTGGTGTTACTGTTACAAGTATTAAGTGAAGCTAATACCCATTATTTTTAATGCCAATATACAATGGGAATGGTGAGTTTATAGGTAATTTAACAATAACAGAAATGACAGGGAATAAAATATGTCTGCTGCTTTACTTCATAGACATGTTAGCAAAATAGCGATTGTTACACCACTCGGAACTTGGCATTTTGTAAACTTATTTAAAGATTTATAGTTAATTTTGTCAGGTTTCCAGGTATTTTAAACTTTCACCAGAGTATGTAACTAAATTCCTTCAACTTCCCAATTACAAGTAACTTCTCTAATAGCAACTCCATCAATAAACCTTTTACTATGCTTTTATTGCATTGAAATACTCAGAAAAACATACATGAACAAGACATCAGACTTCTTTCCTATGATTAAAAGCACATTAAGAAACAAATGACATAGCATTGTATTAACACAGCTGAACTTGGACTATTGACTGACCAGTGCATAACTTACTATCAAAATTCTTCAAAATCTTTTCCTCATTACTTTCAACTACTTCTATAGCCTCATTCACAAATACTACATCAGCTTCCTGGAAAATACTCTTTCATATGGCATTTGCCTTATTGTCACCTACCATGCTTTAGGTGTCATGTTTAGCTGTGGTTTCACATTAACCCCAGCAGACAGAACACTGTCAAAAATGTGTATTGAATATAGTATCCAAATTATTACAAACATTTTCATTACCTTCAGGATCATTAGTCATGCTTTCAGAACATTTTCATTGTCAAAATTGGTTTCTCCATCTACACAAACATTGTTAATTGAAAGATTACATACATCACTAGATGTACAAATGTCAGTACATTCAGTACCACTATTACAACAATTATCGTTAACCATACCCTTATCTACAAATTCTCTCTTTACTGCATCATCATGAAAGTCATTTGCTACTTCTTCCATCATGTTATTTTCTAGAATTGGGCAGTTATGACTTTAAATTTAGTTCACCACTAATTACTTGAGAAACATTTAACCCGTGACATTTATCAACTGGTAACATGCTAGGTTTGGTGTTATTCTCAGGAACTTCTACCCTTTTCTCATTAGTATTTGAAATTCATTTTTGTCAATCTAGGGTATTACATCAGTTTTATCCATAGTTATTACTTACACTAGGTTCCCAACTAATTTCTACTGCTTGCAATAAATCATCTTTGGGATGAAGACTGCACTCGTTCTGTAAGTGTTATACTATTTTCAGTTATGAGAGGTGGGTCAAGGTCACTCAGCTCTATCCCCACTCTGTTTCCCCAGCCCCTACAGACGAAGGGGAAACAACTGCCGCGCATGCGCAAACATCCTCACAATGTGTGTGAAACAATAGGTTGCTTCTAATGTGATGTTTTCTTTAGTAAAATCAAGCATTTTAATTATTTGTCATGAGCATAATTGTGAATCATACCGTAAACTCCTACCATGCTTCAATGACCACCATAGGGCGTGACTGTGGAACTTTGTGTGTATAGGAGAATGGGGATCTTGGCTTCATCGCCCAGATCGTGTGGACGGTACAAACCTCTATAAAAAAAACCTCAACTTAAAGGTGAGTAACATGTCGAGGAGGTGGATGGGTGGTGAGGCAAAACACCTGCTAGCGTACAACCTCTGGAACACCTGCTGCACCCTTGTTGTATTGGGCTTGGTGGTGTGATGCGGGGGCTCTATGTCACTCGACGTCTATTCCTCCGAACTCCAGAGAACAATAACAAAAAAGTCCAAATCTCCTTCTACCTGTGGCATGGGCATGTTGCAGGGGATAACTAGCGCCCAAAGAACAGGCAAGCGGGCGAGGGTCGAAAGCCCCCCTCCTGACAATGGAAATTGTAGCAGGAAGGATTACTTAATAGATAATACCTCCGTTATAATGACAAGGGTGGAGGGATCATTCGGAAAGGTCTCTCCATTTTATATTCAGAAAGGGTTAGAGGGTATCACATGAACTCTAAAATCAGTAAAAAAAAAAAAAAAAAAAGCAGAGGAATGGGACACTGCTGCTCAAAACATCTACCTGCAAGCAGGCTTTCCTACTCCTTAAGTGTGAGAAGCTCGGGGAGTTCGCATTAAAGTGCGAACTCCACAAAATTAAACTCGCCTACCGTGATTCAATTGATTTAGAGGCCGAGGAACTCCTTAAGGAGTGGGCATCAGAGCACATGGTCCAGGTTCTTCAGATTACACAAAAGGTTAACTAACGATAGTCTTGAGAAGACTGCCACATTCGTCCTGACATTCGACACTCCAATGTTGCCGAAGGACATCGAAGCAGGTTACCTCAATCTGAACGTTCGCCCTTATGTACTGGACCAAATGCGCTGTTTCAAGTGCCAGTGGTTTGGTCATAAGGCGGCGACCTGCAAAGGCAACCTCACCTGTGGGGAAATATGCAAAGGCTGCTCATGAGCCAGCTACATGTTATACCCTCCCACAGGTGTGTGTGTGAACTGCTCCTGATCACATCCAGCCTGGAGCAGGGAGTGTCGAATGTATCTTGAAGAAAAAAAGATACAGGGAGTGTAAGGCGAAAGAGGGAATTCCATACGGCGAAGCAAAGAAGTGATACAAGGTGCTAGCATCTACATTCTTTTCAACTAGCTTCACAAAAACCGTCTCATCTCCCATCAGGAAAGAAAGTGTTGCTACTCAGATGTCCTCTGCAGACATGAGCAAAAGTACAATGTGCTCATGTCAATCCAGTTGTGGCACAAAAGCCACTAAGGTCATATCATAACGCCAGTAGTAACACGTCAGCAACTCCGACCACTAAGACAGCAGGTTCTGCAGTTCCACCGGCAGAAGCACAGCCATCCGCTATAATAGTTCCCTCTGCTACGGCAGAAGCAACAGCAGCAGCACCTAAAACAGAATTGGTACCTGCAACGCCATCAGCTAGTAGCGGATGGCAAACAGTGCAGAAAGTTCAGGGTCCGAAATTTAAGCATATGGACCCAACCTTGCTCGTGAAATCCCTTTCTGTTTCTCCCCCCAGATCTCCAACTAGGAGGGAAAGGAGGGGGCGAAGGCCTTGGCGGAAGAAATGTCTGCAAGACTCCAAGGCCTTATCACAACAAGAATCGTCTTCAGACCCTGAAGACGGACTGCTGGTGGACGAACCTGGTCCTGTTCCTCTGCAGTCACCATCGGAGGACCCACCCAAACTGGGGCGGTTGAAGTTAAATAGGTAGAATGGCTCCCATACTTCAGTGGAACATAAACAATCTTTAAGCTCACAATGAGGAAGTCCAACTCTTAGCACAGTCTAATCCATTGTATCTCTGTCTCCAAGAGACACATTTTAGACCATCACACCAGCCAGTGCTAACAGAATATGACATATACTGAAAGGATAATACCAAGGGTGATCGAGTGAAGGGGGCTGTGTTTGTTTGAAACACTGTCCACTCTGAACCTATCGCTCTCACCTCTGATCTACAAGCAGTGGCAGTTAGGATACACGGTCCTATTAAACTGACCTTATGCTCCAATTTATCTACCACCGAATGCGCCAGTCGAGTATGACAACCTCTCCGACATAGTGCGGCAGCTCACTCGGCCATTCCTACTCCTAGGAAATTTGAACACACACAGTGTGCTGTGGGGTTCCAACAGCAATTGCCCCAGAGGCCGAGTAATTGGTGGGTTAATGGAGCACGAAGGGTTGTGTATTCTAAAAACAGGACAAATGACCCACTTCGCCACTGCTTCTGGTTCGTCCTTTGCCATTGATCTTGTGCTCTGCTTCAATTGCAGACTCCATGCAGTGGGAGGTGGATCACGACCTTCATGGAAGCAATCACCTCCCTATATGGATGCACTTAGGGGTTGATCAAGGAGTGGGAAACACCCGACGCAAATGGAATGTCAGTAATGCAGATTGGCAGCTTTTCCACCGTTCTGTTGAACTACAGTCCCATGACAGTATACAGCAAAAGATGAATCACATCACAGAATTGATTCATCATGCAGCTGACGTTTCCATGCCAGAAAGCTCCGGAATGCTGCGAAGGACGCCCATCGCCTGTTGGAATGACGAATGTCATTCCACTATTTGAGGTCACAGATGGGCGTTGCATTGTTTTAGGTTGTACCCAAGATCTGACAACCTGGCAGTGTTCCATATAGCAAGAGCTAGGGCATGTCAGGTGATTAAGGAGAGCAAGAAGAGGTCATGGCAGAACTTTGTGAGTACAATTAATTGTTTCACTATATCATCAAAAGTATGAGAGTCTGTCCACCGCATATCTGGAAGGTACTCCTGCTCATCAGTATCTGGATTACTGGATCGTGGACCTGTAATTATCTACGAAGTATAGGGTAGTTGATGGCAGAGAACTTTGCCTGTTCGAATCCCCGTCCGGGCATCCAGATTTGGGTTTTCCATGGTTTCCAAAATCACTCCAGGCAAATGCCTGGATGCTTCCTTCAAAAGGTCATGGCCGAATTCCTTCCCATTCCTTGCCCCCCATACATTCCCTTCTCTAAAGACCTCGCTGTTAAGAGACGTTGAGCAGATAAAAGGAACTTCGCTGCCTTCCCTTCGTCTGTTAAGTTGGACCTTCGGGGCCACCAATGGAGAATGGCTGCCGAAAGGCACATGCTGTGCTTTGATGTGTCGGATACAGAGGCGTTTGATAGCCCGTTTTCATCCTGGGAGCTGGAGTCTGCATTAAACAGTGCCAATGACACCGCTCCAGGGCCTGATATGATCCAGTATGAGGCATCTTAGTAAAGTTAAAAAGTACATTGTAGATATTTTTAACGATATCTGGACCGGAGGACACTTCCCCGTCTTGTCGAAAGAAGCAAATTTGATCCCTATTTTAAAACCCGGAAAGGATAAGTTGTTGCCAGGTAGTTATCGTAGTATCACCCAGACAAGCTGTGTAGGAAAGACAATGGAGAGGATGATTAACCGCCACCTTGTCTGGTGTCTTGAGTCCCAAAACCTTCTCAGCCACTTCCAGTGTAGATTCAGGAAGTTCCGTTCCACCTTGGACAACATGACCTTGCTGGAAGCGGCAATACAGGATGCATTTATCCGCAGCCAACACCTTGTGGGTGTCTTTTTCGACATTGAAAAGGCCTATGATACTACCTGGCAGCATGTTATTTTAAAGCAGTTACATGAATGGGGATTTCGGGGAAATCGCCCCAGTTTTTTAAAAATGTTTTTATCAGGTCGTTGCTTCTGGTATCGAGTTGGCAGTTAAGTGTCAGATCTTTTTTTCAGGAAAACGGTGTTCCTCAAGGATCAGTTTTAAGTGTGACCCTGTTCGCCATTGTTATTAATAGCATTTCAGCCGTAATAAGGAGTCCCATGTGATACTCCTTAAATGTGGACGATTTTTTAATTTTTTGTGCATCCTCCAGCCTGAGAAGTGCTGAGCGGCAGCTGCAACTCACGCTGAACAGGCTGGATGAATGGTCAGTGCACACCGGTTTTTGATTCTCTGCTGAGAAAACCCTGTGTGTACTTTTTACTCATAGAAGAATTCTTTTACCAGAGCCCCACCTAACCTTGAGGAACACCATTTTAAGTTTTATGGATACTGTTCGGTTTCTGGGCCTCATTTTAGATAGTAGGCTATCTTGGCTTCCACATCTTAAAGATGTGAAAGCCAGAGTGCTAAAAGCTGTAAATGTTATAAAATGTCTGTGTGGCAGGTCATGGGGCGCTGATCGCTCCTGTCTGCTACAATTTTAGAGAGCCTTTGTACAGTCACAGTTGGAGTATAGTTGCATAGTATACGGTTCGGCATGGGACAGTTATCTACGGATACTGGATAGTGTCCACCATGCAGGCATTAGGCTCGCCACGGGTGCCTACCACACCAGTCCAATACCCAGCATTTGTGCCAAGTCTGGTGAGCCGCTGGCACCTCCTCATGGTGCGACACTACCTGCAACCTGCACATTGCCACAACACCTGGCAATCCCGTGTACAACGTAGTTATTCACCCAAACTTTGAACGGCTATATAGTAATTGCTCAAGAGCAGCCAAACTGTATAGCTACTGTACAAGGGCTATTTTAGATGAATATGTGTTTGAGCTGCCCTCGTTTTATCACCAAGCCTGGAATAAATCTCCTCCCTGGCTTTTAAGGAGGACCAGAATGCATTTAGAACTGTCTTGGCACAACATGCTGTTTATCCCCGACAGTGTTTTTATCAGGATTTTTAGCGATGTTTAAAACCAACATCATGAGTTTACCCCAGTATATATGGATGGGTCTAAGCAGGCAAACAGAGTAGGTTGCTCCGTTGTGTTCCCTGAGCGACTTATAGGTATAAGCTGAATTTAATTTGCAGCGTATACACCGCAGAGTGCTACACTTTGTTAAGTTGCTCCAGCATATGAGAGTAATGCGCGATAGAAGGTTCATCGTATGCTATGATTCCCGTACCTCTATTCATGTGCTAGTAAACACGTGCCCAGCAGACCATTTTGTCCAGGACATCCAGGATGCCCTCCTTTCCCTCCAATCCTGCGGGAAGGAGATTTATTCTGCTGGGTACCCAACCATGTGGGAATCTGGGAATGAGGCAGCCGATGAAGCTGCTAAGATAGCCGGCAACAAGGTCAGAACTAACTCTGCTCCAGTCCCAAGGTCAGACCTTGCCTTGGTGGCAAAGAGAATTGTTTTTGAGGTACGGCAGAGGCAGTGGCTGAAAGTCGAGCAACTGAGCCCCAAAGTTTGTAAAGATTTTTTGAGTGTCCCTGTTTAAGGAACCTGATACTTAACTGGAAGCTGAAGTCCCAGAGCAACTTTGAAACATCACATCAAATTGATGTGCTCCCCTGGTTGGAGGCCTGAGAATTTTTTATACCGTTGAAACACTGGGAAAGCCTCCTTTCTTTCAAAACCTGTTAATCTTTGCCTGTAATGATTCCTTTATTTTTTAAACTAAAGGGAGGGAGCGTGTAATA
The DNA here is from genome assembly GCA_031002005.1 of Vandiemenella viatica. NCBI lineage: Eukaryota > Metazoa > Arthropoda > Insecta > Orthoptera > Morabidae > Vandiemenella > Vandiemenella viatica. The sequence continues at coordinate 364,744,502 of CM061921.1, forward strand.
AGATATATTAGCTGGATTTCACTGTATCAAATTTTCTCTAATGAAGACTCAAAACATTGGTCATTTTGATTTTCAGAATACGAAAAGGCTACAAATGATGCTCAAAAAATTAGTGTTGAAGTGGATCGTATAAACCTTGAAATAGAACAAAAATCAACTGGAAAAATGAGTGCTGCACGGAAGAAGGTTGATGAAACCAAAAAAATGTTGGAGAAGATACGTCAAGAAATACGAAAATCTACAGTTGGCATTACAACAGCTGAAAGGTAGGTTTAACAGTTTCCCTTCTGTGTTTACATATCAAATTTTGTTCAGTTTATATTTACCAGGGTAATCTGGCTAGAGTTTACATTACTGTTCTACCGTGATGCTAGAAACACAAGTGTACAGAAAAGGATGTAGCAAAGAATTTTATCACAATTAACCTGTTTTGCAGAGAATCACTATTGTTATCCACTCCTTTTCTAGAAAAAGGGATGATAATCGTTTAGTAAAAGAAACAAATTAATCTCTTATTGATAACATCTTAATCCCTACAGCTTTCATACAAAATTCAAATTGGCTGAGTAACATGTTGTGACAAAAATAACTGAAATGGCATTAAAAATGATCACCCAAGCAACAGTACAAATATTTCTTCAAAGTCTTTACATTATTTAGGTAGTTTTAGTCAACTAGCAATTTCAGTTTAATGATTGAGTAACGAATGTGTGAGCAAAAATTTCTATGCCTTGGTTCTTATTGTGCTGAAAATAAAATAGTAGATTCCTAGTGTTTGAGATGTATAGGTGGGAGTATTGCTGCATAAAACTTCCTGACTCAAATTGCATACAGGGTGTACTAATTGAAGGAGTCAACCTAAATACCTCCCTTGTAGTTTGCCATTACCTTCAAATGAACATGAACACCAAAATAATAACGAAAATCGAACATAGTTCATTCACATACCATCTGTACACTATGTCGCGTTCCCGGTTCTCTTAGAACTCCGAGAAACGCCTCTACAGTGGCTAGCTAACCCGGGTACTGCCGAGCGGCGCCAGAACCTTCGGGTTAGATAATTACTGAGCGGGAGGGGGGGGGGGAGGAGGTTAGGCAGACTAAGTCCCACCATGAACAGTCTTAGGAGTTTATTGACAGCCTCTAGTCACAACTATTATGCAGCCGAACAACTTGAGCTAACGTTAAGGCCGAAAGATAGAAATACAATAGGTCAGCTTACTTTGTGAGTGGTGAGGAGCCGCCAGCCAGCCAGCCAGCCCAGTGGAGCGCAGTAATTCCGTGGGTCGAGCGATCTCTGTCTGTACCCCTCCAGCGGTGGACTTATATACATTACCCCGCGCTGACTGGGGTAAACATGCGTTAAAACAGTGATTGCCATAAGTGGGTCACTGGCTTAGCGCAATCCACTGGCTGGCTCACGACAATTAACTATTTTATTAGCACTCAAAATGATGTCCATTCACATCAATATACTTTCTGAAACCTACAGTTACAGGTTGTATTATTTAATTGTTTTTGGTGTAATGGCAGCACAAGGTCGTAATGATCCAGACTTGTGCTCAGCTGACCACAAATGCAGTCATCCAATGATGGCAGTGAGAGTATTATATAGGCACATCTGCATCGGTGATCAACACCGGATCATGTCATTGCAGTGTTGTGTTTTTATAACACCATCCAACTGAAAACCTGCTAAGAACAAAGAATACATTGTAACATACCCAGCAAACCTCCTTTCATCTAAGGGCTAATCCAATAAATGTTAGTTTGCTGTAGACACATTTTTTTACACAATCTGATGGTAACTGGTTATTCTGCAAAAATTGTCAATGATCTAGTGTGAGAAAGGTTGTGTTTGTAAACATCATCCTCATCACTGAGCCCAGTGTGTAAGCAGTAACACTAGGGTCTGGCATCTGAAAGGATGTAAGCTGAAATCTCCATCCTGCCAATCAGATTTCAGTTTTTCATGGTTCCCCAAAATCACTCCAATTGAATGCCGGGATGATTCCTTCAAAAAGCCATGTTTGAATTCCTCTCTGTTTCTTTCCCTCTATTCTTTTATTATGGCTTTACACTTCAAGATGATTAGATCTGGAAAAGGACTGGGGCAAGGAACAGGAAGAAATTTAGCAATAGTCTTTTGAAGGAGCCATCCCAGCATTCACCTGGAGTGATTTTGGGGAACTGTGGAAAGCCAAAATATGAAAGGTTCGACAGAGATTCTAACCTCTTTCTTCCCAACTGTGAGGACGAAGCATAACTGCTTACCCACTGTGTTCTGTTCGCCCATCCTCTCCTGGGTCATATGATCTTAAGCCTGGTGGGTGAGCAGTAACGCTAGGGCCTGGCATTTGAGTGGACGCAAGCTGAAATGCCCATCTGGCCATCCAGATTTCCATGGGTTACCAGAATCACTCCAGATTAATGGTTCCTTCAAAATTCAGTTTCTGAATTCCCCCACATTCCTCTCCCTACATCCTCTTTTATGGCTTTATGCCCCATCAAAATCACTAGAGGTGGAAAGGACTGGAGACGAGGAATGAAAGGAAATATGCCATGATCTTTTGAAGGAGCCATCCAGGCATTCACCCGAAGTGATTTTGGGAAACTATGGAAAACCAAAATCAGAATGTCTAAACAGTGGTTCGAACCTCCGTCCTCCCAAATGTGAGGTGAAAGCATTACCACTCACCCACCACACACTGTTCTCCCATCCTCCCCTGGCTTCAGTGACCTCCACATCAATGAGTTGTAAACCCCCCCCTCCCCCCCCCAAAAATTGAACAATCAATCTTGAATAAAATTAGTTATGAAAAAGAATCGTCTGTGAACAAGCATATCCTAAATTTTAAACAGTAAATTGTAGATTTATTTTGAAGTGTACTCAGTATAATGAGTATAGTTATGTGAAAGAACTATTCAGTGGAACAGTTTTTGATATTTTTGTTGTGTGTATAGTTAATCTTCAGGGACTTATTTTGGGGCTATTTTGTTAGATTCAAACTTTCTTAGCTACACAATGTCGTCAGTAGCTTTGAGCACTTAAAAAGCTCTAGGTGAAACGAGTGAGTCGTCGTAAAATATTCTAAATTCAACTTCACACACAGTGGATCAGATGCAGCTGAGTACCTTAAGTGGCTGCAGTATGTAGTCTCTGGGAGACATCTAGCCCAAAGGTGGAAGTGGACTGCCTGGAGAAGGTGTTTTCTGCCTTCAGGAAAACTAATTGACATAAGCGGCGCTCGTAATTGGCTAGCAGAAAAGTCTATGCTGTTTGAGTAAATGGTTTACTTTACTTGGCTGGAGGTATGGCTATACAGTAAAGAGTTAGGGGGAACAGTAGTCTCGAATGTTTCCCTGCTGATAAAATAAGGTTCCCATTATTATGCTGCAATGTGCTGCGCTACAGTTTTCCTATCAGCTGTGAGTCCCATGCACTGAGAAACTAAAGCTGTCAATTGGTAGCTTGTTATTTCAACCTGGGTGATAACGTCTTAGATTCTGTGGCAGCTACACTTTCTTATCGCACTGTGTTGGCTATCTGGCTGGCAGCTGTACTGAGAGAGATCAAAGACTCGGCTCGAGAGGCAAAATGAATGGAAATAAAAGCGTCAAAATTATTTCCTTACTCAAGGTGAAAATCTTTATTGAAGGGAAGGTTAGTAAAGGTTCTTGATCTAGGGCTGTATATTATGAAGAAAATTTTCTATAGCAAATTAGAAAGAAGATAGTAGTTGCATTTTTAATTTACACTAGTGAATTAAGAAGACAGTATCAAATAAGGTGGAATGGAATGAACATGGAACACCACAACAAAACCCAAGTAACTGAGAATCAACTTGAACTGTATACCCTGTCTACCAAGAAGCACTAACAGATCTTAAAAGAGATATTGCTCATATCAGACAGTTAAATGTAATCATTGGTTATTGGAGGCCAATGTTGTTTCACCAGCTTTATACTTTTGCTGGTATTGAACTTCCGAATTTTATTCTAAGTGTAGCTGCAGAGATGGAGGGGAGAGGAGGGAGAAAGAGAACAGGTGTAAATCTCACGAAACCTCACCAAAGTAACAAAAAGCGGTATCTGGACATAAGTTCACCAAGAATTGCGGTATTTAGAAGAACATCTCTGGTCCAATATTAGATAATTTTCAATTTTTTTTCCACGCGATGCATCAGAAGACAAATAGCTATGAAACAAAAAATTTCATCATATTCAGTATCTTTCCACTTTGATATTCAAGAATGCACTGATTCTGGAATATTCTCCATAGTGGTTATATAAAACCGATTCTTTTCATCAGTTCTTCTGTAAAAAAATAACATGAAAACTGACAGAATATTTGGCACATTCCCTATTTGACACACGTCCCGACAGCGTATCATCAAATGCGTGACTAACAGGACGAAAATCATTTTCTTTCCAGTCAGATTTATCACTAAGACGTAATTTCTTCGTAAGCGTTTCACTATCACTTTCTGATTCTTCAAATTCAGAACAACTAACATCTCTTGTTGATACATGAGACTGCATTGTCACCCCTGCTGACGAGTATGGTTTATGACTACAGCCTTCCGATTCTGTGGAAAAGCTATCACTTCTATCAAAATCAAGTAGTTCATCCTCGGTGTCACTCCTCGTAAGAATCTCCATGATTTCTTCCTCAATGCACCCATGACGTCTTGCCATTTTCTTCATAAAATACAGGACACAAAGAAGACTGACGTAATTTCTCTTTAATAGTGAACTGTAGAGCAACGCCTAGGCTCCCTACAGACAAACATTCGGACGATAAGCTAGCGACCAGAACTGCAAAAGGCTATTGAGAAATGGGTTGTGAAGTCCGCTGTACGACTCGGGTAGCGGCGCGTCTATATTTGTCATCAGCACTCAGGTAGCGGCAGGCGGGTGCGGCTTAACTCGTCAACAGCACTCGGGGGAAAACCGGCGGCTGCGTCTAAACTCGTCATTAGCACTCGGGGCCAGCAGGCAACATGACGTGTATACACGTCAACAGCAGTCAAAGGGTTAAGATAATGGCTGGTACATGTAAATTATTAACCAATCCTACCAATTGTTACTACAAGGTGGATAAAAAATTGGGACCATATAAGTTAGCGATCCACAGATTTATTTCTAACATTTTTCCGGTCCTCTGGTTAAAATCAGTTGAGAAACACTGCCCCAGGTCATTATGGCGAACTGTTCAAAATTCACAATCAGGACTGCTGGTATGCAGGGCCTGGGATTCAAATCTGGGCATGTTGTAGAAATGGTATATTAATTGTATAGTAGCCATATTTCTTTAGTAACCTAGTACTAATTCAAAGTTTTCAAACAATTATGTGATGTATGCAAATTGGTTAAATCATTAGATGCGAAGCAATTTCTTCCCACAGTAAATTATGGCAATAAGTGTGCTGTGTGTTCAAGCATTTCTTAATTCTTAGGAGGAAATCGGCTGCTTATTGTATTCCAATATGGGTTTGGAAAGAATCGTATGCAAATCCCTAGATCTAATTGAATTTCTTGATGAAGAATAATGGACTCAATCTACATTCTTAAATTTTCGTTTTTTTTTTTTTTTTTTTGAGTGGTAGTTTTGATGTGCTTATATTGATGAAGGTTCTCATTATACAACTGCTACTTTTAGTATCTTGGAAGCTAAAGGTTACTGGAACATTAGATGAATCTTAATCACTTTAAGGCTTATCTATAGTGGGATGACTAGAGGTGGGAGTAAGAGGTAGATAGAGGATCCCAGAGGATACTTGCAGTTCTGCATTTAGCTGTAGTGATTTTAATAGATGGAAGGTGGTTGGGCGGTGTGGTTTGCTAGTTGGCAGAAACCAGAGTCCTCCATTGTGCCAGGACTGTAAGTCATCACTTTGTATTAAATTTGGCACCAGATAGTAGTTTCAGGTGGTAGTGATGATTTTACATAGTAGGGAGTAGAAATTAGATAGAAAATCTGGAACATTCAGTACCAGATTGGTATTGTATAAAAGGTATTGTAAAGAATGCTGACTTTAACTATAACGATGAATAGGAAAGGGTGGAATGGCTTTGGATATTAAGTAATTATTGGTGTTCTTGAAACTGGAATTCAAAGAAATACGTTTGTTTAAAAATACAGAGCAACATAAATTTTGCTTGGCACACAATTCTAACTATAGTGAATGCTAATACGAGATCCTAGTCATGTACAATGCTACTGCAGTAGACAGTCTATCCATCAATGGAAATTCAAAGTTTGTGTTTGTATCAATTGTCTCATATATTTCTGTGAGGTGCTTCTTAGTGATCAATTTGATGATTTTATTTTTGGCACTATTACATGCTTTCAGAAATGCTGTCAAATCAAAACAGAAAATACAAGACTTGGAAGCAGAGATTGAACGAGCTGCAGATTTCATTAAAGATTTAAAAGAAAAAAAGAAAGGACTGGAAGATTTGGCAAAAGATGTACTAGAAAAGTTGGAAAAAGTAATTGTAAGTATTCTGGACTTCCATTTAAAATTTTGGTTTATTCACTGATGAGCCAAAACATTAGGACTACCTGCTTAATAGCATTTGGTTCACCTTTTGAATGCATTACAGCAGCTATTCGGCATGGCATGTATCCAACAAGTCCTTGCTAGGTTTATAGAGATATCTGGCGTCAGATATCTACACACACTTCATGCAGTTCGCTTAAAATACAGGCCGGCAGTTTGTGGATGTGGATTTGACATCAGTGTTGGTTCACTATCATGCCCCTCAAACCACTGTAGCCTGATTCCAGCCTTGTGACATGCACAATTATCCTGCTGGAATATACCATCGCCGTCATGGAAGATATCTACATCTACATCCATACTCTGCAAATCACAAACATTGTGGGTGGCGGAGGGTGCTAAGCACCAATCCTAAACCCGCCCATTCCAATCCCAAATAGTGTGAGGAAAGAAGGAATACATATAAGTATCAGTACGGCATCTTATTTCTCTAATCTTATCCCTCCAGTCATTGCGACCTAAATAGGTTGGCGGAAGAAGTATTTCATTGCACACGAAAATTTAAATTTTTTCGCATATTCTCCAATAAATTCGAACGCAAGCTACGTCGTCTGTCTTCCAAACTATCCCAGCCCAATCTATGTATCAATTCAGTGACGCTTTCATAAGGGCTGTAACAACAAGTCACGAATCTAGCGCCTCTCCTCTGCACCCTCTCAACTGAGTCAATCAGAACCTTGTGATATGGATCCCAAACCCCACAACAGTAATCCAGATGCGGTCGCACTAGTGTTTTATACGCTATCTCCATTGTTTGAGCATTATAATTCCTCAAAATACGACCTATGAATCATAATTTAGAATTTGCCTTGCCTACGACGGAAGTTATGTGCAAGTCCCATTTCATGTTGCTTTGTACTATCACCCCCAGATACTTCACGGAATCAACCGTGTCAACAGGTGAATTGTTTATTTTGTACTCGTGAACAACCTGATTCTTCTTGTTACTTATCCGCATTGCCTTGCACTTTTTGCAATTAAGTGTAAGCTGCCATTTACGGCACCAATCGAAAATAGCATCCAAATCACGCTGAATTTCTAAGCAATCGTCGGAGCACCTTATTTCCCTATAGATAACCGCATCGTCGACAAACAATCGCAACCAGCATTTGACGTTGTCACCTAGATCGTTTATAAATATTAAGAAAAGAAGTGGACCTATTACACTTCCTTGAGGAACGCCCGAAGTAACATTTATCTTAGAAGAGGCTTCCCCGTCAACAACGACATATTGTGATCGACCAGTTAGAAAATCACGTATCCACTCGCAAATCTGAGCCGAAATACCGTAAGCTCGAATCTTCGCTAAAATTCGGTTGTGTGGCACAGAATCAAAAGCTTTCTGAAAATAAAAAAAAAACCGCATCAACTTGCGAACCTGCATTGATAACTTTCATTATGTCGTGGGAAAATAGGGCCAATTGTGTTTCACATGATCTCTTCTTCCGAAATCCGTGTTGACATGGTGTAAGTAACTCGTTCTCATCTAGAAACTTCATTATGTTCGAGCATATGACATGTTCCAGAATTCTGCTGCAGACCGATGTTAGAGATATGGGTCGATAATTCCTAGGATCACACCGATCTCCTTTCTTAAAAACGGGAATTACCTGGGCTATTTTCCAGCTAGAAGGTACTTTTCTCTCTTCTAGTGATTTACGGAATATATCTGACAAATGGTTCAGTATCCTCTGCGTATTCAGAAAATACTCTTAGCGGTATACCATCGGGACCCGGCGCTTTACCCCACTTCAGGAGTTTTAATTGCTTTACAATTCCTACGCTATCAATTTCTATCGGATCCATCTCTAATTCCACACGATGTGATAAAGTGGGGATGTTCTCCATGTTTTCTGACGTGAATGAATTTTTGAATTCGGTGTTAAATAAGGTAGCCTTGCCGTGGCTGTCTTCAACCTCCCGTCCGTCTTTTATTAGAACTGGCTTATTGTTCCCACTACAACTAACTTTTTTACATACGACCAAAATTTCTTAGGGTTTTCAGTGAGGCTCTTAGAGAGAGAATTTTCACGAAAGTTATTAAATGCCTCACGCATCACATTCTTAACACGTCCCCTTATCTCCTCTAACTTATCTAAATCAGTCCGATGCATCGTCCTTTTTGATCGTGCATGTATCTTCCTTTGCTTCTTGAGTAACCTTTTAACCTCCCGTGTGTACCATGGGGGATCGTTCTCTTCCCTGATTGTCCGTTTCGGTATATGCAAGTTCATACCTTCCCCGAGTATATGTAGGAATCGATGCCACCTCTCTTCAACGGTGCCTCCTGCTACTTAGAAGGTGTGGTAATTATGCCTCAAATACGCTCTAAAACCCTCTTTTGAAGCCTTTTCGAATATGTAAACGATCCTGAAGCATGAATGGATGAAGGTGGTCTGCAATAATTTTCACGTCGTCCACAGCTGTCATGATGCCTTAGATCACTACCACTGGTCCGATGGAAGCCCAGCTTAATGTCTCCCATTGCATAATACTGCCCCCACAGGACTGTATCTGAGGAGCAATGCACATTACGAGCAGTTGACACGTAAATCTACCTGGTGTAACAAGAAAAGTGATTCGTCCAATCGGGCGACACGTTTCCATTGATCCACGGTCGAATGCCAATGATCTGATGCTCACTGCAATCATAGTTGATGATGGCATTGTGTCAACATAGGAATGTGTAGGGGTCATTGCTATGGAATCCCATGTTCAACAATGTGTGCAGTATGGTATGTTGCGAAACACTTGTACCTGCACCAGCGTTGTACTCTGCTGTTAGATCTGCCACAAATCACTCTCTATCCTGCTTTACAGGGCAGGAAAGCCTCCATATTCTGCGACGAGTTGTGGACGTCCACCAACTTGTTGCCTACTCATGGTTTCACCTTCCTTCAACCGTTTTCTGTAGTTGCTCACTACAGTAGCACCAAAACAGCTGACCAGCCTTGCCATTTATGAGATGCTTGTTCATAGGCACTGGGCCATAATAATCTGCCCTCTGTCAGAATCGTTTATATCAGTAGATTGACCCATTTGCGACACAAATCATCACTAGAATGATTTCACACGTGTCTGCTCCTTTTATATACTTTCCTTACCACCAGACGTGCCTGCAGTGTCACCAGACTGCATTCAGTCTTGCAGTGGGCAGTGGTAATAATGTTTTGGCTCATCAGTGTACTTATTTCAACTTAATTTCTTAAGGAGATGTTGGAAAATATCTTTCATATTAGTTCAGAGGTCATTGTTGTTCTAACTAAATGAAATCAGTAATGTGGTTTTACATTTATTGAATGGTTTTCCATGCTAAATTTAACTGTTCAGGATAATCATTTCTGATTATTGTCGTACACAACACTGTCATCTTCTTTACTAACAGAATTAAATTTTCTCCGAAGGTTGTTAACTGTTTTAGTACTGATAACTGTGCAGCAAAAAATTTCAATAAAATTAGAATATAACACATTATGGAGGAAAAACAAACTGTTGTAGGAAACTATAAACTTCATGAGTCAATATGTTGGGTGGTGGTGTTTTGTGTAGAACAGGTGCTTCATCATATGTTTTAATCACAGTGTCTGCATTTTCACTATGGCGTACTACCTAGCAGGGAGCTGATGGAGTGTTAATCACCAAGTTGTCAGTGCACCTAAAGTGCAAATAGCAACACCAGTAATTAGGAGTTAATATAAAATACTGCACCATATCGACATAGGACAATGCTTATACAGGTCCTTGTCTTGGGCTGTACGTATAACTACAAGTCACCTTTCAGAATTTCTTCACTGGTTTTTGTTAGGTTAGCCATGACAGAGATGAACTGTGCAACAAATTAAACACTGTCATTTGTGTGGTGGAACTATCATTTATTTAGGGTCTACTAGCTACTAGTGGCATATGCATTGCTTGGAAATACTGACTCCTGAGCAGAAATAGTAATAATGCTGGGGCCTCACATTCATAAGGATAAAGGTTTGAATCCCATCAAAATCGAGTGTGGTGGGTGAGTGGTTAACACTCTGGCCTCACATTCGGGAGGATGCCAGTTCGAATGCTCATCCGGGCATCCAGATTTGGGTTTTCCATGGTTTACCCAAATCACTCAGGCAAATGCCCGGATGCTTCCTTCAAAAAGGCCATGGCCAAATTCCTTCACTTTCCTTGTTCCCAGTCCCATCCATGTCTAATGACCTCGACGTCGATGTGGTGTAAAGTTGCAAATAAATAAAAACATCCAAATTCAGGTTTTCAGCAGCTTCCTTCAATTGCTTCATATAAATGTTGCATGGAATGTTTCCTTTTCGTAGATTATGAGTAATTTCTTTCACATTTATTATCAACAATCATATTCTGTAGATTGATCTCACTATTGACAATCTGTAAAACTCTGTTTAAAGAAAGAAAGAACATTGTACTGCATCTTGCCAGAATCTATTTACACAGGCTGTTGACAGTCATCATGGAAGATGAGAGTTGGTTCTTTAGATGGAATCCAAGTACCAATCAGTTGTCACAATTTTTAATGATCCTCTATTCAGAATATCATTTACTGTATTGATCAATCCTACTGTCCTGTGAATTTTTCTTCTTTGCCAAAATAAAACTTTAAGGGTCAATGTTTTTGAAACTGTTGAAAGTGCTTGCTTAGTACAATTTAATTCAGTTTTATCCAAAAAGCTTTCCATTTGTTTTAATTTTTTTTAGCAGTGTATGGCTGGAAATTTTTGAAATCGCAAGACTGGAATCTTTGATTCATAAATTTTGTATAGTGAAATTATCGTGCTACTCCTTTACAGAAACTGCATGTAATCAGTTCTTGGAGAAAAAGAACTACAGCTATACGAAGATAATCTGAAGTCATGTAGAGGCCAATTTGCCAGTGAGACTGTACACGTTAAGGCAACATCACAATGGATCGGGGAGGTACAGTAGACCAGTTTTGAGTCCTGGCCCCCACGTATCAGCTGTTCTGATTGTGGTTTTTAGGCAGTTTCACCTAATCATCTGTGTGAGTGCTGGGGCTGTCTCCAATGCTGTCTCATAAACTACATATTTCACAAAAAAGTACACCTGTCATAGAGAACATAACTTACACGAATCATAGACAGATGACAACACTTAAGTTACCCTTGTTAAAATATGTTATTTCCGGTAAGTGGGAGAGTAACCAATCTGCCACTGAAGCAGTCACGATTATGCTTCAGATTCATGATGATCAATACTTGTTACTGTAAGAGCCCTCATAAGTTTATGATTGAAAGTGGGTGACAGTAATAGTGATGATACTTCTCAGCTATTTTCTATAGCATATTTGGCGTAGTTGTGACTAAGAAAGTGTAAAAATGTATAATACTAGTTATGTCAAAAAATATACAAGGAGTTCTTAAAGATGGTTCTTTGCACTGCTGCTCATTATCATGTTATCAGAAATTACAAGTTGGTGTACTATATTGTGTTACTTAATGATTCAACACATCTGCAAGGTCTTATTGTGTAAGAATTGCTTAATCACTATTTCCTTGATTTGCTGTTTATGGTGTGTGCACCACATGAAAAGAATCTTGTAAAAACAAAGTAAATAGATGGATGCTAAAGCAGTTTCCTAGATAAAAAAAAAGAAAAGATTCTTGGGTATTTAAAAAAATGAGTAAACTAAATTGTACATTCTTATACAATGTCACATGGTAAGCCCTACATCCTTTTAATTCCTCTTGAGGAACTCCATTTGCACCTGTATGTATTATTTTTAGTGTTTTGAAATGTTTTTCAGGGTGAGATGCCAGTGCATTGTTCAGTTAAGCATTGCGTGTTGAGAGCATGTCCTCATATACTTGCAATTAAAATGTAACATGTGAGATGTGTTTGTATTGTTTTTCTGGAGTATAATTGAAGCTGTCCCAGCATAAACCCCACAAGGATTTAAAAAAATGCTGACACCTTGTTTTAAGTTTGGATTAATGATCCAAATTTTAATCATCTGGCTCAAAGAAAACTATGTTCAGTGTTTAGCACTGGTGAGAACAACTAGTTCTCTAGTTCAGTGGAAGAAGTACGCAAGAAAATAATAAAAAATAAACCACCTTGTGAGGAAAATGGTTTACCTTGGGGGTTAGGTAAACACCTTGTCTCAGCTATAACCGTGTGTAGCCTAGAATGTTACAGTTCTGACTTAAAAATCATGACGTGGCCACCACATAGCTTATTTAAACAAAAGCTATGGAAAGGTATAAGTTCAAATAAGGTTCACTGGTTCATTCTCGTTAGATAGCTATATTCTTCAAAATTTTACAAAGTCAGAAAACTGCACAGGCGATCAGACAGTTTTCAGAAGAACATTTTGCAGATCCGACCAACCATTCGAGCTAGACCAATCTCACACCCCCCACAACTACTTAGCTACATGAGGAATTTAAAAATCAACCGTTTCTGCATAAGTTAGTACTTTGCCGCGCCACGAGCCCAAACTAGCTACCGTTCTACATAACTGGTACTGCACAACTAGACTGCTGTTTGACAACTGGGGGGAGGCAAGGTTCTGGAAGGGGTATTTATGCTATCTACCCCAACGTGAGCGTGCGAATCAAATTTTCCGGTAGTTCCCACTAATCGTATCAGATAACTGATAAGTTTCTGACGATATTCTTGCCATAAAATTTGACCTTGAAATATTCATAATATCGACTTGAAAATAGCTTCAAACAAATTTCCATATAGAAAAACGATTACTGTAAAAATTTGGAATCTCTAAGTATATTCCCTGATTTATTACGAATTTTCGAAATACTAATCCTCCCGAATGCAGTCCGATTTTCGAGCTACACTGTCAAAGTGTTTCTGGCGCCAAAACCCATTTCACTTTATTACAATTAAATGCTGTAATATCTTGAAATAAAACTTTCTCAGAAATCTTTATATTTAAATAAACTTTACTCTGAACATAAATTCTTTTCATGAATTCCGGAATAAGACTGAAATATTAAACTTTTTCATGAAGCACGTCTTGCTATACCACATTATATTTAAAAAAACAATCTTTAAAATCCATGAAACTTTCCAAAATTTTAATATGTTGTTTCAACCGAAATTACGCCAATTTCTATCTATCAATTGACTCCTTAACTCTTTTCTAACGACTAAATACTTCGATTTTAGAGTGGAAAATTACGTGACAAAAATTCTAAACTGGCAAATCACTTTTAAACATATTTAGACTCTAAGTAAGATTTTCTAATACCAAACTTTATCATCTTCTGGCTATTTATTTACCTAAACATCTTTTGAACTAAAGAAATATACTGATTTAGCAAAGTTATGTAAAAGTCACATATTACGTGTTCAAATCTGAGGTTAAGTTTCTCAACAGCTCTTTAAATGAATTTACTGTTTAAACTTTAACTATTGCTAATGTTAGATACATTACTTGAAATTATTACCAAAATTAACTGTAAAAATGGCTTTAAAATGGTGGTACCCTATACTTCAATTGAACTCGCTATCTTGGAAACTAATTTCGTTATGTGAAATTCTAAGATGTGTTACAACCTCCCAAAAAGGAAAACTGGTGATAATATTAAGTAGTCAAGTGTTAATAATGGAGAAAATGAAAGTCTGTATTAAGAAATCATTCTGCTCAACAGATAGGAGGGAAAGGATGCCAGTGAACAATGTGAACTAGTATTTGTTAATCAAACCAGAGCTTATTAAATTTGATGACCACGTCATAATTAAGTCGTCAGATGAACCCATTTAAGCTTAGTTTTCATGTCAAACACTAAATGATGCACAAACCTGAAACTTCATAACTGGTGTTCCTATGTATTCACAGCCCATCCTGCTTAGAACTATTGTCTTTCAAAGCAACAATATCTTTTATTGGAAGTCCACGCTTTGCAATGTTGTCATACCAGACAAAGAATTGTAAATGTTTTTGCTACACCATCCAATTAGTACTAGTGTTAATACTAATATTCATGAAGGTCAGAGTATTATTATTTTTCATAAATGGCCTAATTATAGGTACTGCTTTAAAATTTTGGGAATAAAAACAAGAGTATATAGTTGTTTCCAGGTTGTCATTTTCAACGGGATCCATCTGTCTATTGAAGTAAGGAGGAGACATACAGGGCGTGAATCTGCTCATTTGTTCCAGCTTTTCCTAGGCAGGATATGCACCCTGGAAGGCCTTAGTGGGAACCTCATTCACAGTGATCCAACACGATGGCTTGGATTGCTTCAATGACGTCAAAACAGTATCCTGTGAAGGCAGTCTTAATCTTTATAAACAAAAAGAAGGCTGTCTGAGCTAAGTTGAGACTGTAAGGGGACTGGAGCAGTGTTGCCAAGTTATGCTTTGCCAAGAACTCATGGATGTGCAGGGCGGTGGGGCTGGGATCATCGTCATGATGGAGCACCCAGGCACAGTGATATCCTTTAGTTCAATCTTTCGAGAAAATCCGCACAGTATGTTCTGTTCTGGAGGTATACACTCTTTCTGGATCACACCTGGATGTTGAAAAAGATAATCAGCATTGTTTTCACTTTTGACCTGCTCATTCTTGCCTTTTTTGTTTTGAGACTGCAGAGGTGTGCTGTTTGGCACTCTGTCACTTTGTCACTTTGTCTTTGGGTTGTATTCAGATGCCCATGTTCTGTCCCAAGTAACAATACTGTCTAAAAAATTGGGCTCAGTTTGAATGCTCCAAAAGTGTATTTGTGATCATCACTCAATTGGCTTTTCACTCATCTGTCAACACACCAAGGACCAGCTTGGTACACATATTTGCGTGCTGAGATTGTCCGTGATGATAGTGCACACAGTGGCTATTTAAAGGTTCTCTGTCTGTGCAATAATCTTATCACTCATTCCACTGTCAGAACTCAACAAATCATGCTCACAAGTCACATTCTCCTTGGTGTGTTGATAGCCATGCAGCATATGATTTTCACAATAATTGAAACAAATCTGCTACTACATTTTTCAAACTGAACAATACATCATCCTGTGGCACAGATCTTGTGCTGTTCCCAGGCAGATGGCAGATGCTTTTTTTTTCTTTTCTCCCTTCTATATAGTGTAGCTTGTCTTTCATGATTACCTTGCTGGTTTATTTCCAAAATTCAATAAAGTTTCCATAGTTTGTGATCATTTAATCAAGATGAATTCATGTGTTTCTTCTACAGCCTTTTTTTATGGAGTGTTTTGCACACGTTGCTCCTTATTTTAAGGCTTAGAATTTGATCTACAATGAGGGTCCCGTTTCTTGTATTTTTCTTTCTTCTAATGTGAATGGAGTAACATACAAAAGAAACAATATCTATATATAGGACTTATTTCCATTTTTTTTTTTTCACATGGCAATTTTGTTCTTTGAACTATAACATGCACTTCAGGTTTTATCAGTTTCACTCTGATAGTCCATAAGCATTAGCTGTATTGCTACTGTTGCACAGGTAGTGCATTTGATGCCTGACTGTGAACTGCTATTTGTTTGAATTCTATTAGAAGTCTGCTATAGAGTGTTTGTGTCAGTTGTCATCAATACTGGTTTCTTTGAGCCAAATCTGCCTTATTTATTTTAGGTTAATAGCGTTCAATTTCATCGTGGTATTGAAAACAAATATTCAACCTCGCAAAGTGACAACATCTTCTAAATTTAGTACTGAAAAACACATTACAGCTAAATTTTGCCAGGACACATTTGGTTTGAAACAGATTCTGTACAGGAAGATTTATATTTAAATTACAAAAATAACTTTTTTTTCTGGAAACTGAGTATAAAAATCTTTCATATTCAGGCAGATAAAAAATTAAGTAGCAAGAACATATTAAGTTGTAATTAACACAATTTTCCAATTGGCTCTTCATATACTATCTCATTCAAATAATTTGCAAAAAAATTGTTAATTATCAATTATTTATTTATTACTCTTGTTCCTTAGATCCCTGCTGAGGAAGGACTTACGGAATGTGGAACACATCATAGTTAATACATATACATACCAGATGAATAATAATCATAGTGAAAAAAATTACTACCTTAAGAACAACAAAAAAATGAAATAAAGATAAACATTAATTTTTGCAACTGAATTTTTTGAAAGGCATATTAGATACACTAATTTTTTTGTTCAAATTCTCGTATGGAGTGGGACTTGCCGATAAGATAATCCTTCAGTTTTTCTATAAATACATTTTTATTATCTACAGACTGTCTTATACTTTTAGGAAGTTTAATAAATGTGCCCTCCAGAATAATTAACTGCTGTTTGTAATTAATACAATGAAAGTTAATTATTCTTTGGGATATATCTGCAATGCACACATTTAAACAGAATTGAAAGACTTTCTTACTGACAATTCCTACATGATCAGTGAATTTGTACAAAACATTCAATTGTATACGTAATTTCGTTAAAGACACGATTACAAAATACTGTTGCAAGTTTTAAGATAATTGCCATCAGCTCTTTGCATTGTTTGTTCATATATATATATATATATATATATATATATATATATATATATATATACTAACAATGATAAATTCCACATCCCAAAACATTTGGGATCTGTGGCATGGAAGTGGAAAACTTAACATGCATCATACAATTTAATCAGTGATTTGTGAATTACAAAAAGTTCTTGATAATATCTTGGTTTGAAAATTTTAAACTGTTTTTATTTTATACAAAAAAACAATCTGAAAGAAAGAAATGAAATAAGTGGAGAATGGAAATTATTCAACATATTTTAATTTGTTTTTGCATATATATATATATATATATATATATATATATATATATAAAACTCCATGCCACTAACTGTGATTACATATTTGGGATAGCTTGGATTTGATTCATGAAACAGCTATCTAGATCTGTGTTACCAAAAATCAGTTCAGTCAAGTATTAATTTAGTGCCTTGAAGCAATTATTTATTAATAAAAATGAGCTCATAATTTTTTTTATTGAATTGTCCCTTATGTCAATCACTTATTGAATTCAACTAACTTCAAAGTTTTTGTGTTACTGTTTGGAGTAATTCTTACTTTGTCTTATTTCAGGCCAACATAAAGATTAAGCAGGATGATATTGATAGCATAGATGAACAAGTGAAAGAAGTGAGGAAGCAACATTTTGAAATACGATCAGAAGCACAGGAGATTGAAAATGAAATTGATATTAAGGAAAGAACAATAGTTGAATACAAAGCAAAGATTCCAGGAATAAAGAAGAGGGTATGAATATAAAGAAACTTTTATATTTTAGATTTTGTACCTGTAAAATACTTGTGGATACGTTGTTTTTAGCTATTAGTGTAAGAGTTAATATAAATTACAAGGAAAGGGAAAATGACCTATCACTCACCAAAGTTGTATGCAGCGACGGGAGAGGAACATATATCGCGAACACAAGAATACACAATATTTCAGTTTTAAACCTTATTCATGCTAAAGAGAACGAGTCGTGTGGCTCAGGAGGTGTGCACACGCCGAAGTTTCCTACATGACTGAGTGGATTATCGATATGGCAGTGGGACTAAGATGTTATATATAAATATGTACATCGCAGAAGGTGATGGAAATAGTAATATACCAAATGGGTACGGAACGTAGAATCGAAAACAAAAATTAAAGAAATAAATATAAATAGATAAATTTTGAAAAAAAGTAATTAGTTAAATGACATTAATGCAAATACTAATAATATTGTGTGATGTGTCAAAGAAAGGAATTTTATCGGTGGTTGAGGCCGGGCGGGTGTCTGGTATCTAGGATATTTTGGTATGCAAGTTCCAATCTCCGAAGTTCTGCGGCGGCGGTGGTTTTGGGGAAAACTCTGATTGCTCTCACGGTGAAACACTCATTGAGGCTTTTGTTATTGTGGTAGTTAGCTTGATCTGTTATTGGAAGATATAAATTGTGGGTGTGGACTGTTTGTCTGTGGCCATTCATTCTGGTCGAAAGTTGTTGTGTAGTCAGGCCTATATAGGAACTAGTACAGTGGTGGCAAGATAGCTGGTATATGATGCGAGTTGTGGAGCATGTGGCATGTCCAGTGATGAGGAAGGTTTCCCCTGTGACAGAGTTGCATTATGTAGTAGGATGCATGTTGCAGGTTTTGCAGTGAGGTATATTGCATGGAAATGACCCATAAGGTGTTTTAGGAGAGTCAGATGGAGGGTATTTGTGAACCAAGATATTTCAAGGTTAGGTGGTCTGCTGAAACAAGTACGGGGGACAGTTGGCAGAATTTTTGGCAACAGTGTGCGCATTTCTGGAAAGGAGTGGAGGAAGTCATGCCCCAGTTGCAGGATTCGATTGATGGATTCGAGGCCAGGCAAGAACTGGGTACAAAGACAGGGCTATGGTTAGATTCTAGAGGTGGCAGCCGGGAGTGGTTACGTGGAGGGTGAGTGATTGCATGCGGGATTTGTTTATGCTCAAGGTATGCTGGGTGGGAGCTGTAAATAAGGGCTGTTGATAGGTTCTGGCAGTACTGGGAGAGGGATTCAGAATCAGAATAGATGTGTTTGCCATAGATAGCAAGGCTGTAGGGGAGGAAACGTTTGGTGTGGAATGGGAGGCAACTGTCGAAATGTAGATATTGCTGTAGATTAGTTGGTTTGATGTAGACAGAGGTATGAAGGGCACCTTGCCCGAGTGTGATGTCCACATCGAGGAACATGATATATGTACGGGAGTAGGTCCAGGTGAAATTCATGGAGTGACTATTGTTAAGGGAGTGGAGGAATTCTAGGAGTTAATTTTCATTGTGGGTCCAGATCATAAATATATTGTAATGCTAGCGTCTCTTGTCGTTGATTTGATTGTAATTATAATTATGAATAACTCAATTCTTTAGATCCAAAATATATCGTTTATTTTATATCATTCGGATCTACTAGGAATGACAATGGAGTTGGTTATTCTCAGAAGATGCAGGTTCGTTTTTAGGCAATGCTTTTCTCGAGCATTCAATCTACTCTGATAACTATCATCTCACAAGTCCTAATCTCCATACCAACTTACAACTCATTGCTTTTTCTCTCTGAGAGTATATATATTATTAGTTTTTTTTATCTACTCTCAGAGATCAAAAATATAATTTTCTTATGCAAATATTTCTGTTCTGTCACAATATCATCTATGTATCTGAACCACACAGTGGGTTTAAAGGGGGTGTGGTTGAGGAAACGTTCCTCCAGACGACCAAGGAACAAGTTGGCATAGGAAGGGGCCATGCGGGTGCCCATGGCAGTGCCATGGATCTGGTGATATACTGTGGAATTAAAGATGAAGAAGTGTTTGGAGAGGATCAGGTGAGCCAAGGATGAAGCGAAATATGTACTAGGACGGCAATGCAGGGGTCGCAGATCTAGGAAGTGTTCCAGGGCACTGAGACCCTGACAGTGTGGAATGTTGGTATGGAGGGAGGTTACATCAATGGAGACTAGGAAGGAGTCTGGCGGTAGAGGTGAGGACTGTGACTAGATGTTCAAGGAAGTGTGGGGTATCTTTGACATAGGAGGGAAGATTGTACAAAAGTGTTGGAGATGCTGGTCCACCAAGGTTGAAATCCGTTCATTGGGTGACCCATATGCTGCAACTATAGGCCGCTCTGGATTGCCAACCTTGTGGATCTTGGGAAGGAGGTACAGGGTGGATGTACGGGGATTCTGAGGAGTTAGGAGCAAGATGGACTGGTGAGAGAGACCTTGAAAGGGGCCCTGCAAGTCCAGGAATGTTTTTATTTCCTGACAAATGGAGATAGTGGGATCTATGGAGTGTGGTTGGTAGGTGTTTGTGTCAGACAGTTGCCTCAGGGCCTCAGCCTCATAGTGATTGCGGTGCATGTCTTTGTCACACAGTTCTCGCCTGGCCTCGAATCCTGCAACAGGGGCATGACTTCCTCCGCTCCTTTCCAGAAATGCGCACACTGTTGCCAAAAATTCTGCCAACTGTTCCCCGTACTTGTTTCAGCAGACCACCTAACCTCGAAAACATCTTGGTTCACAAATACCCTCCATCTGACTCTCCAAAAACACCTTATGGATCTTTTCCCTGTAATAGACCTCGCTGCAAAACCTGCAACATGCATCCTCCCACTACTACATTTTCCAACCCTGTCACAGGGGAAACCTTTCCCATCACCGGACATGCCACATGCTCCACTACGCACATCATATACCAGCTAACTTGTCGCCATTGCACGAGTTCTTATATAGACCTGACTACACAACAACTCTCGACTAGAATGAATGGCAACAGACACAGTCCACAACCGCAATTTATATCTTCCAATACCAGAACATGCTAACTACCACAATAACAAAAGCCTCAATGACTGTTTCACCGTGAGGGCAATCGGAGTTTTCTCCAAAACTACTGCCGCCTCAGAACTTCATACAAGGGAACTTGCATACCAAAATATCCTAGATACCAGACACCCACCTGGCCTCAACCACCGATAAAATTCCTTTCTTTGATACATCACACAGTATTATTAGCATTAGCATTAATGTCATTTAACTAATATTTTTTTTTTTCAAAATTTATCTATTTATATTTATTTCCCTATTGTTTTTTTTTTCGTTTTTACGTTCCGTACCCTTAAGGTATATTACTATTTCCATCACCTTCTGCATTATACATATTTATATATAACATCTTAGTCCCACTGCCATATCGATAATCCACTCAGTCATGTAGGAAACTTCGGCGTGTGCACACCTCCTGAGCCACGCGACTCGTTCTCTTTAGCATGAATAAGGTTTAAAACTGAAATATTGTGTATTCTTGTGTTCGTGATATATATTCTTCTCCCGTCACTGCCTTCAACTTTGGTGAGCAATGAGTCACTTTCCATTTCATTGTAATTTATATTGCCTAAAGCCGTTTCCTTTTCCTTTGTTTGATTAGGGTAAGAGTTAACAAATTTTTACTTAAAGTAGCTTAATAACTGTTTTTTTTTCCTTTTCTTTTTTCTAGATGAAAGCTTTAAAACTTAATGAAGTACCAGGAGAGAGTTGGAATATGAAACTTGAAACGCTGACCAATGAACAAATTGACGCACTTGATGTGAAAGAGCTTCAGTATCGGCTGACACTTATTGAAGGAAATCTGGCACAGGATAAGCCTGATTTAGCTGTAATAGATGAGTACCTCACAAAGGTAATATTCAATAGCTTATCAAATGAAATTGAAAAGTTTCATTGTATAATATTTCAAAACTACGAGAATTTTTTTTAAAAAAGTGCAGTATTACGTGTTACTGTAATCATATACTTACTGACTGTGGTAGGATATTGTCAATATTGTATATTGTGCTTGTTTTGGAACCTTCTAGTTGTCAAAGTAAACAATTTCTTTTTCCCTCTAATTCAAAGAAAATATTAATGGGAAAAGCTTATAAAATCTTAACAGCAGTTAAAGCATTTTTCAATTTGTGATTGCATAGTCCAGCCCTACTTGAAGATGTTTCAATCACAGGAATAAGTGTTTGTAAAGCTGTAATTGCTACTTTAAAATCATTATTTGCATTAGAAAGAAAAGGGGGATGAATGGTTGTGATATGTGTGAAAGCTTTGAAGGAATCCTGTTTAACATAACAAACAATAAGAGACATTGATTTAAAGTATTTGAAGAGACATTGATATCGTTTTACATGCAGAGATGAAATTAACAGTTGTATACCGTAGCATACAGTCACAGACAGAAAAGTGCACCATGGTATAAGCACAAAGTTATAAAGTTACTAAAAAATAAGAGAATTCATAAATATACCAAAACAATAGGGCACTGTAATGACTTAAAAATGGCAAGTGAATTGATAGCAGTGAAAACTATAGCATTTAAAAAATTTGAATTTGTCGTTGTTAGAGCCACAAAGGAAACCCAAAGAAATTTTGGTGATAATTCAACTATTTTGCTTATACTGCGTCCTCATTAATACATGAACAAAAGTGTTAGATTTCAGAAATAGGTGAGCCAAAGTCGGCACATTTAGATAGAGCTTAAAAATTCATTCATTACATAGTTATGTGTCATGTTGGCTTTAGCTTATCACTATGAATGATGGTTGCCTAAGTGTCAATCTCCAATTTTTATAATTATGCAATATATAGTATTAAACTAAAATTTAAGGTTGGCATATTTCTATTTTTTATCCGCTGAAGGAGGTGAAATAGCCCAATAAAGTTAAGGGTGCAAGTTGCTAATTTTTATGTTTCCTCTAGAAAAAAGCTATCAATTTCATTGAAACCAATTGGAAAATTACAGCATAAGGAAGGATAATCAAGTTTCTCAAATTGGTTATTCTATTTCCACCTTAAGTTTTAAAAATTCTAACCTAAACTTGTAAATAAGTGCATTAAAGTCATTGTACCAGTCTGAAATAAAGTTTAAGGGTTTTTACACTTCTTTGATGAAGAAAAGAAAAGGAAAAAAAAACCAACACATTTTGGGGTAACTGTGGCAAAAATTGATTCATCACTCTTGTGCCACAGATTGTAAGACCTAAGAGTTGCACGGGGCCTAAGCAACACACTGCCTTAACTTTGAACAATAATGTTCGTAAGCCTCTGGTACCTTGAATATTTAAATAACCTGGTCGCCACATGATTGATTTACCCTCAAACATGACAGGAAAAACAGAAATGAGTTCACTGTACACTGTTCTAAAGTCACAAAAGATATACACTGAAGAACCAAAGAAACGGGTACACCTGCCTAATATTGTGTAGGGCCCCCGCAAGCACTCAGAATTGCTGCAACATGACGTGGCATGGACTCGACTAATGTCTGAAGTAGTGCTGGAGGGAATTGACACCATGCATCCTGCAGGGCAGTCCATAAATCCGCAAGAGTACGAGGGGGTGGAGATCTCTTCTGAACAGCACATTGCAAGGCATCCCAGATATGCTCAATTATGTTCATGTCTGGGGAGTTTGGTGCCCAGCAGAGGTATTTAAACTTAGATTGTTCCTGGAGTTACTCTGTAGCAATTCTGGATGTGTGGGGTGTCACATTGTCCTTCTGGAATTGCCCAAGTCTGTCAGAATGCACAATGGACATGAATGGATGCAAGAGATCAGCCAGGGTGCATACGTACATGTCACCAGTCAGAGTCGTATCTAGACGTATCAGGGGTCCCATGTCACTCCAACTGCACGCTCCCCACACCATTACAGAGCCTCCACCAGCTTGAACAGTCCCCTGCTGACATGCATGGTCCATGAATCCATGAGGTTGTCTCCATACCCGTAAATGTCCATCTGCTCGATACAATTGGAAACGAGACTCATCAGACCAGGCAACATGTTTCCAATCATCAACAGTCCAGTGTCTGTGTTGAGGGGCCCAGGCGAGGTGTAAAGCCGTGCCATGCACTCAGCAATGGTACACGAATGGGCCTTTGCCTCCGAAATCCCATATCAATGATGTTTCGTTGAATGGTTTGCACACTGACACTTGTTGATGGCCCAGCATTGAAATCGGCAGCAGTTGTGGAACGGTTGCACTTCTGTCACGTTAAATGATTCTCTTCAGTCATTGTTGGTCCTGTTCTTGCAGGATTTTTTTCTGGCAGCAGCGATGTCCGAGATTTGATATTTTACTGGATTCCTGATATTCACAGTGCACTCGTGAAATGGTCATACAGAAAAATCCCCACCTCGTCGCTACCTCAAAGATGCTGTGCCCCATCTCTCGTGTTGACTATAACACCACGTTCAAACTCACTTAGATCAGTTACTACTGTTACAGTGGCAGGTTATCATGATTTAACACCTGCGCCATACCCTTGTTCTCTTATATAGGCGTTGCAGACCGCAGCGCTATACTCGGGAGTGTTTACATATCTCTCTGTTAGCATAAGCATGCCTATACCAGTTTCTTTAGCTTCCTTCCAAAAATTCTCTTACATTGTCAGTACCAGATTTGGATAAAGCAATCGGACAATAGTTCTACAGAAGATTGTAGGTAAAGCATACTTGCGAGAAGAGAGAAACTCTCATCAAGCCCCCTAACTTAGATGAATGTATGACTAGAGCATTTTAAAATGTACTCCAACCACTAACAACGTGGAGCCATTCGCTCCCTTATTAGCACATTACGACACGAAGTTAACTGTTTGAAATCTGCGGGAATACTGTGCATTTTAAAGATGGCTGCTGGTCTATTTATCAAACCAGGAAGTTCTCTGAAGTCTGCAAAAACTTTTGGAAATTAATATGAAAATTACTTAATAGTTTGACTCATACTTAATACATGTGCTTCCTGATATCTTATTCCATCTATTTCAACTTTGTTTAATCTTCAAAATTGTTTCTGTCAACTTGGATTCCTCTTATGTCATCAGCCTTGGCACACTTTTCCTAACAATTACGACGATTTGTTTACAAAATCTTATAGATGCTTTAAACTTTCCATAGAAACCTATGTATATTTTCAGCCCTATCAATGTCTTGTTTTTCTCTTTTTTTAAATTTGGACTTTTTTCTTTAATTAAAAATGGTACTTAAACATTGCCTAATTACTTGATTTTATATTTAAAACGTGCTAGAAGGTGCTGACTATGGCTGGTGATAAAAGCTCTGCTGTAACTTTTCGAGTCTCCAAGTTATTTCAAATTTTCAGCTTCAGGCCCTCTGACCGCTTGGTTGAAAGACATCAACAAATTGAATTATCTCTTAAACTAAATTTTTCCAGGTATAATAAATACACTTTAAAATGCCTCTTATGATGAGTTTTAGTAGCGGAAATGAATGCAAAAAAATCCTTTAAGGTTGAAAAACTACTTTAGCTAAAATTTCTGTTCCAATAAAACAACTACTAGAAATGCTTTTGGCAAGCTTATAAATATATTACAAGATGTAATTTTTCCTCTGCCAATTTCTCTGTTTTCTGTAATATGTTATAATAGAAGAAATCCCCTTAACATTGAGTAAACTGGTTGAGAAAATTATATTTATTATACTTCTTTTTGAGAAACATTTTAATATTGGTTTCATTAAAATCAATCACAATTGATTTAATTGAAATTGATTTCTTAATATACCAAAATTTTCAGTTTTCATCTACAAACTTTAGGGGCCTGTTTCACTGCTCTAAAAATGTTTATTCACTGGTATATAAAAGAAATTTACAATCTTAAATTTTTGTCTGCAATAACAAATTTCAAAAATATTGAAATTGAAGATTGACACTTGCTGAACCTTGCTTGTTAGAGTTAGTAATGGAATGGCTAAAAATAGGGTTTATTGCAGTTAAAAATTCTGGGTTGGGGATGGCATCAGTATCTCAGGTGAAGGACATAGGTTTTCTCTCTGGTCAAGCCATCATGATTTCACTATTCTATGGATTCCAGAAGTCATATCGGACGATTACTGGGATGGTCCCTTCAGAAGGCCATAGCTGACTGCACATTGCCACAAGGCCTGTTACAAGGGAAGGAGATGATGGGTGGTTTTGCAATATTAGGTGGTTGGTATTTGTGTACAGTTATATTTTTCAGGTTTGGTATCCTGCTGAAGGTGACCCAGTGGATGGTGGAAAGGATAGTGGTAGAATGGGACACATGTCAGGAATAGATCTGAGAAAGTCATAGCCACAAAAAAGAATTTGGTTTATGGATTTCAGGCCATTAAAGAACAGGGTGAGAAAGACAGGCTTACAGTTGGCTTTGGGTTGCATGTGTGAACAGTTTTTGACTCTGTGTATCTGTTTGTGGAACAATTCTGGAGGATGATTACACAGTATTAGGGCTCATGTCAGGTTGTTGGCAGGGCCGGCTTAAGGAATTTCGGGGCCCCCTACTTCCTTTCTAGATGTACTTTTGCCTACACTTTTTATTACTTTTGTGACTTTACACACACACACACACACACACACACACACACACACACACACATATATATATATATATATGAGCTCAAACAATGATTAAAGAGACGGACTGAGGTTTTTCTAAATCTGTGTACAAACGGGCCAGCAGTTTTGAGTATTAGCTGAACGGGACCAACTTTGCAGAGTCTTTGGTGTTTTATCAATGTATCTCGTATGGATCTCCCAACTACTGCCACTTTCATTTCTGGCTAAGCCCTGCTGCCCATTGTATCAAATGAAATTGTTTTTCTATTGAATTTTATAGCTATCATAAATACACTTTTTGTATACGACATTTCTTTTCTTGCATTTCTTTGCTAGTACATACAGGTTTTTGGGACTGGAGACACGTGAGCAGGCATACACATTTTAATTCAATAACTTTTTATATGAAACGTCAAAAGATGAATGAGTTTATCCTAACAAAATTACATAAATTGCTGAAACAGGTTCAGAGCAATACACACCTTTAAATATATAGGCCTATTATAATTACATCAGATAAGACTTTCTCAAAACTAAATCTGATGAAGAACTTCTAGTGGAACTCCATGCATAGGAAACATCCGTTGTGAACACAGCTTATTAACCCCTCAGTCTTGGGGCCTCCGCGACTGCGGTTCTTGCGGTAGCTTTAAACCGGACCTAGTTGTCGGAGCAAATTGTAAAGGATTCTTGGTCAGAGAATGTGTTTGCCTCAGAATGTAGTGGCAGGGGTGGGAGTGTTTGGTGTGATATGTATGGCATCTATCATTCACAAGTCTGTGTTAACCATGGGTGCTTGCACAACCTCAGTCACATATTTCTATTTTCTTGTAAATGGTTTAGGCCAAAAAAATTTTTTGTTAGTTTCTGGAGTGTTTTTTTTGTCACTGCCCTCCTCCCTTTAGTTTATCTTTGTGTGTGAGGGCTCATGAGATCAAACTGTTATTTAACATTAAGGATGATGAGCAAATAGTTAAATTTAAATACTTTCACCATACATCAAATTTTGACGGATATTTGGATATGCGAAAGGTTTGTGCCAAAATGATGCCAAAGAACCTCACAACTGAACAGAAGGACAATTGAGGAAATGTGTACATTGTTTTTCTTGAGAGGATTGATAATGACCAAGAATTCTTCAATTGTGTGATCACAGGTGACGAATCCTGGATATTTGAGTATGATCCTGAAACAAAGCAGCAAAGCAAAGATTGGCACACTCTGTAATCTCCTCAACAGAAAATGTCTAATGAGCAAATCAAAGATCAAAACAATGCTGATTTCCTTTTTTGACAGTAGGGGTTTCATGCATAAAGAATTTGTTCCTTCAGGACAATCTGTTAACCAAGTGTTTTACAAAGGTGTCCTTGAAAGTCTCAGGAAAAGTGATTCGTGTGAAACCAGACATTAGAGACAAGTGGATGCTTCATCATGACAGTACTTTTTCCATCAGTGAATTTTTGACGTCAAAAGGCATTCCTGTTGTTCCTCAGCCCCCCTATTCACTTGACCTAAGTCCTTGTAACTTTTTCCTTTCCCCACAATTGAAACATGTCTTAAAAGGACGTCATTTTGGAACTCTAGAGAACATTCAAAAGACTGTGTTAACAGCCCTACCACCGAGTGTGGTGGTGTAACGGTTAGCGTTGTGGCCTCGCATTCGGGAGGATGGCGGTTTGAATCCCCGTCCGGGCATCCAGATTTGGGTTTTCCATGGTTTCCCAAATCACTCCAGGAAATTGCCGGGATGCTTCCTTCAAAAGACCATGGCTAAATTTCTTCCCATTCCTTGCCACCCGTCCTTTCCAGTCCAGTCGCTGTTAAGAGACGTTAAGCAGTTAAAAAAAAACAGCCCTACCAGCCTTCCAGCACTGCTACCGAGAGTGGAAACAATGACTCTGCCAGTGTATAGCTGCCCAAGGGAACTGCTTTGAAAGGGATAATGTTGTTGTTTGAAAAAAATAAAAACTTTGGTAAGTAAAAAATCAGTCTCGTTACTTTTCTCACACACCTCGTATTTCAGAAAACTTTTGTGGTAAAACTTAAGTTGCAGTGAAAAGCTGACACATGGCAAGGAGATCTGGAGCAATCCCACCAGTTCCTGCTATGCGAATGTGGAACCAAGGGAACAATGCAGGGGTGGCTGTAGACGTATCAGAAAAGTACTGAATTGATAACTGTAGGGAAATACTAAATCTGGAGTTTAGGGAACATCCCAAAGTGATATAAGTATGAGTAAAAAATTAGGAGGGGGGTTATTATTAAATTACATGCATATGGTTAAATGAAAGTGCCGAGTCTACTGGAAAGGTTATCGGAGACCTAGGCCAGGGAGATGAGTGGTATCAAGGACATTTTGCTAAGTTAGTTCCCATCTGCAGAGTTCATAGAGGGTTGTGGTTTCTGTGAAGACTGACAGTACTTGCTATAAAACAGTAGGTTCTACTGTAGTTGCTCAAATTGTGGGTACTGGCATAAGCTGCCACTGGATTGTCTAGGTGGCTGGTGTAAACTGTTTGCCTGTTGGACATTCACTCTGATGGAAAGTTGACTAGTGGCGTGGCATATATATATATATGAGCTGGAGCATTGAATGCAGATGAGTTTGTATATTAGGTGTGTTGTATAATGATGGCAAAAGTTTCCCCTGTGGTCAAGTTGGAGTAGGTGGCCATGGCTGGATGCATGCTGCATGTTTTGCATAATGTTCTATTGTGTGGGAATGATGCGTGTGGCATTTTTTAGAGAGTGACAAGATTAATATTATGAACCAAGATGTTCTCAGGATTCGATGGTGTACTGAAGTGTTTATGGGGTTTGTGAGTGGGATTTTGTGGAGAAGGCTGCACATTTCAGGGAAGGGATGTAGAAATTGTGGCCAAGACAAAAAAATGGCTTAATGAATTTGAGATCAAGAGAACTGGGCGATGATTACGTGGTTATTTTTAGTTTTTATAGATGCGGGATTGTGGTAGTAGTTTGAAGAATTTTGTAATCGTATTTATTTCATATTACTTTTGTGATGTTCCCCCATATCCAAACATAATATTTCCTCACAATTATCAAATTTCAATTCAGTATTATTTCATCCCTTCCTACTGCCTCACCTGCATTGTTTCCTTGATTTCTCATTCACATGGCAGGGCCTCTTACAAGGCCTCCGAATATAATCCACATGAATCCTCACTCCACAAAAGCCCTGCACCCCCACCTTGTACCTTCTTTCCAAGATCCACAAGGCTGGCCATCTTTGGTGACCTTATACTTGCAGAGTAGTGATCGCCAACTGAAAGGATGTTGGTTCTTGTGGATCAGAACCTCCAACCCTTTGTACAGAACCTCCCATCATTAATAAAAGATACCCCACACTTTCTTGAATATCTGGTCACAGTTCCCACTCTACTGCCAGATGCCTTCGTCTCCATTAACATCACTTCTTTGTATATTAGCATCTACTGTTAGGCCCTCAGCGCCATGGAGACACTTTCTGAAAATGTGTCTCCAGTGTAGCTCTCTTAGCAGACTCTTCATTCTTTCTAGATTCTTCTTCTCCTTGAACTCTCAAATGTGCTATCAGATAGGTGGCATTGCCATGACTACCTGCATGGCAAACCTATTCCTGGGCAATCTGGCACAACAATTCGCAAGCAAAATTTCACTAAAACGTCTTGTGTAATTGAAATACTTGGATGGTATATTTATGATCTGAACCCACAGTGAAAATCACCTACTAGACTGAGGCTTAAACAGGCCATCAAAAAGAAGTGCAGAGGCAACCTATCTAATGAGATAGTGCCTGCTCCAGGACAATATTTGGCCACGTGTTGCGAATTAAACACCTGACGTGATAAAAAAAAATTCAGTGGAGGTACTGAAACATCCAACATATAGCTTCAGTATCTCTCCTTATGGCACATGTATCTGCAGCCACTTAAAAAAATTCTGGAAGATCAATGGTTCACCTGTGTCAAGGAACTGAAGGACACCATGGTTAACTGGATCTTTCGGCAACTCTGGGATCAAGTGTGGTTGGTGAGAGGTAACTCTCTGGACTAACATCTCACATTCGGGAGAAGGCAGACTTGAGTCCTCTTCCGGCCATCCTGATTTGGGTTTTCCATGGTTTCCCCAAATCACTCCAGGCAAATGCCAGGATGGTTCCTTTAAAAGAAAGTCCATGGCCAAATTCCTTCCTGTTCATTGCACCGATTCCTTTCCTCTACATCGAAGAGGTGTAAAACAAAAAGAGGTAACCCAGGAGTTTCTACATTAAAACCATCCACTTCCTTCCTATGCACTCGGATTAGTGCATCAATGTCCGCGGCAATTTTCTGTAGTCATAACCTTACACATCAACCATAATAATTCTTTAATTAAAATGTTTTTTTTATTTAAAATGTTCTTTACATACAACATTAGTCTTTTCCTTAACTTAGTTGATACTGTTGGTATTAATTTATTTAAATTAACAAGTAAGCCATTATATCTAGAATTTTACTGATTTTATTTCTTTCACTCAAAGGTTTGTGGATGATGTACATTGTTGTTGTTTTATTCAGCCATTGCTTATGAATTAAATGTAACCTGTTACCTCATCACTCTTTCAGGAAAAATTATATCTTGAAAAGGTCTCCGAACTTCATGAAGCATCACAAAGAAGGGAAAGAATGCGCCGAGTTTATGATGAAGTGCGGAAAGTACGACTTGCAGAATTTTTAAAAGGCTACAGAATCATAACGGCAAAATTGAAAGAAACTTACCAGATGCTGACTTTGGGTGGAGATGCTGAATTTGACCTTGTTGATTCACTGGATCCTTTTACTGAAGGTATCAATCTAAGGTATGTGTGAGTAAAAAATGGCCTGTTTAGTACTTCTGGTCTGTCTGTCTGTCTGTCTGTCTGTCTGTCTGTCTGTCTGTCTGTCTGTGTGTGTGTGTGTGTGTGTGTGTGTGTGTGTATTTCAAGTGGAAATTTTCTCCACACTCACATCCCTTCATAATTTGGGTCAAACTGTTGTATATGCCAAGGTCTTGCTAGAGCACTTGTGCACAATTATTTTGTACAGTTTAAAAATTGTTTATTTGAATTCTAAATCCCTGAAAATTTTCAGTGGGTTTATTGACATGGCTCTTTTTTCTGTAACAATTTTTTGAGGCAGTTCCAAGAATTTAAAAAGTCAGCATATCACTGAAGGTCAAGAAAGAGGGTT
Source organism: Vandiemenella viatica (assembly GCA_031002005.1). NCBI lineage: Eukaryota > Metazoa > Arthropoda > Insecta > Orthoptera > Morabidae > Vandiemenella > Vandiemenella viatica. The sequence continues at coordinate 364,776,155 of CM061921.1, forward strand.
GTATAAATGATGTGAGAAAAAAGTTCCAGAAACTATTATGTGACTTCGTGTTAAGGAAATTAAAATAATGCTATAAAATGAATAGCTTTGACTGTCCAAAATATTACACTATTATCTTCATGTGTAGGAATTTTCATTCAAATGAACACTTCCCAAACTGTTGAAATTAAACCCAGTCTTGTGTAATGGTTTGAAGAAATACTGCCCACTTTTGATAAAAGCAACAGTTGATGGGGTTTCTGACATTTTCACTGATGTTAAAACCTGGATATCCTGCAATGTGATTGTTATTTTCAATTCACTGCCGAAGGAGAAAGAAACGAAGTTTTGGAATAAATTAATATTTGTTTCCAAATGTTAGTGTGTACTGAGCATTCCTCTGTGCCACACAACTGTTTCCTCATCAAATGTTTTTGAGTAAATTCAAGAATGACAGTCAGGACAATTTTTAAAGGAATCATATTCCACAATTACAATACACATATACAGCTGCTAATTATTACTACCTAGCTGTATACTGCCACAATGTTTGGTACATCAAACTTAGTTATTGATATTGAAGGTGATTTCATCAGCATGATAACAAGTACTAATTGTTTCAGTACCCACATTGTTCACTTTATCTCACTCCCATTGGGAGCATAGAGGATGATGTGGGATAGGCGGCTTAAATTCTTATTTCTTTCACTAGGTAGTCTCCATGAATGTATAAAGTGTGGTGGATACCGGGAATGCTGAAGCCACATTCGGGAGGACACAGTTTCGAATCTCTGTCTTTCATTCCAGATTTAATTTTTTCATGGTACAGTATTCTGAAATAACACACAACGTGAATTAACATACTTTGAATGTGGAATTGTAGTTAACGATAGATGCTTGGGGCATTCCACTGTAGAAATTGTTCACGAATTCAATGTTCCTGTAATCACAGTGTCAACAGTGTGCCATGAATATGTAATTTCTGGCCTTACCTCCCACCATGCACAACACAGTGGCTGGTTGACTACATCTTATTAATGACCGAGACTTGTGATGCCAGTGTCGAGGTGACAGTGTTGACAGATGGGCAACACTTCAGCAAAGAACAGCAACATTCAATGTGGGATGTATGATGGACGTGTCCATGAAGGCGGTGCAGCAAAATTTGGCATTGATGGGATGGCAATGGAAGACTGATGTGAATGCCTTTGGCTAATAAAATGCCAGCAGTTGCAGCACCTCTCCTGGCCTCGTGAACATATCAGTTCAACCTTAGATGACTGGTAAAAAGTTGCATGGTCAGGTGAGTTGGGGAGAGTAGATTTCAGGGTTCTAGTGTGGTTCAGACCCCATGAGGCCACAGATGCAGCTTGTCAGGAAGGCACTGTTTAAGCTGGTAGTGGCTTCATCCTGGTATGGATGCTCTAGGTTGGAAGTATAAACTGTTGGTTTGTGGCCATTAATTCTGACAGATGCTGGTTAGTGGCGAGGCCTGTATAAGAACTAGTGCAATGTGGGCAGTTGGCATGTTAGGTTTGTTGTGGTACATGTAGCATGTCCAGGATGAAAAGGTTCCCCCTGTGGTTGGATTAGATTAGGTTGTAGTAGACGGATGCATGCTGCAGATTTTGCTTTGAGGTCTGTTGCATGGACAGGATCTATGTGGTAGTTTGGGAGAATCCAAAGGTAAATAAATATTTGTGAACCAAGATGTTCTTGAGATTGGGTGGTTTGCCAAAACATAATAAACTCTTCTCTGTTGTAAATGAATTGATTAGACCTTAGATTTACAGGTTTATTTAGTCAGGTTGCTAGGTGATTTATGACTTTCACAGAAGTATGATAATTTCTATAACTTTTGAATGATAAGGAAGTTAATGAAACAACACCGTCAATACATGTTTCATTTAAGTTTCTATTTTACCAAAATCTTCATAAATACATACATGGATAAGACATAAACTTCTTCCAAAGATTCTGTAGCACATTACTAATACCAAAGCCGTGGCAGCCTGTTAGCACCGTTTCAAACAAAATCGGTGGCACGCGATCTAGGTGGCTTAAATAAGCAGTACAGAATTTTTGAGACAACATTACAAACGCCGCCCGACGCTTGTGGATCGCTTACAGTCACTCCAAACAATGGAAATAGTGTAAAAAAAATCAGAATGTATACAAAATTACTTATCATGAAGAAACATTTTTAAATGAAACTGGAGACTATTTACAGGCATTTAAACATAAAACCGACAAATTCATATAGCTGAAATTCATACTTAAAACACTATAGCTTATACAACATTCATAATTTGTCTTCTAATTAACATTTCAAACATTACACTGTTTTAATAATGTTACACTTCCATCCATCAAAATAATACTAATTTGTACACTAAATTTACAATAAATCAGTTTATCTCTCCAAATGTAGTTAGTTCATAAGACTGTTTAAGCCTTTATGAAATTATTAAGGTAGATAGAACACAAATCTTAGCTAATTAATTAAAGGAAGCACTGAAACTGCCATTAAACACTGAAAATAAGAAAGTACAAGAAAATAACCCCACATTATGACAGATAAAGGTAGGGAGCCAGACAAACATGTAAAAAACACAAAACTCAATTTACAATATTTTGGTTAATAACTTTAGTCATTTAGGAGGTGAAAAATTGGTCAGGGGGAAAGATGTGAGCACATCCAGACCTGCCATATGAATGAAAAATGAATTGCACGGATGGGTGGGGTAAGAAAGTTGACTAAAGATTATTGCAAAACATACTAATCTCTGTTAAGATCAGTTGAAGTAAAATGAGGATTTTTTAAATTATTGGATCTGTTAGAAGAGAAAATGTCATTAAATAAATAAAAATAGAAATATATATAAATGTACTGCAGCATTGCAAAATAGTGACATGTTTCACATAGATTGAGGCCAGGGATACGCTTGGTGTCTAGGATGTGTTGATAGGCAAGTTCCCATCTACAGAGTTCCGAAGAGGTGGTGGTGTCTGGAAAAAGTCTGACAGAACTGTGAAACAGGTGTCAAGATTATTGGAATCATGTGAGCTGGCATGGATTATCACTGGATGGTCTGGATTGGCAGTATAAACTTTTTGCCTGTGGCCATTCATCCTGTAGGTTAGTTGTTGAGTAATTGACTGATTTAGAAAGCAGTGCAGTGAAGACAGGCAAGTTGGTAAATTAGATGGGTGGTGGCACAGGTGGTTTGTTCAATAATAGAAAAGGATTCATTCATAAGACACCCTACACTTCATTGAGCATCTGTCCACAGAGTACACTCCTCTACTGCCAGTTGCCTTCCTTGCATCTATTGATGTCACTTCCTTAAATACTAATGCTCCCCACTGTTAAGTACCCAATGGTACCCATGGAGCTCTTCCTGGAAAAGCATATTCCCCACATCTACAGCCTTTATAGCAGGCCATTTCTCATTTTCTTGTCTCAATTCATTCTTCCAAAAAACTACTCCTTCACCTCTAAAGTTTGCAACCAAACACAAAGCACTATCATGGGCTCCTGCATGGTCCCATTTAGTGCTAACCATTCCCTGGACCTTCTAGAGCAACAATTCATGAAAGGAATCTCACCGTAACCTTTTCTATGGTTCAGATTCACAGTGACGCATTTATGATCTAGATCCACACTGGAAACTATTTCCTAAACTTCAACAATTCCCCAACAATACTTATGCCATTAACTACACCTAGATTTACTCCCACACACATCACCTTTCTTGGTGTTGACATTTCCTTCCCGTCCGGGCATGCAGATTTTGGTTTTCCATGGTTTTACCAAATCACTCCAGGCGAATGCTGGGATGCTTCCTTCAAAAAGGCCATGGCCGAATTCCTTCCCAGTCCTTGTCCCCAGTCCGATCCCACCTCTAATGACCTTAGCCTTCGAAGAGGCGTAAAGCCATAAATAAAATAAAATTTAAAAAAAAGACATTTCCTTATGGAAAGGTGGTCTGCACACCTTTCTTCATGTCAATCACAAAATTTACAATACCTTAATTTTGACAGTTGTCGTCCCTTCCACACCAAATGTTCCGTTCCGTATAACTTGTTTATCTAGGGCAGACTCAACTGTTCTGATAAAGAATCACATTCAGAATACTCCTAACATATATCAAAAAATCTATTTTCTTGCTGTTACGCTCCTGATCTTGCATAAAAACAAATCTTATTCTACAAACCATCCTTCACACAACTTCTCCACTCCTGCACCTCTAAAAACTAACTGTATTCATCACCCACCTCTTGCCAGGTCTCGAGTCCATAAACCTAACCCCATGGCTCAGGCATGAGTTCCTTCATTTCTTCCATGAAATGTGCAGCCTTCTACAAAATATCCTTCCTCCTGCCTGTAGGATAATAAGGTTTTCAGCTTTATGTCTAAACCACATAAAAAGTCAGTTTAATGTCAGGTTGTAAATGGGAGAAGTTTCATGCAGTACTGTAGTATACGCAACAAGTAAATGCTATATGTGGCTGACATACCACTACTACCTAGAATGAAAATAATAATCTTAAAATACCCTTTATAAATGGGATCAATCTTTAAATTCGAATATCTAAAAATTCTGCAGCGTTTCAGGCTTTGAATTATTTCTGATGACATAGTGTTTCGAACTTAGAAAATTTATAGATAATTCAGCAAAACTAGTTGGAACTTGCAAAACTTTTGAATATGTGAAGAGAATTTTTACATAGTCTGCAATATTTTATAAAAAGGTTTGATTATTTTGGAACTTCAATACTGAGTGACTGTTGTAATGAGAATGAATGCATTTCTTTGTGGAAATTAACCTGCAATCAACTTAACGGATGGAAGCCAATAATAGTTTATTTTAGCTCAGTGTAATTTCTGATACAGTTTTGAAGACTATACTTTGAATTAAATGTTTCTACAGTTTTTAATTTGAACTTCTTTTCTTCATTTATTTAAAAGAACAATTTATAAAATCACCTTCTGTGGGTTGGCAGCCATTTTTGAAAAGAACTATCTGCAAAAATAAAATGGGGAAGTTAATATTAAACATCACTGTATTATTTTTGCAACCAACAATAATTTAAATGAACCAACCATCCATTCCATTTCGACATTCTCCCACCCCTACCACCACCCACAGAACAGCTTGGTCCTTGAATACTTACCTCATGATTTTCCCAAACTGTCACCCCATCCTTCTCTTGCAGTAGACCCCACTGCAAAATTTGCAGCATGCATCCAGCCACAACTACCTTCTTCAGTCTGATGAAAAGGCAGACTGTAGCCATCATTGGGCATGCAACTTGCACTACAACACACCTAACATACCAACTCGTCTGGCTCCACTGCACCAGTTCATATGTAGGCCTTGTCACCAGCCAACTTTCCATTAGAATGAAAGGCCAACAGAGAAGTAGTTTACACCAGCCACCTAGGCCATCCAGTGGCACCTTATGCCAGTTGCCACGATTTGGTAGCTACTGAATGCGGACAGTTCTCACTGAAACCACAGCCCTCTATGAACTCAGCAGATGGGAACTAGCTTACCAAAATATCTCTGATACCAGGCATCTCCCTGGTCTCAGCCTCCAATGATACCTTACCAGTAGACTCAACACTTATTATTATTTATTCATCTACATATAATTCATGAATCTTAAATTTAATATGACCCTCTCCCGCCTAATTTTCTTATCATATTTATATCACTTTTAGATGTTCCCTGACCTCCAGAGTTAATATGTCCTTATAGTTATTGGTTCAGTGTTTTTATACCCACTGTGCAGCCACCCCTGCTTTGTTCCCTCGGTTCCTCATTCATGTGACAGGTATCGGTGGGATCACACCAGATCTCCTTACATGTTTCTCAGCTTTTCACCAGACTTGAGTTTTACCACCAAAATATTGTGTTAATCATGTTCACCACTTCCTGTCTGCCTTCATCTGGGATGGTGTTGGGTTTACTTTCCCTATCCTCTCCTACTTTAACTGCCTTAAAGCATTTTCTTTCCCATTATCATCATTTTATTTAAATTTATAATAAGGAAGGATATGACAATTCAACCCAACACCTTGCAGAGAGCAGTTGGGATCCATGAATGTGTTAAATATTGGATTGAATTTCCCTATCCTTGTTTAGTTTCATGACCTAAGAGCCTTATATATTTAATGTTGTTTATTAGCAACAATGGCGCAAGAAGAATGGCTGTGAGTCAATTATATGGAAATGAAAGATAAACTATACCAATCCTGACCAAAGTTAAATGGGCACAAAAAGCATCCACAATCAACACAGGCACATGATTGATAGATGCTGTCAATATCACACCAAACAATCCCTTCTCTACAGCCTAGCACTCTGAGGTAAATACATCTGCTCTGGCCAAAAATCCTTTGCCCTGAATCATTAACCCTTTACTCCAATAACCTAACACAAGCCCTTATATCCCATAATTACCCTACAGAATTGGTCCACAAATAGGTATCCACAGATATCTCAAGTCAATGCCAAAGGTAATCCTGTCTCTCATCCAGTTCTCTTCTGGCCTGAAATCCCTGAACCTGATTTTTCGGTGTGGCTATGACTTTGTCAGATCTTTTCATTAAATGTCACATTTTCCCCACTGTCCTATCCACAACCTCCCCACATCACCTTCAGCAAGCCATGTAAACAAAAAAAAAAATGTAATTGTGCACTAACACCAACCATCTAATGCTCCAAAACAACCACAGTCTCCTTCCTTTGTAACACGTCTTGTTGTAAAATTTAAAATAAGACCAACACACTACAACATATTGTAACCCTACCACTAGCCAAACCCTGCCTCACGACACCTGTACCATGTCACATCTGATATGCTAGCTCACCTGCCTACATAGCCAGAATCAGCTTCACCTTGAACCCAATATCCATCAGATTGAATGGTCACAGACAAAGAGTTTGCTCCCAAAATCTTGACACCATGTGCTTTTCGTGCCAGCTTTCACATCTCCTGCGACTTCAATAACCATTTCACAGTTAACCATTTCACAGTTAGTCGTCAGAGCACTCTCTGAAACCACATCCTTATCCTATTCCGGAGATGGGAATTGGCCTACCAACACATTATGGAGACTGCAAACCCCCTGGCTCTCTGTCCCAGATAATACCTACCTTTCTCACCTTGCAATACCTATCACTTGCTAGTATAATTAATTTATATATAGAGAGCTTACTTCAATTTTTTACCTCTTGATTGTTAAGAATGTAATTTTTTTTTTTACTTCTTATACTTGTGCCCCTTTTTCTGTTGTTTTGATTAATTTTTTCCTGCAATTAACACTTCCACTGATATTATTGTTCTCTCCACCTCCTCCAACAGGAAAAATGATGATTCATGTTTCTGTGTTAACCATGAACGCTTACGTGAGGTTAGTCACATGTTTCTTTTTTTCTTGAAAATGTTTCTGAAATATTGTGTTTTTTATGTTTGTGACGTGTGTTTTGTTTGTACTGCCCTCTTTCCTTCAACTTTGGTGAGTGGTGGGTAGAGTTTTCCTTTCCATTCCATTCCATATATTGTTTTCTTATAAATATTTGCTAATCCCCCCTTCCCCCACCATAATATCTTTAAATTCTTTTTATTCATTATTTATTAATTTTACAAAGTTCGCTTACATTCTCTTGAACTCATTAATCCTACACTTGGCCTTTTTTCTATTTTTGAACTGTCTCCATCCATATGCTCAACTGTCACCTACTTCAATAATTGGCCTGTTGATACCTGTCTTGTGTGTACTATTTTATTGCCAAATAAAAGGTTATATACCCAATAATTAAAATGTTTTGTGTGTGTGTAATTTTTGAGTGTCAGTGCTATCCTACCAACATCTATGTATATTTATACACTGTAGTTACGTTGTAAAATTTTATTTAAAAACCTGATAGTGTTTTATACATCTTGATTAAATGTTCATCCATTAAACATTAAAAATTTCTTTGGATGGTTTGAAGGTGTGATATCAGTACTTGATCAGAATTTTGCCATGTTTTTGCAATGTTTTCACAATTGATAATAGTCTCATACTCAAATAGTATTCTGGTAACCATGCAGTTGCTTCAGTGACAGTCATTACAATGTATGTTTTGGGAGAACACTTTTGCTTTCACTTTTCATAAACATTTGTTCAGGAATTTTATATACTACTTGGGAATTAATTAAGGAGTTGTATCTTTTACTTCCATTAGTATTATGTTTCCCTTTTTGCAAGTGTATTTTCAACTTGAAAAGAGTACTCTTGTACAGCCAGAAATGTAATAAGAATGTAATCCTCCTAAAACAAAGGGGCTCAATAGCCGTACTGAATTACTATTTATCATGCCCACAGGTTTACTCTATTTTTGCAGTTTTTCATTCATTTTTTAATTTTTTAAATTCACGATAACTGTGTTTATTTGAAATAACACAACAAAACACATATCGATCAAGCTCTATGTTTGCTTTTAATGCAATCTCCATACCCCTATACTGCCGAATATCACTCTTGACAAACTTTTATGTCATATGAGAATAGAAAAGGTGGTTTGAGTGTAGGAAGTGGATGAGAAACCAGAAAGTAGGCTTGAAAGGATTGTGAAGGATTCAGGATGGGGTAAGTATTGTACTGATATTGTGCTTACAAGCCAATAGATACAACTGTCATGAGCTCCTGATGTCTATCATTTTTTCTGTATCTTATTGTTTATCATTTAATCACTTGCAGTAGATGAAATGGCCTGCCAGTTTGGCTGAGCACATTAAATTGCTGTACATAGTGAGGTACCACATGTCCAAGACCAAATCTTGGCCACAATGTACTCGTGTTCCTCACAGGGGCGTAGCTACTATGGGGCTAGGCGGTGCAGTGCACCGGGGCCCTCACGCTCAGGGGGCCCCCAAGCATACCTCAAGGGGCCCCTAAGCGCACCTCATCCTCAGTTCAGGGGGCCCCTACCAGCACACAAAGCAAAAAAAAGGTCGCCCGTCTGTCCTGAGGGCCCAAAATAAATTTTTTGCACCGGGGCCCTTGTTGACCTAGCTACGCCACTGGTTCCTCATTATGGTTCTTGCACAGTTTTCCTTAATCATCTAGGTATCTGCTGGTATGGCCAATACTTGACACACAAAACAGACAATCCAGCCACTGTTGACAGATGGTAATGCTTTTACTCCCTCTAATGACCAATAATAGGCTCCTATGCAGTGCTCTCAAATGTCAAAATGTGAAATCAGTAGAGCTACCCACTAATATCGGCATATTTGTACCCAAAATGGGTATATGAAAAAAACTACAACACCAATAACCACAACTTGCATGGCAGTTTGGCACAACCATATGACACACAAAGATGGAACAATTGTCATGTGCACTTAAGTATAAATATATTGGGAATTTTGTTTTGCAGCAATGTTACAACAGAATTATTACACCCCATCATTATGTTTGACCAATCAGATGCTAAACCCATTAAATTATTTTTATATGGAATATCATGGATTCTAAAAAAAATTACAATTTGTTCAAGTAAGGATATTGCATCAGCAGCTTCTATAGGAATAAGAGCTAAAAAGTAATCTTTGATGCAATGGTTTTTTGTGTATCTCACTACTAAACCAAGTGTTTGAATGTGCCAAGATCACTGGACTTGTCAGCAATAAGCGAAAACTTAGTTTTCTGCAGATCTTCACATAAATTATCAAAAATTTCTTTACTTATAATCTGATCAGTTGTTACACGAGTTTTCATTGTAAAACATTTTATTTCTTCTGCAATTTTTGAATCGGGACAAACGGACTGTATCAGTTTTGGTAGGTGCTCCATAATGGCAAATGGTGGATTATGTTACACAACAAATGAGGCTAATAACAATGTAAGTACTATTACTTAGTAGACTCGTATTGGTTTCGAGGATGTGGGGTGGAGGACTGAAACTCAAACCTATTGAGGAAACTATTTTTATTATTGATTAACATAGTAATCCAGCCACTTAATTTAAGGACCTACCATGTAGTTAAGAGCCTAATTCAGTTATAGTTTTTTCATATGTAAACATTAATCATCTTGGATTCTCATAAAAAATTTTTAATAACTTTCTTTGCCAATATCTCACGGTGTTCTTTCACGAAATTTCAATGCACACTCATTAAGCATAATTCAGTCAATCTTTCCTTTCCCATAGTGCTCCTGAGTCAGTTTTTCACTCGTCGAAGTGTACTGAAAGTAACTTGATTTTTCTCTGGGGGTGGGGCAATAGTCCCCCCCCCTTACCCCTCACATACGCCCATGCTGCAGGCAATGCCTAAGTTCACTGATTGGTACTAAAACATATACATAGATCATTCATACATCTATAGTTTACAGAGAGGTGACTTATCTCATAGAAGTCATAACACATAGGATAAACTATTGGTATATTACACTTGAAGGCTTATGAGCATTCACATTACCTTATTGGTTTGATTGATAAAAGGCATGATTGGTTACTAGCGGTGCACTAAACTGATTGGCTAATGTTAACTTTTACTCCATTGGTTGATTGACTTGCAAGGAAAGGCACAGTAAACCCTATTTGAAATGAGTGACTATTGGCGAATGTGCTAAGTTCCTAACTTGGAGGTTTAACATACTGTCATGAAGACAAACAGGCAAGCAGTGGATCAAGTAGCTTTCAGTACCTGTTAGGTGATGGTGCGCCCCTGGAGCTGCTAGATGTGGATGAGTCCGGAGGTGAAGTTTGACTGTCTAGTAAAGTGGATCACTAGCGTCAGAAAAACTCACTAGGAATATGGTGGCATTAAAATGTTCTTGTAATTGGCCGTGGGGCAGAATTATAATGTGATGAGTGGGGGGCTGTACTGTGTTAGTGATTTCCAAGCTGACATAAGCTTCCTAAAGCTATACTATATGTCATGGTTTCCTTCTCATAAGCCAGTCTCACGCAGTCGGGACTTGCTGCGCTACACAGGTAGCTGTAATTTCAGTGGCTGGGTGGCTTGCGATAAGAACTGGTGTAGTGTGCTCATAAGCAGCAGGTGGTGTTACAAGCATGGGGAACAGGCTTGCTACATTACCAGGGTGGCCACAAACTGGGAATATTGGGAATTATCAGCGAATTTAATGTACCGGGAAATTTCATGGAAATATCGGGGGATTCAGGTAATTTCAAAAATTATCAAGGAATTGAATCGCGACTACTCAAAATTTAGAATTTTTTTAATATCATCTTGAATTTCTTTCAATCATTAAATATTTCAACTTTTATATATTTAACATAAAATAGCCAACGATACTGTAAACAGCACGCTAGCACTAGCCATGATTACTTTTGACTCGTTCCAAAAAAACGCCACCATGCGCAGCACTCGCAAGCAACCAAGCAAGCATGCCAAGTGCTCTTACATTATCTCTACTCACGCAAGATCACGCCACAGTGTAAATGCAGCATTAGAATCCTCGATCTATATGCCATAGATAGCCCGCTAGTCAGTTGAGTTTGCTAGCTAAGCGGCAGTTACTTCATTCATCATGAAATTTTGTTTGCTGTTTACTAACACGCGAACGCATCTCGTGTGATCACATCTAATTTAAAAGTGGAAGTATTTTCTAAATATCGTTATTTTAGTTTGTTATTGAATAGTAAGTTTTTCTTAATTTTTATGATTTATGTGGGGAAAATGTTATTTTTTAAATTATTAATTTATTTTAATTGTAAAATTTCTCATTAAATATTTCAGCTCATATGTTTTTAATATGAAATAACCGATAATAAGACATAAATAATTTATTTTACCCTGATCGTTAATTCTTGTTTTTTTTTTCTTCTAACAATGACAATTACCATTGTCTATGTTGTGATCATTCAAAGCTGTTTGGAATGTTGAATCGATGTGACAGTGTAAACAGTGTACTAACGCTCTCAACGAATTTGTTTGAATCGCGCCAAACACCCGCCACCGATGTGAGCGACTACGCGAGTGTACCATGTGTTCATGCAGTGCTTCTCGATTTGAATAAGCTCGCGCGAAAGTGTAAATGAGGAATAAGAATACTCGAGATGCATCTTGTGTGATCACATCTAATTTGAAAGTGGAAGTGTTTTCTAAATATCGATGGTTTTAGTTCATTATCAAACGGTAAGTTTTTCTTAATTTTTATCATTATATCTCATTTTTCTACTGTTATTTTCTAAATTAATAACTATTTTTGAACATTCATTGGGTGTATGATAATTGTAGATTGATTGTTATTACTATTGTTGTTACTAATATTTATTTAATTTAATTATAAAAATATCAATTTTTTAAATTTTCAGACTACTGAATTCAGCATGACAACACACTTTCAAAGTTACTGATTGACTAATCCAGACTTTAAGATTTGGTTAGAAGAAGTTAAAAATGATTCTGAAAGTGCAAAATGCAAAATTTGCAATGTTACATTTTCTTTAAGTAATATGTGTAAAACAGCTAACAGAAGTCATGCTAAAGGGCTGAAACATGCTAGTGAACTTAAAAATTGCAAAACTGTCTATCCTCTTCAAAGTTTTTTTAACTCGGCCGCAACAAAGTAGTACTGAGACAACTATATGTTATTTCTAATCCAATTAAGACTTGGGATAAAGAGCTGCAAATTCCAGCATCACAAAATACTCTCAGCTCCTTTCTTCTCAAAGAAGAAGTAAGCAATGCAGAAATACTTTGGTGTGTTCAGACACTGATGACACACAAGTCAATGCACTCAGCTGGAAGTGATGTGCAGTTATTTAAAAAAATGTGCAACGATAGTCAAATAGCCAGATGAATGGAATTGCAGTGAACTAAAATTGCCTACTCAATTTTTCATGGGATTGCTCCTTATTATAACTTCATGTAATCATTTTGTAATAGGATTTGATGAGTCACTCAACAAAGTTTGTCATGAAAATTAAAAAGATTTAAATATCAGGCTTTGGAGTACTGAAAAGAATGAAGTTTGTACACGATACTTAACGTATGCTTTTCTTTGTCGCACAAGAGCTTCAAATCTTCTTCTGTCCTTTAAGGAAATGCTTCAACCTCTTATTAGCCTTAATAAAATTTTACAAATCTCAGTGGATGGGCCAAATGTTAATCATAAACTTTTCAGAGAATTGAAACTTGATATGGGCAGTTGTGGTCTTCATAACATGCATTTTGGATTTAAATGTGGAATTGAGGCCACTAACTGGGATATTGTTCAGTTTTTAAGGTCAATTTATTATCTGTTTAAAGATGTACTAAATCAAGGTCTTGGTACTTGGTTACAAAAGATAACTGCTACTGCTCTGTGAGATCTTGCTCGCTGGTAAGGTTCTGAGGTGAATATTGGAGGCTAAGTTGAGTTTGAATAAAGGTTTCCCTTAGAATAAGTGAACACACGACAGTATGTCCTCTTAGAAAAATGAGTTTTTCTGTAACTACATACTCATTAATACTTACACATGTACACTATAGTTTTTGAAAATTGCAGCACCAAGGAGACATGTGATTTTGAAATTTATTCCACAGATTAGAATTACAGAACAGTACATACACTTTGGGCATGAGAATTCAGTACAATGTGAAGGCGCCACATGCTGTACTCGGAGCCTCTAGATGTGGCATAGAAGCAAGGAGAGTCTGGACAAGTTACTGGGGAACACACTACCACATGGTTTGTATGTGCATCCACAAAGCAACTATAGTGGTTAGAGGTGAACCAGAATGATCAAATTTCTGGCTGATCATATCCCTCATATATTTTATGGGCAACATGTCAGACCAATGTGCAGGCCAGGGAAGCAGTGGTACCTGTTGATTTTCAAAGAAGGCTTGCTCATTCCTCACCACATGTGGCTAGGCATTGTCCTGCCAAAATATGGTATGTGGAGCTGTCAGCCTGAGCGGCTGTGCCTCAGGATCTTAAAACCTTGCTGATATAGTGGTTCCTGTTCAATTATCCTCAATATGTAGTAGATGAGATCATGTGTTAAAGCCAATGGTAACTCAAACTATCACACTTGGCATTTGTCTGCTATCACGCTCAACAATACAGCCCACCCAATTGCATTCACTGCAGTAGCATCCAACACATACACGACCATCAATGTAGAATGAGTTGAAGCAGGAGTCATCCGAAAATACTCGGCGTGCCAGTAACGATGTTTATGTACCCATTGTAGTCTGAGGCATTGTTGGTTTCTAATCAGTGGCAGCCAATCCAATGGCATGATTGCCACCAGTCTGGCCCTCAACAGGCATCAACAAACCATCGACACACACGTCCACACCTGTTGCATTGCTCGAACACTGTGGATGAAGCAGTTGTGTCCATTACCGCCATGCAAACAAGATGGCCATCATCTTTAGCTGTGTTCACATTGTGTGGTCCAGTACCTGCTTGTCACTGTATACGACTTTTCTATTCACCTTTTCTGCCCTTCTGACTTTACTCTTCTTTAAAGTTATTAAATGTGGGAAAGGACTGGGGGCAAGCAATGGGAAGGAATTTGGCCATCGCCTTATGTATGAACTGTCCCAGCATTTGCCTGGAGAATTTGGGGAAACCTTTGAAAACCCAAATCTGGATGGCCGGGCAGGGATTTGAACCTGCGTCCCCCCCAAAATTTGAGACCAGAGCATTACCGTTCACCTACCATGCTCTCTTTCTTCTATCCACTAGTTTCTCATATACATCGCTGTCGTAGCAGCATGTCATAAACGAGCTGAAATGTTACAGTATGAAAAACCCTTTTCTGGAGACCAATCACTCTGCCATGTTCAAACTTGCTCACTTCTTGGTATTGTGCCCTTTCATATCATTGAAGCATACTGGCATTTTACACTATGTTCCACAGCTTTGTACTTACTGAGTGTGACATAACACTGGCCTGTCTGGTCACACAAAAGAGGTTGCTCTTGGGCCTACGTGCATGCCATCTCTCTCCATTCTTAATCACTTACTATGGGTTCCACTGTTCCATGCATCCTGTGATTTTGGAGTGGTTCAAATCATTCCTGTTTTGTGTTGCAATTTTCACAAATAGTAGTGTATTTAACAATCGGAGTTTGAGACTTCAGTGCCATAGGAGTACAAATATCACATAGTTAATTAAGTAAAAGATTTATATAGTGAAGTGTATTTATTGTTATGAGCTATTTTGATGGATGAGAATTCTGATATTTGGTATTTGTTGCAGTGTGAGGCCTCCAGGAAAATCTTGGAAGTGTATATCAAATCTATCTGGAGGAGAAAAAACTCTTTCTTCACTGGCATTGATTTTTGCCTTGCATTATTACAAACCCTCGCCATTATTTGTAATGGATGAAATTGATGCTGCCCTCGATTTTAAAAATGTTACAATTGTCGGATTGTACATTATGGTACTGTATTTCTTTCTAATATACATTTTGTTGTATTCTCAGTTCTTCAGTTTTGTAATGTATATGTTTTAGTTTTTATACATTCGGGCACAAAAAGTCATATACCAATTTATTTGATTAATTTTATGCCTTTATGCAGTATTCATTCTCAGCCTTAATCTACTTTCTCCTCTTTGTATACAGTTACTATACAGAAAAGTCATGAAGGAGCTGATGTAATATATAATAATTTAGACTAATATTAATATAATTCATATTTAATTTTGAAAGATATGGTGATGTAAACCCATCACTTGAAAGTTGAAAGGAGGGCTGCAGAAACAAACACTACACCAACAACAAAAAACACAATATTTCATGCACAACCCTGACTCATTTTTGTAGAGGATGAAGCACATGACTCAATTTGCATGGATACCCAACATCAACCCTGCCAGATGAATGGTAGGGTTGATCAAGGATGCCTGTGCAAACTGAGGCATGTGCTTCATCCTATACAATCATGAGTAAGGGTTGTGCCTGAAATATTATATTTTTTGTGTTGGTATTGTGGTTTTTATCACCATACCCCACATTCCTTCAACCTTTTGTAAGCGATGGGTCTGCTTTCTTTCCTTTCCATATTAATGACCTGTTTTTCCTCCTCCATTTAGTCTTGTACTTAATTTGATTTTCTTTTGGTCACAGTATTAATTTCATAAAGCCAATGCCTCCATGACAATTTACCTACATACCTAATTATGGGTTATATATATTTTCACTTTAAAACCCTTCACAGTCCGAGTCATATGGTTCATTAACGCCTTAAGTAATTTGTTACAGTCCTTCACTCCCTTACCTATATTATAGGATTACTTTCCTGCTCCCTAATGTATGAAATCAGTTGATAATTTATTATTATGGTCCTCTCTTTGCTTCCACACACTGTTTCTAAATCTTCCACCAATATTTATCCAGGCCTCATCGCTAGTATATGCCTTGTACATGCCCTTCAGTTGCCTTCTATCCTGGAATGTATCGTGTGGTAATTAAAAGTTTATATTAATAATAACAACATCCACGCTACTTTATCTGAAGGTCATGTATTTTAAACATTTACTTTTTTTTTTATCAAAATAGATAATTCTTTTTCATATCACATCCAGAAAACAAAAACGAACAACTGAACTCTTATTCTCATAATAATGTTATTGCAAAGACATTATTATATATTAAACATCAGCGATACTAGTACAGTCTACTGCACTTGCAACCTCTATGGCATAAGCCCCAGTCGTTTTTTTCTTTAACAATACATTAATTACATTATGTTTTAGCAATACTTTTTGTCATAAATGACTTCCAACCCAATTATTGTATCATTTCAGTTACTGAGTGCATCCTTTGGTAACTTTCACTGACAAATCTAGCCATACTCCTTTGCACCCCCTCCAACTCCAGTATTTGATACTCACAATGTAGATCTCATATCATCTCAAGGTTCCTGACTGTAGTTCTGTTATCCATCTCTTTTACTTGCCTGGTACATCCTCTTATTATCCTCTTCAACAGGTTTAGTACCTATACCTACAACCTCCCCAATTTGCTCTTTGCAGTTTAGCTTACTGTCAATTGATATTATTATAAAATTTACATTTTATTCCTTAAACTAGCAACTCCCTTCCACTGAATAATCATACAAAACCTTTATTTTCTTATTTGAATATCTAAAAATTGACTGTTCTTGGCATTTATCTTCATTCCATGTCTATTCACCTAACTAGGTAGCTTGTATACATACCTTTGCGTTTGCTCACAATCCTATATTAATGTAATCCTATTATCCAGCATCATGTCATTTACAAACCGTCTAATCTTTCATCGTATGTCAATTGCTGAATCATTCATTAGAACAATTATGGTCCCAGTACACTTACCTTGTGGCACAGTTGTTCTCACATCCATTTCCCTTGATATTTCATTTTGCTTCCTACCTCTTAAGAATTCCTCCACCCAGCAAGATACATGTTAAAGTAATAGTCTTAACCTTATTCCCAACTATTCTATGGCTGACTCTGTCAGTAGCCTTAGAAAAATCCAGTACCACATTATGTGGCCTACCACATATCTTTTACAGAATCCATACAAATTTCCATATTATCTCTACTGATGTCAAACTATTGGGTCTATGGTTTTAAAACCTACTTGTGTCCCCCCACACTCATGAATTGGCATTGTTATGGTACATTTCCAGTCCTCTGGAATACTTTCAGATATTGTACAATGTTTTTGATGCCTACCATTAACACGTGTGTTAATTGTCTATTCCAGGCACTTTTAAACTGTGTAGCTTTCTCATAGTATCCTGTGACTATTTCTAGTTTCTCAGTATGCTCATGTTCACTACAAAGGAATGATTTTGCTATGTAAATTCTGAGTCTGTCCATGTGTGACAATGAGCAATAGTCTCACCAAACCAGTTGCTCAATATTTCAGCTATTTTCATATTCTCTGCTACCACTTTTCTATTGTTACCCGCAGTGGTCTGAGTATCTTCCTTCACTTATACTTTTTTAACATAGTTATAGATATTTCTGACTGCATCATTTAATTTTCCCTGCCCAGCCATGATATTTTTCATGAATATGTCCATAGTTTCTCTCTTTGGTGCTATTAATTCTTTGTTTAGTTGTTTCAGAAAATACCTCCTCGGTTCTAAGAACCTTTCCTTGTTACAATTACACGTATAACCTCCCTCTTCCTTGGTTATTGACTTCCCAGTCTCCCTTATGTCCATAAGAACTGACTAATGATTCTTTATTCCCTCAATCACCTGATACCCCACATAATTTTTATCAGGCTGTATTAAGAAAACATTCAGCACATTGTTTCCCCTTCTATTTTGTTCCACTACTTGTGTAACCCCTCATTTACACACTTGTTAAATTTATATAGTTTATGTATGAAAAAGAGCAATGAAGGTCTTTTATTAACACTTCTATTTTCTTTCTTTCAGGAGCGCACAAAAAATGCTCAGTTCATTGTAATTTCTCTAAGAGCCAACATGTTTGAATTAGCCAAACGTCTAATTGGTATTTTTAAAACAAATGACTGTACCAGATGTATGGTTATAAATCCAGAAACATTTGCAGCTGTGTTGGACCATATGTTACCAGTTGTTGATATTAAGAAAACTGAAGATGATGACTCTGTTAAAGATGAATGTGAGACAGGAGATGAGGGCAATGCACTAAATAACAGAGAGCTTAACTGTAAAGGTCGAGTTGAAGTACCAGCAGGTAGTAAAAGAAAAAGAATAGTTTCAGAAAATTGTGTAGCAAAATCGTTGTTACAAGACACTAAGAAGGAAATAAAAATTGAAACCGAAGATGGTTTTAGTATTATGAAAGAGGGTTCTGATTGTGCCATAGAAAATTCAGACACAACTATTAATGGGCATGCAAAGGGTTGCAAAGTAAATGGTAATTTCACAGCTGCTGAAAAGGAAACATCTAAGAGGAAAGTAAAAAGAGTGTCAAGAAACAAGACACATAAGTGTATAAATAGCACACCTAAAAATTTAAAGCCTGTACATACTATTGATTCTGAAGACTGGACCGATGTAGACTCTGAAGATGTTGACTGTGAAATAGAAAGTTCAAAACAAAGAATGTTTGAGGTAAATTTATTTTGTACTGAAGACTGTGTCATTTCATAGTTAACTTGTAATATACTGCTATTTTATTTTTCAGGTTTTGTTACAATATGTTTACAAGTGTTAATCAAGTCAGTGGTGTTTTTTCCTTAAAGAAAAAAGTTTTTGGTTAAGAGCATATTTCAATTAAATTTTTGTAGGCACTTGCAGCTAAATTGACAACATGGGCTTACAAATAAATTAAAAACACGAAGCTGCAAGTGTATTAGTGAAGCTCAATGTTCTTAAGTTTGTTATTCTGTTTCTTGGCGAATATAAGTATTGAAACAGGCTTTCTTTTAAAATAAACTTTTTTCGTAGTTTCCACAATATTTCAAGCCGTGTCATAGCTTCTGAAACAGGTTATATAGAACTTTTCTTCATGTTGGTATAACATAGTATACATAGCAACTTTAAGTAATTCTTCTCAACTCTTTTTGTTTTTTAATGCTTAGCTTGCAAAATATGATTTCTTAATGAATCTGAAGGCCAATAGCCTCAGCAACAAAACACAAGATAAACACAAACGGTTTTGGGGACTCGTGTGGTAGTAAATGAGATCTGCAGCAAACCTCTTGCATGTGCTCATGGTTGGATTCATTTGGTGGGTCAGCCACAAGAACCAATGTTAGTCCTTCTGTGTGTCTCATTACTATCTGATGCTATTAAGCCGTCACCCTACATACAGTGTACTGGTATTTTTAGTGAAAATTTAATAGTAGTAAATGTATACGGATCTCCCTTTGTAAACTTTGCTCTCTTTCTGAAGCACTTTGAACTCTTATTAACATTTGTAATTAGAATAGTAACTAATGTATTCTATAATGGTGATTTTAATGCAGATTTTCTAAACAAGTTACCCTTTAAAGTCATGTTGGTATCATTAGTCAGCTCATATAGTCTGACTCGGATAGTTAATTTTCCGTTTGGAATAATGAATAAAATTTAATTAGCAACTGATAATTTTTTTCTAGATACCTCAAAGTTCTGTTACATAACTAACTCTGGCCATGATGACCAATCATTACCCTCCAAGAGTCAATAGGAAGTAGTAACAAAAATAATTATTCAAATTACAAGAAGTAATAAATAAAAATCCATTCTTAATTTTAAAAAATTGCCTAAAGATCACAAACTGGAATCAGATTCTCAGATTACAAGGGGTGAATGAAATATACAGTATTTCTAACAATATTTTCTTGAATTACTTTGGAAGCTGCTTCCTTCGGAAACAGTGTTGAGCTTCTAATCAAGACTGAACCCTGCAGATAACTGTAGACATTAGAATATATTTTTTTAATTTAAAAAAAAATTCTTTATAGCCCCTAGGGACAGTCCAAATACTGATATTGAAGCTCGTTATCTACAATATCGCAAAATGCTCAGCAAAGTTATTAAAACATCCAAAAGTACGTACTGAAACAGAAGATTTATGGCTATGGAAGTAAGATGGTAAGGGACCCTGCCAAAAAGGAGATGGGGAAAAATAATGAAGTGTGTTATGGACATATTTATCATACCAAGTTTGGTGAAGGGACCCTGCCAAAAAGGAGATGGGGAAAAATAATGAAGTGTGTTATGGACATATTTATCATACCAAGTTTGGTGGAATCTAGCCTTTCAAATGCTGATACTTACAAATAAACTTTTTTTGTCTGTTGCCGATGACTTTCCTTCCAAAGCTCAGTGGCCGACAGTGCTGTTTATTAGTCAGACAGGTTTCTGGACAAAAATTTGACACTGCTTATGTGTGTAGATTTGACTACTCCAGAAGAAACTGGGAAAGTTATTAGGTTTTTTAAAAGCAAATGCTTGACTGACTATGGTGGGATTTTCAACAGATTAATTAAATGCTGCTCTATAGAATTAAGTAATATATTAAACTGTCTGTAGAATGTGTGTGTGTTTTAAAAATGCCTGTGTGTGTGTGTTACAGTTAAACCACTCTACAAAAAAAGGAGATAAGTCAGTTGCATCAAAATATCTTATTTCATTACTGACAGCCATATATATATAGACACAGTTTAGTCACTGAACGAACTCACAATTTGATTTTCAGAAGAACCACTCAATAAGAACAATCTATTTTTGCAGTCAAACAGTATTTTAGAATGCACAAATATTGAATATTTTGCGTTTTGTCCAAGGTTTTTTTACTGTGGTGATCATGAAATTCTCATACATCAATTAAATCCATATGGTAGGGTTAGCATAATTAATAATCGGTTTGTCCATTGCTTCCTTGACATTAAATAGAAACTATTTATTACTGGAACATTATGATACTGTGGTTCAGTTTTCTGAATGTAGGGTTTATCAGATGTAAACAGGAAATTTGTGCTTGTTGCAGGTTACACAAGTGTATGAATTAAAAATCCCCCTTCTGTTGGAACATACTTCAATTATATCATTGATGATGATGTTAATTGTTTCACAGCTAATGGCTTCTTAGATTTTGAAAAGATATTCTTGGAACGCTGCTTGGAGGGTGCTGATCTAGGAAATATTCCATATCATTAAGGCCGTGGTAATGAGGAATATTAGTGTACAGGGATGTAAAATCAATCATTATCAGGATAGTGTCAGTGGGAAGAGTTGTAGGCACTGGAGTGAAATGGAGGATGAAATGGTGTGTATCCTTTGGGAAGAGATCTGAGCTGGTTTATGATCCCTCCGTGTCTCCATTCCCAGAGTTATTACATCAGCCTCACCACTTACACATACCACAGTGAAGTTGTTCATTATATGAATTGCATGCGGTGAGTTATATTTTTGAGACAAAGAATACTTGTTATGATTGATACTTGTTTTGTTTCCTTGTGGACAACTGCCTACCCCTTAGCTTTTAACCAGTGGAACTGCACCTGGTTTAGACTTATTTCAGTCCAGGATGCTGTGACAACTTATTCAACGATATAAATAATGGCTTCAGTATATTTTAATTTTGGTCTGAACTTCAGTTAATATCCCTTGTTTGTGGAAGGAAAGCAACAGAAGTCGTGCACCAGAAGCCAAACCAGGTGTAATGACAGGAAATAACTATGCCAGGATTGGTAGTGAGTAGCTGTATATTGTAAGGAGTAGTTTGTTGTAGCTTGTTGTTCCCCTAGCTGTTTTGCACAATGTGTGCCAAAAAAATTCAGCCATGAATGATGTTAGAACTTTAATTTACACATTTTCTTGTAGTAGTACCCATTGAATGCTGATTTTTAGGATTGAGTAGTATTGTACTGGTAAGTTTCACTGATAATATTTTGTTTGCCCTTTACCATACATTTATTCACAATAAATATAAACTGTTAAATACAGCAGCTCAAATATCTTTCATCATGAGATGCTCTATAAACATTCTGCCTCAAACACATCGTGTCTACCAGCTACAATGTCAGACCATCTACCTCCACTCTCGAATGTCAGTCCCAAAAAATTGTAGTTCTCACCACTTTGTGGTCTTTCACACTGTTGCATTGCTCTGGGACAGACAACATTTATGCAGATGTTGACTAAGTGAAAAAAAAAACCATATAACTTTACAAAGATTTATACAGTTATATCGCAGTGAGGATGTCACTGGAAAGCACGATTTATTGCCGCCTTATCTCACACATTGCTTTCAGGGTTTTACCATGGATTACATGGTCCTCTGATGGTAGCAATGAAAAATACCTTTCTTCTCAGCCATCTGATTATGGGCATGAGTGTTTTGATTTTTAAAAATTGTATTATATTACCTGACATCATATTTTGCAACACCTAAATTGCAAGTGTTTCTGGGGCTATCTGGCCCTCTTTTTACAGTCTGTTATGTACTATTGTTTGCACACTACAAGCTCAAAAATTGGTGCAGCACATATATCGCAGTGTGTAGTACTATATTAAATTAACATCACCAACCTGCAGCAAGACTTTGTAGGGAATCTGAGTTAATGATTGGTGTGATTCTGTCAGTTTAATTCAGTAAGCACGTATCTGCCTGCATAATGCCATCAATTCTCTCTCATCTCATGGTAAGGAAATGGTATTTTACTTCGGATTTGCTTATATTGGGATCATATTTAAAGCAACAGCTTTTAAATTAAGCAACAGTTTTTAAATTAACTTGCTGTTAGGCAAGAGCTCACATTGTAATGATACCAAAATATGAACTTTGTTCTCTATTCAGGAAATTGCTTTATAGTATTTGTCAGAGGCAGTGACTGGAAACTTGTGAGAGTGGTGGCCGAGTGATAATGTCCGGGCCTGTAGTCAGAACAGTGGGGGTTCAATTTCCCGACCAGCCATTCAGATTTGTTTTTCATGGTTTGAGAAATCACTCCAGATGAATGTCAGGACTGTTCCTTCAAAATGCCATGGCCAAATTTCTTCCTGTTCCTATCCTCCAAACCTCTCCCACCTCTAATGAATGACCTTGATGTCAATGAGATGATATAAAAAAATGGTAACTTGCATTAATAACATTTTGCTGGTCATACCACCCACCTACTTCCAGCTAGTGAGGTACAATCAGATTGCTGTCATATTGTGGGAGGGCAACATCTGCTTATTCTTAGGTATCTCTTCAAATAAGATGCTCATTGGCATTTGAAGCTTATGTTATACAATTATTTCGCTTGACACACCTTGTCATATGTACATTTTATTTTGTGGCAAGGATAGTCCTTGATTGTCTGATGATCTTAAACTAGATTTATTTTCATTTTATGCAAATGTTAAAGTTTCATGTTTATGTAGTCATCATAGAATATTAGGAAAACTTCACAAATGCTGGCTTAAACTCTGATTAGTTGACTCACTAGTATTTTAATTATTTGGATGATTTTCCTTTGATATCTAGTTTGTTCCTGTACACCTATACATACTCATATTCTCTTTTACTAGTTTTGTGTGGTGTAACTTGTGTACAAACTTTAGATTTCCTTTTCACTGTAAATCATGCCGACTTCATTCTTATTATTCACTCTTAAAGTGGCACAATTGTAACTAAATTTAATGAATTTGTCTTTAATAATAATAAAATCTTTCACCATTACATGACATAAGCTTCCCCATTCCTGCTGCCCCTCCAAAGAAAAATGGAAAAATAAGATAATATTTCATACCTGTGATTGTATCCTGTTAAGTGCCATTTGATTGATATAATAGTGTATTCTGACTTTAAAAGTATGTCTATGTAATGACAGTAAGTTTAGAGACATCGGAAAGTGCACTGTTTGAAATGTAGAAGTATCCAATTGAATGTGCAGTCTGTTACAATTCATACTAGTGATATGTTTAAAACTCTTTACACGTCATTAGTATTATTCATCCTATTTTTTTTTCCATTGTATCTCACTTTTTCTTTCTTTGTAGTAAATTTTTTATTACTTCTTTTGTTGTAGGTGGATTGAGGATCATTAATAATTTCTGCTTTACTTCCTGTCATCTAGAATACTGCAGCTGGAGTTTGAATGAATTTTGAAAACATTAGTTTTATTTTTTTTATGAACTCTGTTTTATGTTATATGGCTTTCTCAGGCTGTAATCATATTATGTTTGTTTATAAGATTATGTTGTTTATAGATTGGCATATATCAACAAAAAGTGGAATTAATAGTACAACTATTTTAACTGTATCATCTTATTTTAAACCTACAAAAAAAATGTGATATTTTCTGTTGTTGTGTTTAATATGGAATTTAGGGATTTCTTTGCTCAAAAAATGAAAAAAATGGGAGAACTCATTTCTTACTGTATTAAAACCACATTTTAAAGATTTGAATGGTATTACTCTAAACCATTTTATCATGATATCTTTAATTCAATTAGAATTAAATTTTTAATATTCTGCTTGTGGACCTCTTGTTCCGTCTTCACAGTCCACAGGTTGAGAGAGACTGCTCTAACCTAATTGTAGATATTTTGAACTATGTATACCCATTTTTAACTCTGCCGAGGTAAATAAGATATTAAAAAATGATAATGAACCAAATTAAAATTCCATGCCAAACAGAACCTTAAAATATATGAAGAAATAAGCTACTAAACTCCCTTATAAAAAATTGTTTTAGTTTTAAAACTCGGTACTCAAAGAAGAAAAAATTCACAATGAAATTGTAAATCATCATTAAGGCCCAGAACTAAATTAATAAACCTTTAGGTTAAATTCATAAGTTTTGTTAAGTTGACCCTTTCCTACCGGCTGTTGAAAAAACTGAGAAATTTTTAATTTCAACATTATATATGTATAAAGGTATTCGATCTAAAAACACTTTATCTCTAGGTCTGTTTACATACTGTTGACCAATTTCTGTGTATCTCAATTTCTGTGTATCTATTAAGATAAGGAAGTTTAGGAAAATAATTTTAAAAAAAGATAACAAAATTTGTCAAGAAAATCCAAATTTCAAAAAGCATTGAAGTGAAACTCGTTAGTCTTGCCGGTGCACTGGCTAGACCCGACTTGAAAACTTCACTCATTGGCTGTTTTGCGCCTTATTTAAAAATGAACCCTTCAATTGGCTGAAGGATCGTGACGTTGATCACCTGAGATGCAATAAAGGCAATATTAACCCCCCTTGCCGTACTTTGACGAGTCTGACTCGTGATAACAATTTTGGACCCAACATGGATATCACGAGTCAGACCCGTGGAAACAAATGTGGGCCAAACATAAACATCACGAGTGAGACTCGTGGAACTAAGTGCGGACCAAACGTAAACATCACAAGTCGGAGTCGTGAGGCAAGATTAAGCATGCTAGTGGCATTGCACATTATTTTTCAAGAAAAATTTAATAACCCCTTATATAATGTCAAGAAAGAGGTAAGCTAGATACCATTTACAAGGAAATAGCGATGAAGAATCCAGTGATAGCAATGTAATTGTGTCGATTAGAAAACGTGCAAAACGTTTGATTATAGATAACGATAGTGAAGAGGAAACGTCATTATCTAAATCATGTGTATCATGGATTTGGCAGCAAGTGAAAAACACAGAAATCATTTGGAAATATTCTGAGACTCCTGGCACCAAAGCATCTGTTCTAAATCATTTAAGTGAACACCCAGGATTATTAGAACATATTTTCTATTATGTTTGATGACAAATTTTGGGAAAATCTTGTTACCGAAACAAATCTCTTTGCACATCAGATAATAGACAACAAGCAGAAAAAACGGAGAGTGAACGACACTTGGTACCCTGTTACTTTTGATGAAATGAAAGCATACTATACACTGTCTATTCTAATGGCTCGCGTCAGAAAACCAAATATCCAAATGTATTGGTCTAAACGACCACTAATAGAAATGCCAATAATTAGAAAATTAATGCTTCTTAAAAGGTTTAAACAAATTTCAAGATTCTTACATTTTTGTAATAATGAAACTGCTGACAGTAATGACCAGCTTCGAAAGATAAGACCTATCATCAACCTTTGGAACGAGAAATTAACACACCGGATGAACATGTCAGTATAGACGAATCTTTAATGACATATAAAAGGATATTTATCATATAAACAATTTAATCCATCGAAAAGAGTGAGATATGGATTAAAAATTTACAAACTATGTGAAGCGGGTACCGGCTTTTGTTGCATTTTCAAAATATATACTGGCCAGGACAAAATTGATCGAAATTATAGTGCATCAAATAATGTTGTCATGGACTTGTCGAAATCCATACTGAATAAGGGACATATTTTATTTCTTGACAACTGGTACTCCTCACCCAACCTCTTTTTAAAATTACACCGGAAAAAACAAATGTTATCAGGACAGTACACAGCAATGAGCTAGAATGACAAAAAATATTCAAACAAAAATTTTAAAGAAAGGAGAAGTTGTAATAATTTGTTGGCTCCGAGATGGAAGGATAAGTGTGACGTGTATATGGTCTCAACAAAACACGAAAGTGTAGAGATGGTCATCACACAGACAAACAGTTAAAAAGGACAATGAAGCCAAAATGCATCCTGAAATACAATAAGGGAATGGGTGGAATTGGTTGCCAAGATCAAATGTTGGCCCGTTTCCCAATTATGAGAAATGTCGTCAAAGAATACCAAAAACTTTTTTTATATATATGTCGGATATAACCTTGTACAATACGTACATTATTCATAAAACAATACACTGGCCAACAAAGGAAACATACGTGGATTACCAATTAAATGTATTGGAGGTAATTTTAAAAAGTGTCTAATTACTTGACTATGAAAAGCGTGGAAAACCTTCACTAAGTGAAACACCTCTTCGACTCCAAGCACAATATTGGGCCCATTTCCCCAAACATATCAATCCAACACCGAAAAAAGAAAAATAAAAAAATATAATAGAACCCAGCGAGGATGTGCAAAGGTTGATCTAAACACGACGTGTAGCAAAACGACGTAAGAATGCACCAAGCGTAAAGTGGCTTTATATTTACCACAATGCTTTCAAAAGCATGCTGGACTACTAATATTAGGAGTTGTGAGTATTTTCCTATTAGATATTCGTGCAAGGGGAGCATTTATTCTTGTAATTAAAATTTTTGTTGACAATATTTACTTTTAGACTTCACTTTATAACATTTCTTCTGAAGAAGTCGTACTTTAAGATGCCCAGGAAGATTATAATTTCTATTAAAGGATTGTTCAGGTATAAATTAGTTTTGAAACTTATTTCTTGTCTGTTATGCGGGATTTATAGTACTTATATTTTGTACTATTGATTGAGATATTGTATAAAAAAAATGTGTATATAAAAAAGGAACAAGCATTAAATTAGTGTTAAGGTCCACAAGAGAAGTATCGCATCCCTTATTACTATAAAATAACAGGTTTCTGCACAGATTTCGTCAAACTAAATGGTACAGCATGGGGTTAAAAAACATTATTAGAGCAGTGTGATTCAGAAAGTTCAGGAATGTTGCACCATGAATGAGAAATATTGTCAAATGTGTGGTCAACTCATTGTTTGAAAGATCTGGGGGGCAGCATTTATTGAAAGTGTTAAGACATTGATGTTTTTCTGATGATAATGCAATGGAAAGGTTACATATAATCCACAGAATCCTGGGAGTGGCAGAGTTTGCAATTAAATGTCTTTATTCGAGGAACTATGCTGTCCTTGTGTCATGTGGGAGCAGGTTGTGCAATAATTGTTTGGAACAGTTAGAATTCTTCATAGGTTTCGGCAAGTTTAAATAGTTTGGAAGTGTCATTGTAGCATTCGCTGATGGTTAGTGATAGCATTATGTGATACTGTCAAAGAATTAACAGGAGTGTTGTGTGCCAAACTGAAAGGCGGTGTTGTCAAAGTTATATAGCTGGGGAGTTTTGCTGTCCCACCCACTGATGATTAATGCAATGTTTTAAGAGTTAGGCAGCATCAGTTGAAGTTAAAGATGATGTGCAAGATTAAAGCAAAGTTATGATGGTCATCAATCAAGTGATATAGTCTGCAGGTTAAGAATAGTTTTTGTGAGACAAACCTAGAAAATGTTTTACAGTTGTAAGTGGTGGGAAGTTTTGTGTTGATAATATTCCAGTAGAGGCTCTTCTCACAGTTTGTTACAATCTTTGAGACATTTTTAGGCAATGTAGTAGGTAGCAATGTTTATGGTGGTAGTAAACTCTTTTATTTAATAATAATTAAACTAAGGAAAAAGGAAACTGCTTTAGGCAATATAATTGTAAGGAAAGGGAAAATGACTCATCACTCACCAAAGTTGAAGGCAGCGAAGAGAGAAGAACATATATTACGAACACACAAATAAACTCAATATTTCGGTTATTAAACCTTATTCATGACGGATAAAATGAGTCGTGAGGCTCGGGAGGTGTGCACACGCCGAGGGTTGCTACATGACTGGGTGGATTATCAATATGGCGGTGGGACTGAGATATTGTATATAAATATGTAAATCGCAGATGGTGGTACAACTAATACTAGGGGAAAAAAGGGTTGGGGAATAAAGTAAATAAATTTGAACAGCTAAATTTTGGACCACAATGAATGGCCACAGACAAACAGTACACACCCGCAATTTATATCTTCCCATACCAGAACATGCTAACTACAACTCAAACAACTACTTCAATGACTGTTTCACCGTGAGAGCAATCAGAGTTTTCCCCGAAACTACCGCCGCCTCAGAACTTCGCAAATGGGAACTTGCTTACCAAAACATCCTAGATACCAGACACCCACCAGGCCTCAACCACAGATAAAATTCCTTTCCTTGACACATCACTCATTATTAGTAGTAGCACCATTGCCATTGCCTTATTTTATTTTTCAAAATTTATCCGTCCATATTTATTTACTTATCTTCCCCCCCCCCTTTTTTTGTATATTATTAGTTGTACCACCATCTGCGATTTACATATTTATATACAATATCTTGGTCCCACCGCCATATTGATAATCCACCTAGTCATGTAGCAACCCTCGGCATGTGCACATATCACGAGCCTCATGACTCATTGTCTCCATCATGAATAATTTAATAACCGAAATATTGAGTTTATTTGTGTGTTCGCTATATACGTTCCTCTTGTCGCTGCCTTCAACTTTGGTGAGTGATGAGTCATTTTCCCTTTCCTTGCAATTATATTGCCTAAAGCAGTTTCATTTTTCCTTAGTTTAAACTTTGAATTTGTAATATTTCAATATGTCTGCTATTCAACCAACATTATCGCCTCTAGCCTCTCACAAAACCTCGTCCCCACTGACCAACACTGTGATGTTTACTGCACAATTACTTGCAACACAATTCTCTCAAGGCTACCTCTGGTACTCTATATACAGGTAATCCCTGTAAAACCTAGTTCTAGCTGGATTTTTTTGCTTTGAATCCGAATTTTTCTCAGTCGCTTGATCTACTTGCCCTTTCATTACTCTGTCTCAGAATTCAAGAATTTCCAGAAACTGACCCAATTTTCTTCATATTTCTTCACAATGTGGTCCCAAATTTTCTAATTACTTGTTGTCCTTGCGTGTTTTTGAAAATATGCCTCCATTTTTTGTGATAATTATTCAAAGTCTTGTTATGCCTTTTCTGACTCGTTGAATTTCCATTTTCACCTAATTACAACTTAACACCCCCAATTATTCAAAGTTAAGTAACTTTTGTTAGAAAATCCTCCCAGACATGAAACTTGTCTGAAAATGTTTCTCGATTTCATTAGAACATAGAAATACAAGTCATAGCTTTCTTGGCTTTAGTCTATAACCCAACACCCATACTGTTCTTTCTTTATCCTACCGAAGTCTTTCTACGCTACAAGAACTGTATCATAAAAATCTGTCTTGTATTATAGGAGGGGGGGGGGGGAAAATTGGTTTGGTACGTAGATAGTTCCGGAAATGATGAAAGAAAATTCACAGGTGCCGAATAATGCAGCTCTATAATGCAGTAACACTGAACACCTCTCTGCTGGGCAAATGATATTTTCATCTTGGTTCTTTGTGCTAGCTACTTCAGTACTGAAAATTTTTAAAGCTTATCATCCTGTTGTGTTTTTGATCTTTCTCCTCTGAATTGAGTACAGACATTTTATATTTTTACAGGAAAAATAAATTGACATTTAAGAACCATGTGAGTAAAAGATATTGTACACAGTCACTATTTTGGGTGATTTCCCTTTAACTTGAATGTTGGATGGCCACTGAAGTAAGAGTGATGAGAAGCAAAACACTGAATTTGATATGATTTATGTTGTCAAGGAATTGAACTGGGGTGTAGCCTTTGACACAGGTGATAGGATACACATCTCTGGAGAAAGTTACTTTGTGGGGCATACTGATATAGAAACCAGATACAGTTGTTTTCTCCAGAGATGTGTATCCCCTTGCACCCTGATACCTATTGGCTATGCTCTCTCCACAATGCAAAATGTGATGTCCAATACAGAACATGGCTACAATGCTGTTCTTTGATGATTACCTACTGTTTTGAGACTGGGGGGTACGGTAAGAGTGTGCAAAAAATGGAAGTTTTATAACCAAGTTTATTTCATGTTATTGGTTTTAGTTTGAATGGATGAAATTACTGCTTGCTTGTGCTAAGATTTAGATTGGATTGTGGGATGGTTGTGAGGTGTGGGATTTCAAGTGTTGACATTAATTCAAAGTGGTTTAGTTGATTGGCCTGATGGACTGCTTATTTTGGTTGGATTTTTCCTTTTGTAGTATCTATAGTGTGGAATATGCTATTAGGTTTTGACCTAGTGCAGCCTTAGATTCTTTGTGCTGCACTGGACTATTGGCATCACCCTGACCACCTACCCAGTGTTGAAGCCTCTGTGGGCAATACTGCCACTGGTGTGGCTCTTATCTGTACTTTTGGTACCTTCATTTCATGAAGGCTGACACCCAAGACTTCGATTATTATTTGGTTGTGTGTTCATATTTGGTATGGTAATGGTCTCTCTGAACACTAGGTTTCTTGCTATCCACACACTCGTTATCAGATGGATGATAATAGAAAATACATAATGCTGATCCAGCAATTAACAAAAATAATTAAAAATAGAGGAGAAATGTTGCTTACTATAGTTAAAAACAGTACTCAAAATTTTGGGTGTAAACTATTCGTTGACAGAAGAATAATTGCCTAAACTAGAAGTAGTGTACAGTGTGAATAAACTATATGGGAGCAGTTGATCAGTGGATTGGCACAGGGTAAATCAAATTGGAAACAACAGTATAAATGGAAGTAAAGAAGTTGGATACTAACAATTGAAGCAAATACACTTAATTTATATGAAAGACACACACACACACACACACACACACACACACATACACACACACACACACACACACACACACACACACCAAAAAAAAGAAGCTATAGAGAATTGCAATTGGTATCACCAACATGACCCCTTCCATTGTCTCATTCACAAGTACAGTTACAATAGTTGTGAATAAACTACCATACTGTCCTGAAGGATGTCTCCTCTTTCTTGCCTTTAAACTAACTGAATCCAGTTGTGATGTTCCTGTTCCCATGTCAGTTTTTGAGCCCTGTGCTGTGCTTTTAGCAGAGGTAATGCTGGATGTGGTTTCATGGAGGCGAGGGGAGGGGGAAGTCCATGTAAATTTAAGGGATTAGCTATTATTCAATTTGGTTTTTACTGGGGTTTAGATAAAAAAATTAATAATGATCTGAAGCATGCAAATTTATTTGCGGGTGATTTTGTTTAGAAAATTTTCCTCAAGATGTCTCAACAAAATATTGGGATAGGAAGGGACTGTGTGGGTACCTATGGCAATGCCATCTGTCTGGTGAGGTAGTTCAAAGTTAAGCCTTTGCAGAGAATGAAGTAGGTCAGGGAACTAAGAAATGATGTGCTGGGGAAACTGTATGGGTGTTACTTGGCTAGAAAATCTTGTAGGGTACCGTGGCCCTGGTGGAAGGAGGAATAGGGGCATTTGTATAGAGGGAAGTAGTGTCATTGATGTTGACCAGTAAGTAATGTGGGAGCAAATGCGTGGAGAGTGTTGACACATCTTCTAAGAAACTGGAATTTATTTTTGGTGTAGGAAGGGAGGTTCAATATAAAGTAATGTCCTACAAAGGCTGAAATATTCTCTATAGAAGGCCCAGGGGTACCCCCGAATTGTCAGCCTGTAGACTATCTGGAAATTTTACAGGATACGAGCATGAGGATTTTTTGGTCTGAGGAAACAAATAGAGGATCTTGAAGGACATTATAGGGCAGTTTGCTGGTGTGAAGGTTTTACTGTTTACTGGCAGGAAGATTGGGATCTGTGGTTGGTAGGTAGTTTAGTTTGAGAGCTATCTCAGGGCTTCAGATCTGTGACTGTATTGATTGGTGAGAAAAACAAGATTGTTGGAGTGGGAGATAGAATTGAGGAAAGAGGGTAAGTAGTTCCTGGAATAGTGGGTATAGTTGAATTCTGTTTCATGTATTTATCAATATAGTAAATGATTTTGGACAGTGCCCACTTGGTATTTTGTAAGTCAGAATAATGAAACAATTTGTAATGGAAAATAAAATTCAAGTTTTGATGGGATAGTTTAAATCTCGCAATAACCCAGTGTAAAAGTGTGCAAATTACAAAATAAGCCAAGAAAAGATATCTGGTGAGAATATGTTGGCATAAGATTTGCTCTATGAACAAATTACTATGGGAAGAAAAAAAAAAAACTCGCCTAAAGTTGGTGAACATTAATGGAAGCGAATTAATGTTCAAATCGCATCTCCGGGAAGGTACAATTTAATACATTTCTGATGTGGAAAGTAAAGCAAGTAATGGAGACAGGCGAATTATTTATAAAATAATTACAATTTTACTTTACACCTCATATCTGATAATCTACTTTTTAATTAATTTATTTATTTACTTTTTATTTGTCCAGCATATCCCACCCATATATGGAGGGTCAGTATATACTGCATGTCAGTCAACAAGCACATATAATTAAACTGGACAGTAATACAATGCAATGAAATACATTTATTTTCCACGGATCCCAATTTAAGAGACTGTTTCTGTGGGGTGTGGAAAGTTGTCAATTTACAG
Source organism: Vandiemenella viatica (assembly GCA_031002005.1). NCBI lineage: Eukaryota > Metazoa > Arthropoda > Insecta > Orthoptera > Morabidae > Vandiemenella > Vandiemenella viatica. The sequence goes on from CM061921.1 coordinate 364,809,740, forward strand.
ATAAACAATTTTATAACGAAATAGATAAATACACAAGAAGATGTACTGTCACAGCATAATATGAACATTAATTATATCAACTATATTTACACAAACTACTGGTAATTATTTTGTAGATACCTTAGAAATAAATTCTTTGATGGAGTAGGAGTTAGTCAATTAAAAAATCTTTTAATTTTTTCCTGAATTTAATCTTAACATTTGCTAGACATTTAAGATGTGTTTGGAGTTTGTTGAAGATATGCATCCTTGAAAATCTGACTCCTTTCTAAACAAATAACTACGACTTGTAATCCTTGCGAAGGTCATGTTTACTTCTAGTGTCATAATTGTGTATTTTATTATTTGTTTCAAATAGAGTATAATCTTGTAACTAAAAAGAACATTATTGTCTGTATATTTACTCGGCCACCCTAACTTCTTGAACAGCCCCTGTATAATGTTCTACTGCTAACCTCACACATATTTCTCGTTAGGGGGCATCCATAAATTACGTGAGGTGTTTTTCCGAATTTCCGGAACCCCCCCCCCCTCTGGTGAGACTTCGTGAGGTCTGGTCCAACCCCCTCCCCCCCCCCCCTCCTCTGGTGAGATCTGGTTCGTGAGACACCCCCCTCCTGTAGAAATCGCCCTCACAACTTTTTGAGACCTTTTTTTTTTAAGGTCCACCCTTCCAAAGCCGTGAGATTTCCAGTTACCCCCCCCTTCCCCTTGCTGAGATTTCGCTGGATCCCCCCCCCCCCATTTCTCCTCGCGTAATTTATGGACGCCCCCTTAATCGCTTTTGGGCTCTGAATACTTCGTCTCTATGAGTAGAATTACTTCAGAATATTATCACATGTGACAATGAGAGAAAATAAGAAAATAAACTAGTTTCCTTATACAGAGATCACCTGTTGCTAAAATTGTACGAATGTGACTGCATCCAATCACTTCAGTAATTCCATGCTCCGTCAGTATGTAAAACTATAAATTTCACACACACTGCCTCTTGAATGGGCTGGCCTACAAATTTTATGTCTATGTCTGGTGTTATACCGTATGATGTGCTGAATTGCATACAGGGTGCATTCACAAAGTTTCAAGACTGGTCTCGGAACAAACCATTTACTAAACATTTTTATATGGCGAACTAAAAGTCTTCAAAATATGATCCTTGGGCATCACACACACTGCTGCCAGCATTTTTCCAATTGTTCATAGGCTCCCTGGAACTATTTGCATGGAATGCTGTCAAGGGACCTCATCGAAGCTTCCTGGACTGCTGGAACTGTGTTGAATCGCTTCCCTTTCAGGTCTCTCTTGATTTGAGGGAACAAAACAAAGTGGAAGCTAGGTTGGGGCTGTAGGGTGGCTGCGGCAATGTTGCCATGTTGAACTTGGCCAAAACTTTGCTGGTGGTGAGTGACGTGTGAGAGGGCGCATTGTCATGGTGAAGAACCCAGGTGGATGCAGCGGACTCGATCCTTCAGATGGCATAGCACTTCAGCGTAAAATTGACCTGTGATAGTATGTCCGGCAGGAACAAATTCTTTCAAAGAAAACAATGATAATGCTTTTCACGCAAGCTTTATTGGGGTTTGGAGATGAACCGGTGTGCCACTCTGCATTTTGCCGCTTTGTTTCGGGATCGTACTCGTAGACCCAGGTCTCATCACCAGTAACCACTTTGTCTAAAAAATTGGGATTGACTTACAAATGTTCAAGCATTTCTTCACAAACAACCTGGTGCTGTGCCTTCTGTTCATCTGTCAGAACTTTGGGAACAAGTGTGGCACTCACTTTTCTCATCATCAGATCTTCTGTCACCAACTTTAAAACATAATCTGACCCAATCCCAGTTCATCTGGAAGTAATCTAACACTAAGATGATGGTCAGTGTTTAAAAGTTCACACACTTTCACCAAATTTTCATGAGTTCGGCTTGTTGAAGGTCTCACAGTGCAGTCAACGTCTTCAATATCCTTGTGAGCATCTTTGAACATCTTGTGCCACATGAAAATCATTGCACTTGACAGAGATGGCTTCTTCTTTATAGTCCTCTTGAATGAGACCAAAAGTCTCTGTAGTGGTTTTGTTCAGATTTCTACAGAACTTTATCAAATAACGCTGGTCCAAATGCTGCTGCATTTTTTACTCTGAGTTTTCGACAGGGGCCACGGAGACACACTCATGCCATTAGTGATCTGCTCACTCCAGTGTCTCTGAGGCAACTGCTGTTGATGCAGTCAGTTAGCTCACACCCCCCACTACTTCACCCTGTCGGTGGAACTGGTCAGCTTGCCCTCCCCTACTCGGGAAAAAAAATCGGGCTTGAAACTTTGTGAACGCACCTTGTATATTGAGTTTTATCAAAATTTAAGGACAAGCCATTAGCTGTAAACCAATTATTAATACAGTCAAAAACACAATTTGAAATATGTTCGGTAGAGAAATCTGGACTATCTTTAATTCCTGTGCTTGTCATCTGCAAATAGGACACATTTTGAGTTTTTAAATGTAACATAGAATTTATGTATACCGTAGAGTCTCGCTTAACTGACCTTTGCTTATCTGACATTCCATGTTAACTGGCTTGTAACACACACACACACACTGTAAATCTATTTTCCTTCCCAGCGTACCATACACTATTGACCAAGGAGAACATATGATTGAGAAATTGCATCAGTTAAATCTGAAAGACGTGGCTTACATTTTGGCACAGTGTTGAGAAAATGTTGGGACAGGTACAATTGCAAAATGTGGAAAAGTCTGTTATGTGAGGAGATAGAGAGATATCCTGGCAATGAAGAAATTAGCACGGAAAATGTGGACAGTATGTTGCCTTTGCTGAAACAAATCCCTAGATGTGTAGATGCAACTGATGAGGACCTTAATGAGTGGCCTGCCCTTGATGACCAGTATGTAGTCACTGACAAAGACATTGTCTGCATTGTTAACAACAGTGAAAAGGAAACAGAAGAGGAAGAAAACATAGTTGATAAAGATGGTGCAAAATAACACAGAATGAAGGATTCAAAGCCCTTGAAACAGCACTGAAATACATGGAGCAACAAGAAGAAACCTCCAGCACTGAAGTGTTATTTCTACGGAGAATGCGTGACACTCGGCAGGCAAGCAGAAGTCTATTTCAAACTTTTTTTAAACAAAATTTAAACAACTTTTTTATGCTTTTTAATTGTATTGCACAATGAAAGTAAATACTGTACTCTATCAGCTTTATCAATAATAAGACACCAGCAACCATTTACGATATTGTTGTTTCTTCTTTCCCTATTAACTGACATTCCAGGTAATCCGACATTCCCGCGGCCCATTTGCGTCAGATAAGCGAGACTCTACTGTATTAAAAACAATAGTAGCTCCAATATAAAACCCTGAGGTAATCCACATTTGATAAATCCTTACTCTGGAAACGGTGAACATGACACATCATTAAAATGTTCCAGTACAGTTTCTGTTTTCTATTCAAATAGTAAAAGCCGTTTATTTACAATGCCATCTACACCATAATACTTTAATTTTTGTATTACAGTTTCGTGATTAACACAGTCAAATGCTTTAGAAAAGTTGCAGTAAATTTCTGAGGCAGTAATTTATCATTTATTCCTTCTAAAATATTGTCAGTGAATGCCAATCAATACAGCTTGTTCTGTTGAATGACCCTTGTGAAAACATAATTGTGATTTGGTTAAAATATCTTTATTTTTAAGATGTTGGTGAACTCTGTTCTACATTTCTTTCTCAAACATTTTGGAGAAAGCTTTTAGTATTGGAATAGGATCATAATACGATACAACTGACTTATACACTTTTTTATAGTGATTTTAACTACAGCGCACTTAAGTTTTTCTGGGCAGGTACCCTTGAGTCAAGATATATTAAACAGATAACTTAGTGTATTACTTAATACTGTAAAGCAATTAATCTGCTGGAAATCCCATCATAACCACTCAAACGATTGCTCTTAAAAGACATGATAACTTTTCTTAATTTTTCTGGAGTAGCTAAATTTACAGACATAGTGTCAAATTTATCATGGAAGCCTATTTTTACAAAATGCATACTGTGTGTTACTGAGCAATTAGTAGTAAACTTATCAGCAGTAGATAAAAAGTTTTACTAAATATATCAGCTATTGAAAAATTGCATTCTACTGAATTGTGTTTGACATAAATGTATTTACTGACCTGATTATTTTGCCTCGTTTCCTTTTTTACTATGTCCCATACTGTCTTAATTTAATTTCAGACTCATGAATCTTATGTGTATGGTATGTACTTTTAAATTCTTTAATATCCTTTTATCAGTATTTGGCAGTACTGCTTGTAATGTGTGTTGATATTAACAATGTGACTGTTGCTACAGGCATTGTATAACTTCCTTTTAGAAATAATGTTCTAATGTCCACATTTATACTTTGTTTTTATTCTTAATAGGCATGACACCTTTTCACAGAGAAGTAACTTTCAAAGTAATTCAAGACATTGCTATAGAAAAATATTGAGTTTTTCATTCATACCTTGTGCACTGTAAATATGTTTCCATTTTGTGATATTAAAACAGTTTCTAAAATAACTAACTGATTCATCATTTATTACTCGCTGAACTTTAAATGCATTGTTCTCAAAGCTAGTTTCTATTAAAGTGTTGACAGCTAATAGCTAGGCATCATGATCCAAAAGTCCATTAATAGATGGCTTGATTATGTAGCTGAATTTTGAACTGTCTAGAAAAACATTATCTATTGCTGAGTAACTATTATTTTTTATTGTAGTGTCAAAATTAACTGTGGTTGAGTTAGATTGTAAGAACTAGCTAATGATTCCAACTTGACTTTGCAGGGTAAGTTATTTAAAAATATCAACTTTGAAATTATCTTACAAGACTATGTTAGCTACTTTCCTGCTTAAATATGTTAATAAGAGTTCAAACTGGTTAAGAGAAAGAGCGAAGTTTCCAAAAGATGTCGTGTATGCATTTAATATTATGAAATTTTTATAATTGAGTTTGTTGTGTAGCTCTGGCTTCAAAATGTTGTTCAAAACAATATGTGCTAATATTTATATTATCAAAACTTTAAGCATTTCTAATGTAAGTAACAAATTCTTCATTCTCCAAGACATTTTTACAAAATGAGAATCGAAATTAAAGTTGGTTATATTTAATGTAGGCATATGGCATTCAGACAAGCATAAAACATCAATTGTATTAATAACATTCAATTAATTTACGTGAATTAGCAATTCATCCACTTTCTTTCGATAACGCACTGATATTTTAATTTTGGTGTCTGAAAACTCATTACTGCATAAACCTTTGTTAAGATACTCTGGCTAACACTTAACCCTAATCAAGAAAGGGGCTGCACTAACAGAATTAACTACAGAAACCTTTACTCATCACTATACCATTTTATGATTGCCCTTACTCTCAAAATTCAAATTTTGTTTCAGAAATTATGGTTTGTTTATTTACAGAAACTTGTACAGTAGCAGATGATAAAGGAAATTTTTATAGCAAAGTTTCAGTGTGAAATTTAAGTAATTTATACAAGTATTCATTAACACTATAGAAGCAGCAGTCAAGTAAGAATTTATCGCCCTTTTAAAACGTTATAATTTCATTTGTTTCGTATATCTGCTGGTTGCTTATTTTAGAGCGATGCTGCAGCGTGGGGTTCACATTCCTTGGTATAGCTGTGTTTACTACATAATACTGACCTGCTAAAAGTCATGGAATAATAGGATGCAAGTGTATTGGTGGCACACCTTGTAAGGACATAGACCGATACCGGGGTTGTAGTATCGCCTAAGTGCCTTAACTTACACTCTTGTCGACTAACAGTTCTCTTAAAAACTCGGTAAATAATTTGGATTTGACCATGTAGCCAAGGTAACTCAACTGAATGCTCAGGTCGCCACTATATTCGTTACCCACGAATATAGAAAAGGGTTCTATGCTAACAACTGAAGCACACAAAGTCACTTTTAGAAAACTTCAAGGTTTTATTCTTCAAAATCAAAAGTTCAAAATTGCATTTTACAGTTGAGCAGGCATATCGAACACTCGTTCCACAAGTTTGCAGGTTATGGAGAGAACCTACCGACCAAACCCCAGTTGAGAATTAAAAGTTCATGTTGAGTAAACAAAACCACGCCCCAATCATGATGGCCGAACCCGGTAGTGCCAACTGAAAAACTGAGCTACCAACATAAGTCGGAGTTGCCAACCTACTAACGCACACACGCTTAAATCATCTTGTTAGCACGACTTCAAACCCGGAAAAGACACTGAGTCAAAATGGCTTCCCAATTTATACCCTCGCTGACGTCAGAGCCAAAATACAAGTTTCTACTAACGCCTAGGCGATCTAGGCCTGAAATATCTCAGTAACTAAACAGTTATCCAAAACTTTAAGTGTTGCAGTGTTTCGACATATTTAATTGTGAAATAATGGATATTTAGTGAATAATTTTAAGCAACTGGTTTAAAAGTTGTAAGGGTAGGAGTGAACTATTTCTCTACTTTGGGGAACTACTATTGTTCTGGAAACTTCTACATTTCGTCATTTTATTAATGCTACAATTTACATAAATGTTATTACCGTCACTGTGTTCTACAAAAATTCCTGATTTTATTGGTGTAACGTTTATTAAGATTGGTGTACGGAAAGTTTACTTACGACGTAATCAAGGTGTGATTTCAGTTTTAATTTTATAACTTTATTTCTATTAGTTTTATCGCAAAATCTAAAATTACCATGAGATTCTCTGAATAAAAATACATATTCTGAAAGTTATCTCATCTCTGTATCTACTTTAGCTCGGTTGAAATTTATTTCTAAGTTGACCTCATGGTCGTGATGAAAACTAAATTTTAAGGTCTTTATAAAATCGGTTCTATTGACTGGAATTACTTGAAATAATTATATGTTATATTAGATTTTTAGGTCTTCCCGGAAATCTACTTTTTATTCCGAATGTTCTCTAGGATTTTAAGATAAAAAATTATTAAAAGTGAAGTGCATCTGACGAAGTATAAAAATTGATTTAAGTTATTTAAACGTTCAGAAACTACGAAATTTTAGTGAATTTATATTTTAATTGCCTGATTACTTCATTAAAATTACTTTATTTGGTTCGAAAGTGTGTTAAAACAGTGAAATGCCAAATATTATAAATTACTTGTGCACTGAACTGGATTATTATGGATTATCATATCAAAGGTTAGTAAAAGGTGTTAATATCATTACAGAAAGTTACTTTAGTTGGTTTATTTGCTATTAAGTTACTTTCTTGCTCGTTAATTGATCTAAAAATGGCAAAATGCTTCCAAAGTAGAAATTCTTAAGTCCAAGGTAGTATTATTACTGATTATTTAATTTTCAGTTGATTAAAAGTTTGTTTATCATTATTCAAAGTTTATATTCGGCGTTTAGCAACTACTAAAGGTCTTTACTGCATTCAAATTGGTTTATAAACTGCAAAGTTAACTTATTTCAAAATCTTTTATGTGAAATTGAATTTGGGGGATTTAAGCTACTCCCTCCCAAACTGATGTTTTCTTTTTGTTATCAAAGGTTTATTTAGAGCATTTATTTAATTATGGATACATTTATTATCCCTAAAGGGTTTTATTTAGTGTGTTTGGTTACTGTGTCTCTTGTGCTACATAAAGCTTTACTCAGTTTGGAAATTCTGGTATGGCCCCATAAAGCCAGTTTGTCAGCAAGGTATTGTTCAAGCTGTTGTGGTTCTGTAATGGTGTGTGTGTGTGGGGGGGGGGGGATATGGGGGTTCTGTTAACCTAACCTGAATTGGACCTTCTTGTCAAACTGAAACTCTGCTTGGTAATAATTTTATGTCTTTCTCGACTGCTTTAGAGAAAACAAGTAACAATGGGAAGTTCCAGCATGATAATGCACCATATAACCAGGCTCAGTTTGCGCTTATTTGATTTAAGGAGCATTCTGGACAATTCCAATAATAATTTGGCCAGCTGCATGAATACTAAGGAGCAAATTTGGGATACGAGCAATACAGCCATTCATGCAAAATGACTAGTACGTTCCAAACCCTTGCAATTATAGACTGCAGATCCCTCCTCTGGAGATCAGTGTATGAATTGAGTTCATGTCACTTCAGTGAACTGATGATGCCCCCACACATGACGAATGGGTTATGCCGTGACTTTTTTAATGTCGGTGTATAAGAGGATAAAATTTTGGTCAATTATTATGGGTGTAAAGGGCTTAATTTTGTCTATAATGTGAGGTGTAAAGCCATAAGCAAAAAAAAAAAAACTTTTACTTTATGCCTCTTCGACGTCGAGGTCATTAGAGGCGGGATGGGACTCTACCTCTGCCCGGGTGACAATGGGCAGATTCTTGAGCCAGGGGGGCCCCTCCGCCTGTCGGGGTGCATAAGGACACTGTTCTGCCTATTAGATAATATTATTTGATTAATATCAAGCAATGGCGTAGCTGGATACAAGTTTCGTAAAATGTTAGTTCAGTGTCACTTTTTCCTCAATTTGTTACCAATCTACTAGCATCAAACTAATTTTCTAACTTGAATTAACGGATTTGCTGCAGTTTGTATTTTAGTTTTTGTTTCTTCTTGAATTATGATACCATCATTTAATGAAAGCATTAGCTATTTCATTTTTTCAGACCGTAGCAGTCCCCATTATTCATCATGGAGCTCCAAAGTCATTCACAGAATTCATCAGAGTAGTAAAATATAACTTTCTTAGTTAGTTACATTTTTACCTCAATAAGTAATCTGGTAGTTACAAATTTCTTTTATATTCTACATTCCAGCTCATTTCTTATTTTTTTTTGGTTGTATAAAAGAATTTTGTGATCAGTAATGTTGAAAGCTATTGATAGATCAAGAAAAATTTCTAGAGCATATTGTTTCTTAACTATTTTATTTAATGCTTACAAATGAAAATATAGAAGAGTCTGTAGATCTACCAAGCACAAACTCATGATGTGCATTTGAAACTAAGTGTTTTGGTTTAGGAATAACTTTAATCTCTTACTTAAGGTGGCAGAGTTAGCCATTGAAGTATTATGTTTTTACAACACAGTCTGGCCGTATGCCAGTAAAGAATTCATTGCACCATACACTGAGAAAGTCTCTTCTTACAAGTATTTACAAATATCCATAAATTCAATCAACATGGTAATCATTTGAGAATCATGATCAGTATATAGATACATGGATAAAATGATTTTATTTCTGTTTTTGAAAAATCACGTAAATTTTTGATGGATTGGGCCATTAGTAGTTTGAATTAGATTGAGTCATAAAATTGGATAGTTCATTCCTAAATTTGCTGTAGTTTAAAAAAAATCTATACTATTGTTAGTTCTGAAAATAAGGAGGGAAAGGGAAATTAAATCCAACACCTACCATTGATAAGGCAAGAGAGCAGTAATAAACACAAAAAAGATGAACATCAATTATAATACTTTAGTATTATATGCTCTCATATGCATGCTTTCAGATCATAGAAAAAAGTGTTGAAGATAGGTACATCATAGAATCCATTGAGGATCTTGCAGGTTTCAATTACATCTCCCCTTTCTTGTCTTTATGTTCTATTGCTATCATATCCAGTCTTCATATCCTTTCTTGATTATCTAACTCTTGCAGTACTCTTGGTTGTTTCATGACTTCTTATGTATGAGACTGTTGTGGGTATTTTTACGCAGCTTACTTAGTTGCTTCAGGTTTACCAGTTCTGTGTGGGGCTCCATCATTGATTTTTTTTTTTTAGGTCGTAATGTGTCTGACGGAATAAGTAACTCTTATACACCAAGCATTGGTCAAATGAGATATTTCATTTTTGTTTATAGTATTCCCTGTCATAGAACTCCCAAAATTATCATCTTCTAAAACTTCTCTACTAAAATTAATCTTCTGAAACTAGGACTTCTAGTAGAAATGATAAAACGTCTGTAAATCATCAAAAAGCTGTCGCAGAGAGTTGAGAAATATATTAACCATATAATGTATTGTTCCATCTGGGAATTTCTCCAGAAAAGTTTAGGTTTTCAGTTGCACATTATAAAGAAGATAATGAGTCACTTGTTTTTTTTTTTAGTGATACATTTAAAAATGAAATTGGAAGAGGAATGACACAGAGGATCCAGTGTCAGAGATAGAGTTGAGGAAAGATAGCATACAGTAGAACTCCAATTATTCGAACTCCGACTATCTGAATCGCTGAATATCCTAATCGCTTAAGGCAGTCACATTAAGACATGCATGGAACAAGGTGAAAGTCATAACAACTGAAGAGGAGAAGGAAAAGGAGTAAAAGGAAAAAGAAGCTCAAGAAAAGGAAAGGGAAGAGACAGGAGAAGATGGGGATGACGTGTCACTTGAGGATTCAGAAAAATTCTTCTGAAAATTCCTGGATGTTCTGAAGTTGGTGCTGAAGATTTAGGAGAGTGGGTGTTGTGTTTTTCGTCAGAGCCTGGGTATGAAATTCTAAATGATGATGAACTTATTGAAAGTGTGAGAGACTAAAGTATCAAGGAAGTTGACCTTAACGTTGAAGTTGAAGCAGACACGGGACCAACGGCCTTGAAGTGAATGGGGCGTCAGCCCGAGTGTGACCACATGCAACTTCTCACTGTCAAGCAGATGCGCGACTTGGCTGCCCTAAAATGGACAAATACAGTCAAACAGCTTACTTTGACCGATATGTTCAGCAAGTAATGACTTTTATTTACAGTACGGTACATACATACGGTACTAATGTGCAGCAGTTGTAAGTGCGGTTAACATGTAAAAGTGTTGCCTTTTCATTTAATTAATTAAAACTCTTTTTTTCTTTAAGAATAGTTTCTTCTCCTGGTTTCAACATACATACAGTAATTAATTAAAATAGACCCTTTTTCAGAAAAAAATCCAATTATCCGAATTTTTTATTATCCGAATGGGGTCTGGTCTTGATTGATTCGGATAATTGGAGTTCTACTGTGTTTGTTTTTTTGGCATCTAGTGAGAATGGGTGAAAGCAGATGGCCAAAGAAATATATATATAATTGCTTTTACTCCTGTGTTAAGTTTACTAATGCAAATTATTATCCATTTTTGTTTAATACCTGTAAATAATGTAGTTTGTATAGTTAACAGCTACTTGTTCTTATTTATGCCTTTTATCTCTTTATAAATATTTTAATCTAATTTCACATCCTGCAGGGAGAATTCTCATTGGAATCAGTGGGGTGATGTTAATGCATATATGCAGCTGGATAAGCTGTACAACATTTGGTTATAATGAGCTACTGGCTTGCATGAATACAGCCTGCAAATACAAAAGTAGAATAATGTGTAATCACAGTAACCACTTCAACCTACAATTTCACCAGATGAAGACAGCAATGGCAGCTGTTGAGATGTGCATGCCAGGACCTGCTGGGCTGAAGAATTTTCATCAGCTATATGCCAGCAAAGACTCGACTTGCTGTGATGAGCATCATGACCATGAAGTCGTGGTGTCACCAAGTTGCAAGATACTGTAAACAGTTAGTAGACACCTTAGCTGGTCAAGTACTACATGGCTTTATATGGCTTTGGTATTTACATTCATAATATATGTGTAAGTGATGTGTCATACACTACTATTTTGTGACTGAATTATTCACTGTTAAGTTTGGAACTCATTGTATATATTAAAAAAATTGCTAATATTATTTGTAGACTAATGTTAGTCAAAATTTGGAGCAAACCTGGATAACTTTCATGAATATGCATCATAAAGAGGTGAAGTGTTACAGATTATTTTAAAATAATAAATTAAACTTGTTATCATATGAATACCGGCATGTGTTATAGCATAATTAAAACATTATATCTCAGTTTGTTGATTTTTCATTTACTTTACCCATGACTCCATGACTAAAAATATATTTTCAGCAGCAGTACACACAGAATTTTCTGAATAAATGATTTTTTTCGAGTTCTCATAGTGGCAAGCATCATAAATCTTCAATGTTGTAACAGACTTTCTTCTAGACTCATCAAGCATTCTTCCATTTTTTGTATATAATAGCATTATCTCTCTGTGTATTGCACATGGAGAAGTACATAGCATATGGAAGATTTCACCAGCAGTGTTCCAGAGCATTCCATGATAATACTTTGTTAGCCATGTAGCTGTTTATTAACTCCACGTGCTGCTGATGAGACAGATATACAGTGTGTGTGTCAATAATGTTGTCAGATCTTAATATTAACACAGTGACCTCTTTGGAGAAAAAAAAAGACCATGCTTTCACTGAAATCTCTGCACATCCAAGAAGATAGATGTTATAGGAATTATTGGTGCTACTTTTATTTATGTCAGCTACTGCGCAACACTAGTTAGGCTTTTGTATTCCACAATGTGATCTTGCAGTATCAGACAGTATGCAGACATGTTTGAAGGGAAATTCTCACTGCTTTCAAAATCCAATTCCATATAAATTTTGCTTGTCGCCTCGGAGTTGAGTTTATTAGAGGTGGGAAAGGACTGGGGGCAAGGAATGAGAAGGAATTCTGCCACGGCATGGCTCAACATTCACCTGAAGTGATTTGTATAAGCCATTTAAGACCAAAATGTGTATGGCCGGATGGGGATTTGAACCCGCGTCCTCCTGAATGCCAGGCCAAGACATTACCTCTCACCCGATAAATTCATCTCAATTCAGCAATAGGGATACATGCTGTCATTCATAGTAAGACAGAGGTAATGTGGAATACAAGACTGATGAACTGTTTTTCGTAAAAGTCTAGACTAAACCTCTTATAAGGGAACAGCACATCATCTATCCTCACTTTGACATTGGTGAGACTGCAGACACTAGTTTCTTTGTGTTTCCCATTTGTTTGAAATCCCAGAAATACAGAACTAGATTTCTCCAGCTGCACTGATTCTTTAAAGGCATGTTTACTGCTTACGTTAGGCATCTTCGATTTGATAAATTGTCGAGCGGTCTGGTGGTTCAGTCCTTAAGGCATCTGATTGGAGATTGAAAGGTCCCTGGTTTGAATTAGTCACGTTTGGGGATTTTCAAATGGCTCTAAGCTTGTCCTCTGGCAAAGCTTGCTTTGTGTATGTGAAGTATGGTGGAGCACTTCTGTAGTTCAGATTCCATGTTAAAGTATAGGTCCTCTATATGCAGTAGCATTGGCGGGAACAGTTGCCAGCAAATAGAATTGTTATTTATTGGTTCTGATTACCAGATCTGGTACACGAGATAATGTTCATGGTAATATTAATTACCTGAATTTAACTGCGATGGAGTGCTTGCTCTGGTGGCAATTTCCTTACACACCTATTATTCTCCTTTCCTTCTCCCACTTACTAATTTCAGCATTAAATCCTTTTAGCATTTTTGGTATATTATTCCTCATTTCTCGTGGTAATTTATTCCAATCCCTCACTCCCTTACCAATGAAAGTAACTCTCCATACACCCTTATGCCTGAAATCGTATGCCAATTTGTGGTGATGTTATATTTTCCCTTACATGCACCTCTCCTAATCCCTCCAACAATATCTTTCCACACCTTATCACCAATATACGTCTTGTACATTCCCATGAGTCTCTTCACACTCCTTTCTTCCAATGAATCTCATTCCAGCTCCTTTATCATATCACTTACTGATTGGTTATTTTTTAATTTCCAGAAACTAATCTAGCAGCCCTACTTTCCACACCCTCCAACTCCTATATCTGAAATCCAAAATGTGGTTCCCATACTGCACAACCAAATTCAAGTAGTGGTCTGAACATCATTTTGTAACACAGTTCCCTTACTTCTCCCTTACTTCTTTAGTATATCCCCTCATCACTCTCTCCAACAAGTGAAGGATTTTGAAACCTTTTCCTACAAACTGACCAATGTGTCCTGTCCAGCTGAGTTTGCTATCAAATGTTATGCCAATGTATTTACATTTCAAGTCTTCAACAAGCAATTCTTTCCTGACTTTATAACCATAATCACTCTTTAGTTTTTTTATCTGTGTATCTAATAAGCTGACTCTTTTTTTCATTTATCTTCATCCCATGTTGACCTATCCAGCTAGATATCCTGTCCAGATCACCCTGCAGCTGTTCACAATCTTGTGTCATTTTGATACTGTTTATATAGCATTATGTCATCAGTAAACAAACTAACTTCCTATAGAAATCCATCAACACAATCGTTCATTAGAATTACGAACAGCAATGGCCCAATACGCTACCCTCTCGCACTCCCATTTTTGCTTCCACTTCTTTTGATACTGTATTTCCTACCCTAACTTTATGCTCTCTACCTCTTAAGAATTATTTTACCCAGTAAATTACTTTTTCATCTATTCCAGTAGTTTTAATCTGATTTAACACAATTTTATGGTTCACACTATTATATGATCTAGTGCTGGGCTATCAATTTGGCCTCCCTTGTCCATTTCATCTGAAATATCTTGCATGTAGCCTACTAACAGAGATTTGCATGGATATCCTTCCATAAAGAAATGTTGGCAACTCGAAAACCACTTACATTCCTCACAGATACCTGTGATGTGGATGCATATCAATTTCTCCATTAATTGACTTACCACTGATGTCAACCTGATTGGCCTATAATTTTCAACCCTATTTGTCACCCCTCCTTTATGGACTGGTACTTTAATCTCACTTTTCCAGTCCTCTGGTAAGCAGCAAGTATCAACAGTTTAAATAGTATTTCAAGATAAGGTACAATGTGACATCCATAGTGATGTTATTTACACCAGCCCCTTTATGCTTTTTTAGTTCTTCATGATATCCTCAGACTTCTTAGTCTGCTCATTTCTTATTATTTGGATAAGCTTGTTCTCCAGTTTACACCCTCCTATTCCCAAATCATCACCCCAATAGTCTCACTAATCCACTTACTCAAAAAATCCGCCTTTTTCAGATCCTCAGTAAGTTCTTCTCCATCCTTATCTATAACTGTCTCAACAACCCTCCCCCTTTTCCTCAGTTTTCTAACATAGATATAAAAGTTTCTAGATGCATCTGTCAGTGGTCTCCCTGCATCAATAATATTTTTTATAAACCCCCTCAGATGAAGTAAGCTGCTGAAAACTTAATTATGCAGAAACACACTTGGAAGAGAGATTTACAAAATAAGAATCATACAGAATTAATGAAGAAAATCCTTTAAATAAATTTATTTATGACATTATCGACTTCTTCATTGCCAGTTTTTTTTCCCCCCTAGAGGTGTGTGTGGGGGGGGAGGGGAGGAGTGGGAGGTAGCATAATGTATTTGAAAAAAGGCACTAGGGAACACATGAAAATTGAACAAGAAATTAAAGGAAGCAAAGAGGTAACTAAAAGTTGATCCAAGCAGAGTATTATGGCTAGAGGAAGAATGTGAGCTGAAATCTGTATACCTCTGTTAGGAAAAGATGTGGGAGAGGATGGGAAAGAAGTAGCTGAGGATATTAAAAAATGATGAAATATTAAGCAACTGGTTTAATTAGACCAAAAGGGAAAGTAGCAGTGAGAAGATCGGGAATTAATATTGATTGTAAGAATATTGTGAGGCAGCTGCTAATTAGGTTACAAAAGTGTCGGAAAGAAGCTGGTAAACGTGATAAAGCCACACATGTATTAAATTCTTAATCTTACTTCCTGGACTCCTATGAAGTCCAGATAGTTTAAAAATATATTCATATTTTATTGATTCAAATAGTCACTGATAAACACATCATCTGACCCAACTTTTAGTTATAACTGGGACATTATGTTTGGACTTAACTATGAAACAATTTAGCCACTACAATTACCTAAATTATCAGTGATGAAGACTGTTGACTGCCTACCCCTTCTTCTAGTAAGTATTTTTATAGGAGTTGTATGGTTGACTTCTTGTTCATTTGAATATTTAACTACTTCATGTACAAGTATTGCTTGTGAAGATTGTTATTTTCTGTTTCAGTATGTTGGCTTACTTTTCTGACAGACAGAAATTGGAAACTAAAATGTCAGAGTGAATAATATATACAGTGAAGTGCCTAAAGCCATGGGATATGAAGATGCAAATAGTATACTGGTGGTGGTAGCACTGCAGAAGAAATGTATAAATGTGCTGTGCAGTGTCGGAGCTACTCACCTGAGCTGTGTGAAAGGTTTTATGACGTGATTATAGCCGCATGACGTGAAGTAACAGTCTATAAGCGGAATGGTAGTTGGTGCTAGACACACGGGGCATTCCATTTTAGGAAAT
This sequence comes from Vandiemenella viatica, assembly GCA_031002005.1. Classification (NCBI taxonomy): domain Eukaryota; kingdom Metazoa; phylum Arthropoda; class Insecta; order Orthoptera; family Morabidae; genus Vandiemenella; species Vandiemenella viatica. The sequence goes on from CM061921.1 coordinate 364,826,010, forward strand.
TTGTCATGAATTCAATGTTAATCGATCCACAGTGTCAAGAGAGTGCCGGCATCATATAATTTCCGACCATATCCCCCACCGTGGACAATGCAGTGGTCGACCATGTCTAGTCTATGATTGAGACCAGCGATGTCTGCAGAGAGGTGTCAGTGTTGAGAGAGCACTGCGTGAAAGAACAGCGACAATCATTGGGACGTACGACAGATGTGTCCGTGGGGACAGTGCAGCGATGCGTTGATGGAATATGGCAGCAGAAGACTGATGTGAATACTTTTGATAAGAAAATGCCATCGGTTGCAGCGCCTCTCCTGGACTCGTAGACATATCAGTTGGACCCTAGATTATTGGAAGAAGGTTGTGTGCTCAGAGGAGTGACGATTCAAGTTGGTAATAGTTGATGGTAGGATTGGAGTGTGGTGCAGACTCCACGAGGTCGCGCAAGCAGGTTGTCAGGAAGGCGTTATGTGTAAGCTGGTGGTGGCTCCATTCTGGTATGTGCTATGTTTACATTAAATTGGTCGATCAGTGACTGTAAATGGTAATGTTCAGCTACTTGGAGACCATGTGCAGCCATTCATAGCTTTCATGTTCCCAGACAACGATGGAATTTTTCAGTACTACAATTCCAAATGTAACCGGGTCAAAATCATTCACGATTGGTTTCAGGAACATTTTGGACAATTACAGCGAATGATTATGACGGGTAGATTGTCAGACATGAATTCAGTCGGATCAGGGCCGGATTAAGACAGCGCGGGGCCCGTAGCAAATGTGAAGAAGAGGCCCTAGATTTTTGCCGCCCGCGGTAAGATTGTAGAGCTAAAAAAAAAAAAAAAAAAAAAAAAAAAAAAAAAAAAAAAAAAAAAAAAAAAAATCGCCCATCTGGCCTAGGTGCGGGGCCCCCCAGAAGGCGCGAGGCCCGTAGCATTTGCTGCCTCCTGCTACGTGGTTAATCCGGTACTGAGTCGGACATATATGGGACATGGTCAGTTCGTGCACATCGTTCTGCACCGGCAGCATTTTCAAAATTATGTACGACTGTAGAGGAAGCATGGTTGAATATTTCTTCATGGGATTCATGAGTCAATACCACGTCGGGTTGCTGCAATCGGGGGTAGAAGAAGATCCCAAACTACGTTAGGAGGTATCCTATGAGTTTTGGCACTTTAGTGTGTATACTGAGACACGTGATGAATTCTGATTTCGTCAAGCGTTTTAAATATTAACAATAAATAACATTATAGAATGTACCCGCAAATAAATACCTTTCTTCGTGTGAGCCATCTGAAGACATTTTCGTATAATATTGTTTTTAGTAAGTAAAATGACCTCTTGAACTTAATGTCGAATGTTAATCAATTGTAAAAATCGCAAAAAAGAGTGCGCTGAGCTTTTCAGTGGATATGGTATGCTACACGTCTTAATATATAATTGTTACCTGTCTTGTAACAGCTGAGAAATCGGTGCTTTCAAGACACGTGACATTTGGGACATAGGTGTACATTGTTAAACAAAGTTTGTCATTAAAAGACTAATATACTAATTGTTTACATTGGAAAATAATTATTCGTGCTTAGTAGAATTTATACTAATTAAATAATCATCATACTTTAAAAACTTTTTCATTTCAAGCTTCTGTATACCGTTTCATGTTCTTAATAAAGAACAGCTCGGTTTCATAACTGGTCTTCCAGGAGTTTGCAGTCTTGCACTTCCACAGCCACTCCCCAATGAAATTTAGCTGAACTGGTTTCCCTTTGCTTTCCCTAATATGTTTAGTGTTATTATTATGTGTTGTTGTGTATGTAGATAACTGTTAATTTAAGTGTGTTGTTGATAATAGTTATGAGAGATGGTGAAATCCGGTGCCGGAACATTCAGGTCTCTTTTCCAAAGAACACGAAGGGGGTTGCCAAGTTGACATCCTCATCCGGCGAACAAGTCACCATCAAATGTGGTAGGGCCTATAACCCATCATGCCATACGCACTGCAGAGAGGTTCCGGGGTTCAACAGACACGCCCATGGCACACGCAATATGGTGATCAGTGATCAGGAACTGTTCACCATCGCCTCACCTACACCGCTGGCCATTTACCGAATGATGAAAATTTCTTCCACCATCGGGAGTCCAACTAGTTAACCCGTGTCTCAGTGATCTCGGCCAAAGAGACGTGTTTCAGATTCTCAGTTCGGTCTTAATGAAAGTATCTGAAATTGTATAGTAGTCTTCTTCACCACCTTTTCCCAATATTCTGGGCTCTGCTGTCTTCGATGAAATTTACTCATCGTTGGTATGATCAAATTTGGAGCCAAGCATTTTATACCTACTGCCAGGTCGTAACAAGTGGTAATGGGGGAAGTAAAGTGTTTCCATCTGCCTGTGAAACTTATATCCAGGTTCAGCGTGTGAGTAGTGTATCTTTTTGTTCATGAAATGTGTAGTTTATGAGGCGGAGATTGGGGACCGTCCCGGCATTCACCTTGACGACTGCAGAACACTGCCCACCTCAGCGCACTGAGCCACAGTGGCGGGTTGTATGCTATTCACTACGAGTAAGAAATTTATCAGTTGCTTAGAATACTGACTGCATGGCCTGATGGTTCACTGGTTAAGGCGTCTGTCTGGAGATCGAAAGGTCCCCAGTTCGAATCCCCGTCTCGGTGGGGATTTTCGTAGGCCCTTAACTTGACCTTCACCTTTGGCACAGCTCTCTGTGTAGTGTGGAGAATACACCAGAAAGTTTTCGCGATCCGGATTCCACATTAACTTTAAGCCCCCTTTACACGATAGGATTATCGGCTTTGATTGGGTAAGGAAGAAAGGAAGTGGCCACTCCACCTCCAGTACTTCCTTCGGGAGGGTTCAACCAAAGTATGGGTTGAATACCAAGGTTAGCTTTGCTTAGATTTCTAATTGCTATCTTTCCTCCGAGTACACATTTTAGTGGCAATTGTAAAGTTGTTAACTACTTGTTTAGCTGAATGTTTAATTCATGTACCAATGCTCCTTGTAAAGATTTCATTTAGCTCTATTTTAATTATGGTACAAGGTTTATGTGAACAGTGATTTGGTTTCCTTCGGCGGTTGCGGACATGAATCTTAAACAGACAATAATAAAATCGTTGTTGTCAATAAAAGCCAAAAGGAAAATAATGATAACTATTCCTATACTTCAACTGCTTGTCCTTATACATAAACTATCAGCTCAGATAAATTCCAGTGTTTCTGGAAATAAAATTATCTTTGGCCATCTCCAAGTTCGAATCTGGTAAAAATTTAGCTTCATCTTAAAGGTATACATTAGGAAAAGTACGCAGAAGTCCCCGTTTGCCGGGGACAGTCCCCGTATTTAGCTCTGTCCCCGGACAGATTTCGTCCTAGCAGTGTCCCCGGATTTTTTCTGTTGTCCTCAGAATTCTTTTTTAATCAAGCGAGAGTTCTTTTAAAGCCCTGATTTGCTAATGCATTCGTTTAAAGCAAGAGATATGAAGCGCACTTCCTTCCTTGTATGTGCCTAGGAATAAAAGAAAATTACAAGGATACTGCGTCTGACACAACAGCTTTGGAAAATCAAGTCTCCTTGCTGTGTACAACGAGGCTGTCTGTGATCCTTATTTAAAATACAAAATATAAACACTATGTGGCTTTTAAGTTAACCCAGCCTTTAATCATATAACTTATAAAAGTACAACGCGTGATTAGGACAAATGCCGAAAGCGTCCCCGGATTTTGGTGAAAAAGTTGTGAAGCGTCACCAGATTTGGAGAAAAAATTCTGGTAACCCTAGTTTACAGTTAAAGCTAATTCTCTTTTACTTTAATCAGAAAGTAGGGAAAGTTTAGTGCTTTACTTCTTAACTAAGCTTTTCCTTGATAAAGTGAAAATAATTTTTAGAATTGATGCCAAAACGAAAGCACAGAGAAACAAACATGATGAACATATTATAAACATTTGACCAAAAATAAAAATATGAAATGGAACGAACGGATCACTCCAAAAGCATAGAGAGAGCAAATAGCATCTTGCTATATCCAGTAGGTCGGATTTTTGGAGAATTGTTGGGTAGGTATCTTCTTATTTTGAGTCTGCGGAGTTAAGAGTGTATATACGAGGGTTGGAACTTAAATAGTGGTAACTATTTATTCACAACCGATACAAAAACGTTACATGTTTGCACCTATTACTGTCCTTCAAAGTAGTCACCAGCGTTGTGCAGAACCCGTTGCCAGCGATGTGGAAGGCGTAGCATACCGTTAGCAGAGCCTGTTCTGTTGATGGATCGATCTACTGCCTGTCAAATCTCTGGAACAGTTCTGAAGCGAATACCACGAATGCCGCAATCAAATCAAAGTCACAAGGACTTAAATCCGGGGAGTATGGTGGATGGTACAGTACTTCCCAGTCCCATCGACCGAACAGAGCAGCAACAGCTTGCGCTGTATGCGCCCGCGCATTGTCGTGTAAAATGATTGGTGAGTTGCGCAGAAAGTGTTGCCGCTTCTTTCGCAAAGCTGGTTGCAGGTGATGCTCCAAAAACGAACAGTAATACTGTGCATTGACGGTCTGCCATGGAGGAACGTAATGCGTTAGGATAACACCATCACAGTCTGACACGAGAATAATCATAACTTTCACCACACTGGTACTCTAACTCACTTTCGCGGCGACCCACAATGACGCCATTCGTTGGATTGGCGTTTCAGTTTTGGCTCGTATGATGTGGCCCATGTCTCATCTAATGTTACGATACGGCGTAAGAAAGCCTCTCCTTCGCTCATAGCTCCAAGTGCGTCAATCACTGTCCACTAACGCGGCAACAGTATGCACTTCTTCTTCAGACACGTTAGGACGACCTGCCCGATGCATGTCTGCCACGGTTTGCTGACCTTCGTTGAAGGCTTTTACACAACGTGCCACTGTTCTGTACTGTAATGCCGGTTCCCCGCACGCCTCTTGAAGACCTGGATAACCCTGCCGTGCTGTAAGATCTCTGGCACATTCAATCTTGATCCAACTTCGTTGTTCCTGTTTCGAAAACATAGTGACACCGTTACGTTAGACAGCTCGCTCACAAGTGACTGCGTTTCCCTCGATTGTGCGCACGCCGGGGACGTGGGACTGGCGAGTCAATTTGCTCGGAGCTAAGGTAGGTATGTCAACAACGTGTGCTATCAGCGACAATAGTAGATTCCATTGCATAGTGTCTCCACAGCAGTGTTGCCACTATTTAAGTTCCAACCCTCATATAATGGATTTGTCGTTTGATGACAGTTGATTGCAAAAGGTTAGGAAAAAGATTTTGGATTTCAGAAAAACTAAATGTATATGCGTAATTTCAGATTATTAACTGGAGGGAAACCAGCATTAACAAACAAAAAGGCTTTCGAGAATAAAAATATACCACAATATACAATGGCGTTTAAATAAAAAACAGAGCAGCAGTAACGGTAAGCAAGAAATGGAAAGAGAGGCACTGACATATATCTGGATAAATAAAAGATCAGTATGTATAAATATAATAAAACTGCAACCGGCAAAAAGTCTGTACATTTAATAAATTAAAAAACAATGAGTGGTGTGTATTGTTAATAAGCTGCAGAGATTAAACCAACTTTAAATTTTTTTTATGTCTATCCTTCTGTCTTCAAGTGTGGAGAGAGAGAGAGAGAGAGATATGACATATCGATTAACATACAGTCCATTGTTCCGCGGTTAAAATAGGATACTTTTCAATTTGATGTAATGCCGAATAGCTGGGAAATATCAGATAAAAATGTCTACACATTACGTTTTAAAAGAAGACGAGTGGAATGCATTGAAGAAAGAACATGAAATTACCTGTATGACACTGCAGAACATTAAAAATTCACCAACCAGTCTCAAAAATTAAACCTGCATCGTCTGAAACGTGGACGAATGTAATCATTTCTGCACTGATCAGCATTTAGTCTCTGCAATAGAAAATATTAACGGTAATTCTAAAGTAAATGAAAACGTACTGGGCTTAAGATTTTTTTCTTTTTACTTATGGTTTTACGCCTCGTCGAAGTCGAGGTAATTAGAGGTGGGATGTGACTGGAGACAAGGAACGGGAAGGTATTCGGCCATCGCCTTTTTGAAGGAAGCAACGATGTTGACGTCGTGTTTGGACGATAAACCTATCGTCAAACGCTTAGAATCACCAGCATTGAGCTGATACACAGACGAAAACAACAATACCGGACTGGCCATCTCTGTACACTGGCACTAGCAGTCCATTTGGGTAGTAACCAGGTCTAGTCCGTGGTGGTGGAGGTAAACGTGTTCAGTCCTGTCCTTAGGTAAGGCTGTTACGACTGAAAAAACTCTGACGCCAGATCATACATACCAAGCGACATTACATTTTATTTGAAAGTACTGAGAAGTAAGGATTTGTTGTCCGGAATTATGGAGAAGTGTTCTAGTGTTGTGTCAACGCGAGTTAAACATCGTGCTGTTATCGAATTTTTAACTGCTGACTAAGTGATTCCTACTGCGATTCATCGTCGTTTCAATGCTGTTTATACCGGCAATGCCGTTGATTAGGTCTACTGTAAATCGATTGGCACTAAAATTTGGTGATTGCGAGAATGTAAAGGCCATAATTGTAGATGATAAATGCAGCCGACGTCCGATCACTTCAGCAAACGATGATCATCGCATACCTCAACAATTTGATTCGACCGGTGAATCACTCAAAAAGCGTATCGCAAACCATACTGGAATATCCAAGGAACATGTCGGCTTCATTATTGAGCAACTGGGGTAGAACTGCATCCTCTCTCACTCCAATGCTGAATTTATTAAGCAGGCATAGCCCTCAACTGAAGGCAACAAGACACACTCACGGCAGCCTCTGCACGCCCCACACAATTCTTCTTGATATTTTTTTTCTTTTTTAAGTCTCGTCAACAACGAGGTCATTGGACGCGAGAAAGGACTGGCGGCAAGGACTGGGAAGGAATTTAGGCATGGTATTTTGAATGAATAACTCGGCATTCATCTGGAGTTGGTGGTCGGGGTTTTCTTTTTTAATGGTTCTACGCCTCGTCGACATCGAGGCCTTTAGAGGCGGGGGAAAAGGACAGTGGACGAGGAACGGGGAGGAATTCGGCCATGGCAAATGAAGAAATCATCCCGTCATTCGCCTCGCGTTATTTGGGGAAACCATGGAAAACTCAAATCTGGATGCCCGGACGGGGATTCGAGCCCACACCCTCCCAAATGCTAGGCCAGATCTTTACCGATCACGAGGTGTGATAGGACTGGTGCAAGGATCGGGATGGAATTCATGCATGGTCTTTTGAAGGAACCAACCCAACATTCACCTGAAGTACGAAGTAATGGCTCGTTTGGTCATTATGACCAGGGTTTTTTATTGCCTGCGCATTCCGCCTCTATCCTAGCCTACTTGAACTTAACAGGGTGTAGAGAACCTACAGTTTAAACTTGAAACCGAACAACGGAAGTGTTAAGGCGTAACTACATTACGACCCAAGTTGTGAAAGATGTGAAGGTCAGGTTGAGGGCTTTTGAAAATCACAGCTGAGACCGGGATTCGAATCCTGGACTTTTCACTTTCCCGTCAGATGGCTTAAGCACCGAATGCAGTAATTTCACAAAAAGCATGGAAAGCCGAAATCTCGATGGTCGGGACAGGGATTCAAACCCACGTCCTCCCGAATGTGAATCCACAACATTGCATCTCACCCATCATGCTCGTTATTGCTGCAGTCATTTCACGTGTTCAGTCCTGTCCTTAGGTAAGGCTGTTACGACTGAGAAACTAAGTAGTTCGTTAAAGGATTCAGGCGATTTTAGAGGGTATAATTAACTTGGATTCTTTCTAATGTAGAAGTATTCATAAACGTTACTACTTTGTGTGAATCATTGTACGTTCAAAGTAATGTGTTGAGGATGAAAGCTGTTGTTGGTGCATTCAGTTCTACAGCGCCGAAAGACGGAGTGTGGTTGGGTGAAGGGTGGAGACAACCACAACCGATCGCTGGTTGTATTCTCCCAAAGGAAGCATACTAAGCCATTGCATCAGTGGTAGGACTGCCGCCTTCTGTCCTCTGGGAACTGCAGTTTAACGTAGAATCCGAATCACTGAACGTTCAGTCTTATTTTCCATAGCTGACAGACGTTGCAGGTAAAAGTAGTAACTGTTAGTTACTGTCCTACATATTTAGTTTGCATTGTCTGTGATATGTGTGCGGAAACTCTACATGCTTGCTATTGCGATTTTTTTTTTTGTTGCTTTACAGTTGTTCTATTTCTGATATAATAACGGTAGTACAAAACAGTAGTTACGTGTCTACAGTTGAGCTTCCATTACATCGCTGTACAGTAACTTTCTTTCATATCAATCTTGCTACTTACCCCGTTTCGTTCACGCAACATGTAGCGTCCCAGCTAAAGATGTTTTGTCAAAGTTCACACTATTTCCCTGGGTCTCTGGTAGCAGCAATATCTGCGTAACCAGTCATTTCGGATGTTGGAAATTTCGTAATTATCGAAGCGCCATGCAAATAAAAAATTACTTCTCAGAATAGATATTTTTCAGTTTTGTCCGCGAAAATTTCCGAGCGTGGTGGGTGAGTGGTAACGCTCTGACCACGCATTCAGGAGGGCGCTGGTTCGAATCCCCGTCTTAACCTTTAGCAAACTATGTACTATTCTACATGCAATCACAAATGAAGATGACTCCATTATTTACGTTAAAGGACGGGAGAAGGCTCGTTGGTTTCAGAAGATTATTCGCAAGAAAGTCTGCTACAATATAGAAGATTTAGGATGCCCGCCTCTACATGAACTCAAGAAAAATAATTTGATAAAACTTTGTAAAGGACATTTATTTTGTAACGCTATATGCGCTGTTGAAAATGTATTTTTAATTGCCCAATGGTGGGTGAAATAAAAAAATAAGAAATAAAATAAAAAATGTGCTATTTATTTAAACACTTTCACATACATAGTTAATAAGGTCCACAAACATCATATCCGGGTTCATAATTCTTAATTACAATATTATTTACATCATCACATACTAACAAATTTTTATACGCAATGAGTTCAAGTCTTAATTGCGCATAATCCAATGATGAACTGTATGTCACTTGAGCTACACGAACATTATTAATATGCATGTCAATCAGTTTTTGCACTGTAGCCATATTGAAGTCTCGTAGCACTTTATTAGCTAGAATGTCCACAAATTCAGTATAATATCTTGCAACCAAGTAGCCCCACTTCTGCTTGACGGTCAAGGCGTTGGTCACGGCCGGCTGCGCGTCGACGAAGTTCCTCCAAGTAGACTGGCCGAAGAAGACACCGCTGGCAGGATCATTATTAGGGTGGAAACAAGCAGTCTTCACCCCGGCAATCGTTCGGCAGGAGACGGTGTGCTCACCAAGTGGGATGCTGTCGGTGCCGGCGTTGAATAACTCGGACACTACGTCCAATACCTGGATCAGGACGTTCCATTCGTCATATGTTAAAACAATTTTATTGTGTCCCACTTTTTCCAGAACTACAACAGGTTCAAACTCGTGTTTGGACGATAACCCTATCGTCAAACGTTTCGAGTCACAAGCGTTGAGCTGGTACACCGATGCGAAAAATAGAACTTGGCGACACATGGTGAGACAGCTACGTGTTACTGCTTCAAGACAAACGGCAAGACTGGAGGAGTGAGGGTTGGAGCGAGCGTTTATTGAAAGAGTGGGAGGTGAGGCAGTAGTGGGAGACATGAGTCAGTTGGCTTGGGGGGACACAAAACGCGGGTGCGTGTGAATGTATCGATTGAACGCGTGTTGATTCATACTTCGGTAAGGTTGCAGCTGAAGGTGTGAGTCACAGAGGCAGAAGAGTGGGAGACATGAGTCACACAGTCGCTTATTGTTATTTATTGAAATAATAAGATCAATCTGAGGTTACAGATGAGATTGCAGTCGCTTATTAGGTTACAGGATAGATTGCAGTCGCTTATTGGATTATTTAATTAGTTCCTCGGCTCCCCTACTTAATTTAATTAGTTCCTCGGCTCCCCTAGTTTCTCGGCTCCCCTACTTTATTTAATTAGTTTCTCGGCTTCCCTACTTTAATTTAATTAGTTCCTCGGCTCCCCTACTTAATTTAATTAGGAAAAAGTGGGCTCACTCCCCCTCCCATAAGAATACACAGGGTATTTTGGTCCAGGGTGCGGGCTCACACAAATGTAATGCATCTACTCTTGTCTCCAGACCCATCCCGCCTTTAATGAACTCGACGTCGACGAGGAGTAAAGCCATAAGGGGAAGAAAAAACAAATCGTTAGGCGCTGCCTGATCCATTGTCACTGGGGCTCACTGAACGCAAATCCTTCTTGTGTTAAGGATCTCCTGTACAAATTGTAATTTCATTCCTCTGAATAATGCGATGCCGCTCGTGCGCTGAATTCACATGAAACAATTAGACAGAGAGAAGTAACTTACCTCTAATAGGTAACTAATTTGTGGTCGCTTTCATTTTAATTCCTTTCCTTTGTGACCTCACATCAACTATGAAACATACCTTATCCTACACATGCACAATGGGATATGCATTAACCGAAACCCTATCAAAAACCCACTATTAATTTTCGGGTAAATCATGTTCAAGATAAATTATCTTAAATTTATCAGGTTTTAGACGTCACGTGAAAATGAAGTACACCCTATTTTATCCGTGACACGATGGGGTGAACATTAATTGAAACCCCTTAAAATTGGACTAGTATATTTTGCGTAACGTTAGTCTCAAAATTACCAGCTTTAAGATATTACATCAAAATGCAACCTTACAAACTCTGACAAGAAGTTTTTACATGAATCGCGTTCAACAAAAAATTGCTAGTAATTCGTAAAATTTATCAGCTTTTCAACATCAAAGAGAAATATAATCTATTTTAACCGCGGAACCAAGGGCTGTACGTTAGTCAAAACCTTTTCAAATCATACCAGGTTTTTTTTTTTTTTTTTTTTGAGTGGGAGTTCCGGTCATCCCAACATGCAGACAGAGAGAGAGAGGGTTTTTTTTTTTTTTAAAAAAAAAAAAAAAAGTACATACTTTTTACCGGTTACATTTTTATTGTGTGTGTAGTTATAGAGGAAGGGGAACCTCTGAAAGAACTAGAAAATTAAAAGGTGGCGGAAGTGGCCATATCGATAGATAATTACTTAAAAATCTAACTGATCAATGAATATCTGTTGGAAGAGTAAATATATACCTAATCGGTGGAAATGTACAACAGTACTCCTAGTTTTCAATAAAAGACAGCACTCCAAATGTGAAAATTAGTTTATTTGATACTCACTGAAGAGATACTGATGTAGAGACATTGAGCAAATATGGAACTGTAGGCACACCTGTAAACGAAAAGGAAATGACCTATGCTGAAATACCACAGTATAAGGAGTTATGTTCACAATAATAAATAGTAGAATGTAGTATGGATAAGACGAATGATCTAAGTGCAAATGACCGTGGAAAAATTGGTCATTCCATCTCCGCAGTCTTGTAAACACTGAGATTTTCACGAGCCACTGTGTCGTGAGTACATCGATTCCGGTAAAACCATCACCGCCAGATCAAAATGCCGTGACGAGAGGAGTAATCGTCGACAGAAGATAAAAGAGCCACAGTGCAACAACATGTAAGCAGCTAAGACATCCAGCACAATCTTCGCACTATGAGTTACAGAAACTTTCGTCCCACGGTGGGACCTTTGCTGACCGCCCATCACATGGCGTAAAAATTAACATGGACGCGGGAATATTGCCATTGGACCTTAGAAATGTGAAAAAAATATTTTCTGGTCTGATGGGTTGAGATTTGTATTGGTACATGCCAATAACAGACAGAATACGAGTACGGTGCAAAGACAATGAAGTGATGGATTCCCTTTAACAACCGATTATTCTTCAAGCTGTTGGAGCTGGTATTTTCTGCTGGGGACCACCTAGGTGGACTGACATTTAGTTTTGTGTGACATTGTCCCTGGCAGTTCAGCGTTTCCGGGATATCCTTGAAGACCAAGTACCCACTTCGTTCGTCTGCATCAGATTGAGACATCTTCGTTCAAGTCGACAATGCACCATGCCATACATCAAAATTGTATACTAGTTGTTAGGGGAATACTCCAGTTCTTTTGTCAGTGAGATCATAGTCTGGGAAGCTACCGAAAGAGACTTTCAAGTTTTCGAACCTCTTCTATCAAAGCAACGCAAACTGTGTTAGATTGTTCATTAGATGTGGATCCGCAAGTCTTCCCAATGCTTCCATTGTCTTGTAGAGTCTATGCTGTCATCAGGCTGAAGGTGGCGATACGCGATGCTAAACGAGTGTCTCTAATTCAATTGCTCTCAGTGTAATGCGTTCTCCATAACTATTGCGTGAAGAGTGAGGAAAGTAGCAGAAGCTGACCCAATGAAAGGACAAGCAGAGTTCAGAAAAGGGCTGTACTGACAACACATTTAGTATGAAAAGAATGATTAAGAAACACAAATACTCTTCAAAGTAACAATAGCTAACGTTTTCATATGTTACATAGATGAGGTTTCCTTAAACAGCCAACAAAAGTTATGAAAAGTTTGTATGATGGATCATATATAACAATTACTTGTAGGAAAGAAGAAAGAATAGAAAACATTAATTTTGGTTTAAAACAATTATGTGGTTTATATATATTTGAAATTCCATTAAAATGCGAAATATAAAAGAAGTTCTTTGTAGTGGAATACCGACCACCATTTATTGTTTTTAAAACCTAAACAATCCGCATGATGATGATTTTTGCGGATGACTGAATAATTATTGCTAATGGCAAGGATAATTTTAAACAGCTGTGTACGTGCTACATATAATTTCAACTTTACATAACGCAAAAGTATCACATACCGAAGCAATAAGAATGGCATTTTGTCACAATTAAATAAAAGTTGTAGTAAATGACAAAACGGTAGAACTAATACAAAATTCTAAATACCAAGGATGTACTATATCACATTTTGACGAGGTTTATATTCAGCAGAAACTAAAAAGATTTAATATAGATTAAATGCTTTCTAATGAAGGAAGTATGAAAGGATACGATATTAAAATTGTATAAAGTAATTTCGATACAGACAACTCCGTATGAGAGTGAAACATGGATAACAACGGAAACGGACATATCTAGAGCAAAGATGAGATTGGTAAGACACACAGCAGATAAAAGATACACAAAACAAGGTAGGAAACCTGATAAAGGTTGTAGGAAGTAATTAAGAGTTCTCAATGATAAAATAAAAGAATATGTGGAAAAGATGGAAAGAGCGTGTGAATAGTAGGTGACAGTAGATTTCTGACACAAATTTATAAGTATAAATCAAAAGGACGAAGTATAGAAGTGAAGGATTTGGATAATCTCTAAAGGCGCGCTTAACATGCAAAAGTCTAAAATATGAAGAAAAAGGCAAAATGTGTTTATCATTTAACATTTATGCCGATGAAAGGGTAGACAAGTTTGTTGGTCCCCGAACATCAGGTTTAAAAGCAACTCATTTGTTACATATTCTACCTGATCATCACTCTTCGTCACTTGTGATATGCTAATTCAATTAATTACAAAATAAATTCAATACTGCTACATTATAATTTTCACAGTAATATGAAACTGATTAAAAATAAATTGTACATTGTTGATTTTTAATAAGTTCTGCAACGAAAGTAAATTAGGATTTTATGACAGTTCTTTATATTATACGAGAAATGCAGTTTGTCTGTAAACAGGACGATTCAGTGATCTTATGGTGTATGTATGAAGTATGCTACAGCCATATAAATTTTACCTTGAACGTCCTTTAATGGCTGTTAAACATTGGTTTTTATTGTTAGTTATTCAGATAGCCTGTTTCAATTACGATCGGAGAAGTCACACGTTGTACAGATGCTTTTTCTCTTCATGCGATCAGAAAAAGGAATGAAAGAGGAGGTTCTTAAATTTATCAAACCATGGTAGCTTTTAGGTATAGCTCAGAGATAAAAGCATCGCAAGTGGTGTCTGTATTAAAGAGAACTTTTATTTACTCTCCATGTGAAAAAAAGGGTACTAAGAGGATAATTAAGAAGCAGTATCTGCAGATATTGTGTGATAGTTATATAATATGAAAATCCCTCGTACTGAAACTGCTCCGTATCCAAAATTTGTACTGAAGGATCCAATACTCCTAACAGTGTAATTGTTGCCGTATCTCCCGAATCTTCGACAAGAAAACACACTAAAAATTCCATTTTTTTAATGATTCACTATGGAGAATTTTGGAAAACGATTAAATCAATTTACGCACAAAATCCAGATGCCACATCGGTAAGGCCTTTTGACTATGATACACGTTCTGAATATCATCAAATTCCTGAATTTTCAAGAGAATTTCACTGTGCGAAAATAAACAAATAAAAATAATAATTCATTAAACGTTATTTCGCTAGCGGAAAGTTATATTAAAATGGCAATGGAAATTTTATACGAAGGGAAATAGGAAACAATAGAACAATTACTGGCGTCAAGTATCGGAAAATGATTTTAGAGTGAACAATGCCGCATACATTACGTAAACCAGAATATGTACAACACGACGGCGCTAAACCACTTACATCTAAAGAAACAATTTGGGTTCCTAGATTATATATATTAAGATCAATTGTTTTCTTATTTTGGTGGTCCACGTTTTCCAGCTAGGACGTAGAAGCTATGGATGTGTTTTATGAGGATATTTAGAACAAAAGATTAATATCAATAATTCACAAACCCTCAAACTAACCCAGAGGTAATAATTTTGAAGAAACTTAAATCTTAACATCCGAAGCGTTTACACAAAATGGAGATAAAAATGACTTGTGTACTTTTTTTTTATTGTGAAAGGCTCAGGCCGAAAATTTTTGTAACTTTTCATTTCAATTAAAAATAAAAAAGATCCTGAATAAACAGCATATTTAAGTAATAAAGGTAGATCAAATGATTTCACTTATAACTATTAAAATATAAGGACAGAACATATGCAAAACACAATTCTTAAATTTGCACCAAGTTGTAAAAACACCAACTGTAAGATTAATACACAAGTAATAACAAAACCTTAGTGTCTCGACTGACAAAGAGAATGACATTACTGACTCCATCAGACAATAGTTGTAGATTTTCTCCAGATTATCTGAATTTACAATGCAGTATTAAAAAGTGCCTATGACAAAAACATACCAGTCATTCTAGGTTGTTGGTTCAACAATGTTTTATTAAATACAGCAAAGTAAGTCTTACCGTTACCAAGCCACGAAAATGTGACAGAAGTGTAAAGTCATCTCATCAAAATTAATACGAATCTCAAAAGTTAAATGAAACCAATAATACATTTCGTTGCAAAATATCACATCAATTGATCCTATTAATCACAATATCTGTAATGAAGAAATTTGTACCTATGAAATTTCTGATTAGTTATTTTGCGATATATCATACAAGATGTGTTATGGCTGTTTTAAGGTTCACGATACCCTAGGTACTATTTTCTTGCGCATAGGTGAGAGCGTAATATGTTTTGATGGTCTTAGATTACACATCGGAATTAACTAAAAAGAATTTACATCACGCAAATATCTTGAATAATCGAAGAATTGTATATACTTTCGATTCATGAACCAGTAAAACCCAGTAATTAGTAAACAATACAACCGAGTTCGTAGTGTTTTTCAATGTTCACGATACAAATTATCTCCGCTAAGACAACCTGCTCGAGAGAAACCTTTTCCAATGCTGTCGTATAACTTAATATTATAATTTCACCGTTTGATGAAATTAAAAAACAAATAATTAGAGGTAAATGCAGGGACAATTGGTTAATATGGGCTTTGTTAATTTTTTTGCCAGAACTCTTTCCCTGTCAATAATGACCCGCTTATCGCAATTATTCTCATATTTAAGCATCCCCTATGTATTAATTTCGTAAAAATTGTTCGCATTTGAACGAAGTTTAAATGAAATTTTGGGTTATTAAGAACATTCGAACTCGATTTATAGTGTTAGAGAATATAAAGAAAGTGATTGCGTTGTGGAGGCTGCAGCCCTGGCGGGCACACTCAGCACTCCGCTAGCCCGGTCAAGAACCTCTCGACGGCGGTTAACGCTTGCTGCCTCAGCACACCGCCTTAACAAGCAAGCGCGATTGTGTCAGAGCACCGCCCCAAAATATCTCACCACCACCCGCGGCCTATCGAATTAAATATATTCTTCTCGCGTCCCCTCTCCACACGAGGACATGTTCGCGCCGAGCTTTCCAATAATGAGACTCTGCACTTCTCCTTCTTACTCCGAAAAACACTAAATGCTCCAAATAATCTCACTGCAGCCTGGAGAGGGTAGTTACAAATTTTTCAAACGAAACTTATTTGCATCGCTGGTTGACACGCTGAGGAGTAACACATGTTTTTTCCGTGATTTGACGATATCGAACACATTGTCTGTGCATCGAATAATTCTTTGAACCCGCTACAAAACCATTAGAATAGCAACATGAAATCCGTAGACTGAATAAAACCTGTTGTAGCTTACAAAGAATTTCCTGTTATATATTCTGTATTGGATAAAGAAAGTTATGTAATAGGTGTCTGCAAGAGAAACAAAGCCAGAGTGACACACTGTCACCGTTCGGTTGGTTTTCAAAATTTCATTACAAAATGTGTTATTTATCACGAAACCATTATCCTATGTCCTTCACAATGATACAATTTCCTCGTCAAATTTCATCAAGATCGATTTAGTTTAGCCGTTTAGTTGTGAAATGGTAACTAATAGACAGAGAGATAGAGTTACTTTTGCATCTACAATAATAGTGTAGATTAATAAACTGTAACCGGGAAAAAGTCTTTATATTTATGATTTATTTTAAAAAATGAGTTTGAGGCAATGTTATTAAGCTATAGAGAAGGAATCACTGATTTATAAATTCATGTCTGTCTGTCTGCAAGTTAGGATGAAAGCGATTCACGAATAATCCACTGGTCGGGTTTTGATTAATATACAGCTCATGAACCCACGGGTAAAATAGCATATGTTTCATTTTTATGTGAAGTCAGGTAGCTGAGACATTTGTGTTAAAGTGTCCACAAATTGGAATCCATTTTTCGCTGAAAGCGATTCACGCATAAACTAATGGCTTGATTTAGTTATTTTCTGCAATCGAAATGTTAATCTTTTTTCTCAGTGACGATATACTAACTTTGGCATAATCAGTTTAACAGAAGTCTTCGTGAACAACAGGAGGTATAAATAATAAGCGGAAAAAGTATCGTTATAACGTATAGATTAACGTTAGTTTGAATGAAATGAAGGAAAACTGCGCTGTTAGTGTCGGGGAGGAAAAGTGTAGTAAATTAAAATGTCGATCACAACTGCGTAAGTCCGCCTTTGGCATCCATTAGTGTTATAGTTGTAAGTCATTCTACAAGCGATTACACAAATGGACTAAAAAAATAACTGTCCGTATGATTGAATCATTTCTCCATATTAAAAAAGTGGTCTTTGAGATTAACAGAAATAGTAACATTAATATGTATAAATTTAGAGATTATTATCTCAAATATTTACTAGTTTTCCGTATATGATCAAAACCATAGTCACATAATTTAGCCAACAATCTATACTTAATACATGTTCTTCTCACACAAGAAAAGATAAATATACTCTGCAGTACTCAAACAAACGAATTTTCGCTTCCAACGTTTGGGTACATCGTAATGTAACAGTGTTATTTGCCTTATAATGTATTTATGACATCTAACATAGCTGAAACTCTTAACCCGCCACACACAGCAATAAATGAAATATAAAGCGACAGTGTTTGCTAGGAAGGAGTAATATACTATCAACGTAGGTATTGTAAGCTTATTTATGACCTCATGTCTAGATCACTATTCTTCAGTTCGCAAAAATGTGAATGGTAGAGCCTATTTTGCCAAAAACCCTAACTGCGCTGTACATCATTCTTTGATAGGGTATTTCACACCTTAACAGCACAAAGGTAACAAAGAATACCTTTGGACATAAAGTCGCAACCATATTTCCCTGACCTGGTATATCATTGGAAATGTAAATTTAGTTTTGCACAGTTTCCATTTTATAATTTTATGTTACTAAATAGATCGATAGTTATTTAAAGTCCCATTTTTTAAATGTATCGGTATTATATTACATTAAGATCGTTAAAGCATGTGGAATGCCATGTGATAAACAAATGATATAAATTGGAAAAATTACACGATGGTGTAAAGTGTTTCAGTTTAGTCAGTAATGATAGTAGACGATAATATAGTATATACATTCAAGAGCAGATTACACTATCTATTCTATAGGAATATCCCACAGCAAATACCTGTAAACACTTTCATCGGAGCTCTAGCAAGGTGTTACAAGACGCACTGCTACAAGTATTAATCAATCAACTGCGATTCGCATCGCACCCAAGATCACAGTACTTTAGGAGACGTAGTACAAAAACTTTTTACGCTCTATCTTTCTCACCAGGTCGCTGAGACACTGGTATGGGAATGCCCCAGTTGTGAAAGTAATTTTCACCATTCGGGACGTGGCCAGCAGGAAACGAGAGTTGGTGATGCACAATTCCTAATCAGCAGGTTGTGTACCAAATCCCAAACTTCTCCGCAGAGCGTTTGAAGTGGAGAAATTTAGCAGTTTCAGTGGTGATTCGTTTATAAGAGTGGGACGTAAAACTTGGCAAAAAAAAAATAAATAAAAAAAAATGCAACGACACTCATCCCATTCATTTTCACACATACAACGACACAGGAAAGGAAATGTCCACCCTAACCTTGGAAGCAGGTCACCTGTGGCAGTATCCAACCAATCTTCAGGTTGCGGACCATTGTTGACACATGTTTCGTACCTTAGTTGCAGTTTGTCACAATTTGACGTATGTAGCGCATTCTGGGATTGGATTTCCGTACGATCGGACTTATGTTGTGACCTGAAGATATATTGTTACTCCAATACACTTCTGGGAAACAACAGCTTCAAAGATTTAGCTGCTTTCCTAATACTCGTGGGGAGACTTATTTTTGTTGATAATGCATATTCCCTTGCACTTTTTTTTATAATTTCATTGAAGTAGCCATCCTTCATGCCATATTGAAATAACTTCAACACAAAAATATTAACAGAACTTTAGGTCATTCCATCATCTTAAGGTTCTATTAATTTAACAAGAGAAGTAATCCTACTGCTTTTCCTTCCGACATGTTGATGTAACATTTGGACTGCTCAGTGATTCGCCGTTTACAACTCAGTACTGCGACTTTCCACTTAGAAATCATGTGTTGCAGTCAATAGGCACGTGTTACCGTATCCATTGATTTCTGAAAATGTCGTCAACGTGTGATCCTGTATCAACAACTTTCATCAAGTTTTGAGAATACATAGACAGTTGTTTATCTCACGGCAGGCTTAAACTAGACAATAGCCTAAAAAATGATAGACGATGATAAATTAGAAATTTTACTAAAGCATTATTCGTTTTGAAGTTATACTTTCCTTACATACTTTACCAGGTTAATAAAAATTTCCAACTTTTTTAACGAGCTTTGTGAAATAATTACGGCGAAAAAAGAAAGGCGGAGCGGAATTTTACTATGTAGGAACGTTATTTATTTATCACCCGTAAAGTTATACCCTTTGTGAATAAAAATTTTGTAATCATTTAACTTAGTGGTTGAAGGCCATGTAAAATATATTTTTTTTTCTTTTGGTGTAACTGCTGCTTTATGAGGTGGTTATCGGTACGAACTTTAAAATTTGGTCTGTAGCCAGGCACGCTATCCGTGTACTATTATAAACCTGTAAGCGTGCTACGTCTACAGTACCTAATTGCATGGGGGTTTCACAATTTGAAAGTGCATGGTCTAGCTTGAAATCTGTAGTATATCTTGTGACTCTACGTGACAACTGAACGGCGCAGAAAATGATTATTAATTCTCAGCGAGTACAGATAGATGCCACAGATCAAATTGCATTTCAGATGAACATTCCTTTACGATATAACCAGCAAAGATCATGCTGCAACACAGATAAACTCTCCACAATTTGGATTCTGTTAATTTTTTCGTGTCTACGAAACTTTATTTATTTCTTTACATTTCTGAAATATAGTGCCTTAGAATACACGTAAAATGTTAATCAGACTATTACATTGATGATTAACACTCCAATAAGAGTAACGAAATTGTAGAATTTAATTTACTGTAAAGGTTAGAAAGATACTACATTACAATTGTTTATGCTTTGCTCCTAGAAGAAAAACAAAAGACAAACGCACTACTAAGCACACCGATACCTGCGAGGGTGAACAAGCTGGAAAATGCTAGTTATAATCTGATGGTCCCTCATATTTATTTACTGGGCACAATCTTTTTTTGTACCATTTATAACCAAATTCGAAGTTTAATACCTTATGAGAGCCCTTTATCGCCCTGCCTGCGTTATAGCCATCCTGGTAACGATTTTTAGTCCATCTCCCGTAGTTATTTGGGTAAAGGTTTTGAAGGTCATTTGTTACCACCCAGGAAATTATTATTTTACAAACAAAATAACACAAAACATTTCTGTCAAAGACAAATGTCGGAACTCACTTTCCTTCTTAATCGTAGATTTCAGCCACCTCAGCCCTCGTAAGAGAAGGTAATCATGGGTCTGCAAACTTCCTTCCTGCTTTTGACGTACGCAAGCAATGTTCATAGTACCGGCTAAGATAGAACAATGGGTATCCACAGCGGAGACGTTACCCTCAGATGGGAATCAGAGAGCGTTAAACAGGATGAAAAGTGGAGTAGGCAGGACGAACGACGCTACATGTGGATGTGGCATAGAGCAGCTATACTATTCCCCGCAGTGCCAACGACCTGAATTCCTTAATGCCAGTGACAACGGTGTCCAAATTGCTAACTTTTGGTCCTTTGGTGGGTGTACAATTTATTTTTAGTTTTTGTTAATAAGTGTTTATGTTTTTCCAAACAATTATCTCAGCAACGCTTTTTATACGAAATAAAAAATTAATTGGATGTAGTCTTCTCGGGAGACTAGCCGAGTAAGTAATTAATTGATACAAAAATTTAATCAGCGTCCCATTTATGTGGTATGGGATAAGTTAACTCACGATAAGAAGCGTGAAAAAAACCTCTTTGTAAAGCGACAGAACTATCTCTGGGATCTGTTACCAAGCAATTATACAGCTATTTACTTTTTTTTATATCAGGATTACGTTCATGTTACTTCAGTTAGGTTTCTTATTTAATTAACCCTACTCCTCTTTTAACTGAGCGTTAACGGTACTCCTTGAGTTCTTGCAAGTATTTCTAAAAACCGTCATAAATGTAAACACCTCTTCGTCGTCTTGCTGTGTCCTTTGTTCTAATGTGAATCTCGGACTTAACGTCGTTGAGATCAATTTCTAGTTCTAAAGGAACTAAATTTTTAGCTAAGGGTTGATTTAAGGTTAATATTGCTCACCGAGAAGTGTTATTCTTGATTTTCCTCTAACGTAACATTCCTAAAATCTCTTTAATTCCTCGCTACACCCGTCGCTTTGTTTCCTAAATGACAGAGGTAAAGCAGACATGTAACAGCTACATTATATTGAGTGACGAAAGACTTGGTAAGATTGCGATTAGGTGGCACAGGATTTACTGCGTTTGTTTAAAATATTGTACGCTGCATATGGATTGTTTTGTTTCTTAGGTTCTACGTATTTGGTAAACGCTGTTATTTTAAATTGACGCAAATGTTTCGAAATATACACTGATAAGCCAAAACATTATGACCACCTACTTAATAGCGTGCTTGCCCACCTTTGGAATGCAATACAGCGATGACTCGGCATGGCATAGATCCAAGTCCTTGGCAGGTTAAAGGAGGTATCTGCCACTAGATCTCTACGTACAGGTCACGTAATTCCCTTATATTACGAACCGGTGGTTTGTAGGCGCGGAGCTGGTGGCCAATAGCAAACCAGATGTTTTCTATCGGGTTGAGATCAGGCAAATTTGGT
Source organism: Vandiemenella viatica (assembly GCA_031002005.1). Lineage (NCBI taxonomy): Eukaryota > Metazoa > Arthropoda > Insecta > Orthoptera > Morabidae > Vandiemenella > Vandiemenella viatica. The sequence continues at coordinate 364,848,140 of CM061921.1, forward strand.
GGTTAAGACATCAACGTGGGTTTATTATCATGTCCCTCAAACTACTGTAGCACGATTTTGGTCTTGCGACATGTATAGTTATCCTGGTGGAAGATGGCATTACCGTCGAAGATGACATGAAGCATGAAGGGATGCAAGGTGGTACGCAATAATTTCCACGTAGTCTACAGCTGTCATGCTGACTTCGATCACTACTATAGTGGAATTCCAGGTGAATGTCCCCAATAGCGTAGTACTGCCCCCATCGGCCTGCGTTCAAGTGCCAATGCATATTTCAAGTAGCTGTTCGGCTGAAAGACAGCGTATCTGGACACGACCACAGACCTGGTGTAACAAGAAACGTGATTCATTCGACCAGACGGCACTTTTCCATTGATCCACGGTTATTACTATCCCATCTGGTTCAACCCAGACAGCTATTTATGCGTACATAAACAGAATATTAAAAATAGTTTGGAAAAAGTAGAAAGTAACTGTTATATTTTAGGATTTATCTTAAACTTTCGATAGGAGTGATTCTTAATCGCTATCGTTATCAGAGGTATAGCTTACAAATGGTTTAAGTCATACCTTGCTGGAAGAAAACAGGCTATCAGCTTAAAGTAAGATATTCAGAGAGATATGATCAGTATTAAACATGGTGTTCCACAGGGTTCGGTTCTTGGACCCCGCCTTTTTCTTATGTACAAAAAAGATTTAAATGAAAACGTACAGGGAAATGGTAACATTCTTTTTGCGAGTGATTCAACACCACTAATGTAAGGTGAAACTGAATAAGATCTTCAGCAAAATATTAATAATACCGGAAAGCAGCTGTCTGAATGGTCCAAAACAACGATATAATAATAAATTTCAACAAAACCATTACAGTAAATTACCACACTCCTCAAAACAGGAATCCCACGAATCCAATCATTATTTTGAATGATCATAATTTAATAATCAGTTTGGACACAAAATTTTTATGTTTATGATTCAATCTGATCTTAAATGGTATAGACAAATTCAATGTTTAAACTCTAAATTAAGTTAAATCTGCTATGGATTAACCACTAGTAAACAAACTTTGAAAAATGTGTACTTTGCACGTTTTGATTCACAAATAAAGTATGTAATTATATTGTGTAGTTTATCATCAGACGCAATTCTTCCATAGCTGCTCACTACATCAGCCGACCAGCCTCTCCGTTTCCGAGGCTCTCGTTCCCAGGCGCCGGGACATAACAATTTGCCCTTTGTCAAAGTCATTTATTTGAGTGGATTTCTCCATTTGCCACACGTATTGTCACCAGAATGACTCCCCATGCATCTCTGCTCTGCTTATCTACTTTCCTTACCGCATGACGTACTCGCAACGTCACCAGATGGCATTCAATTTCGCGGTGGGCAGCGGTCATAATGTTTTGGCTCTAAGATGTATTTTTGAAAACTCGACTTCTGGTTCCTTGAATTTTAAGGTGAGATAATTAAAGTCCGGTGAAACTTTTTCGCCTCGAAATGAGTCAGTATGTCGTAATCCATAATCACCTACTTGCAGCCTTCTGACCTTTGGTCAAATTTTAATGTTGTTTGATACCTTTTACTGTACCTAGAGCAATATTTTTTGCCTTTTTATGTCATTCACTTTTACAATTTCTAGTAAACTTTTATGAGGTGGTTCATATGAAACCAGTATCCAGCAATTTATCGATTACGGGTGTTCCTGTATTATGCTTTGACTTATCTACTGTTTTCTTAAGTTCGTTTCCAGCTTTTGCTTTAACCCAGTACTCTTCAATTTGTGGTTCGCGAAAAGTGTAGAGTTCGAATTATTTAGTAGCAATTAAAATACCTCTTTATTTACAGTAACCGTCTGTTAGCTTCTGTTTATTGGAGGGGTAGAAAAGGTGCAATTTGTAGTCGTTTGGCTGTTCATTGTAGCTACTACATAATTCACGCGCTACGTTGTTGCCGCGCGTGCGGTATACTGTACAGGCGCTAAGTGCGGTCGCCGAATGTCAGTATTGTGGACGAAGCATTGTAGAAATTCTTATTTTATCACATTCGCGCGTATTGCTTTCTGATATTGTGTTGGAGTATTTGGTAAAATTTAAACTCTTACAAAATAGATGACAAAACATCCAAATTTTCTTAGTAAAAGCATATGTAATATTCAGAACAAAAGCAGTGATGTTATAGAAAGTATATCAGAAACTCTATTAAGTATTACGATAAAAAATATTTGACGCTTACCGAACGAGGTGGGTGAACGTTAAGGCTCTGTCCTCACATTTGGGAGGTCGCAGATTCGGATGCTCGCCCGGCCATCCCGATTTCGGTTTTCTATGGAGTCACAGGATGGTTCCTTCAAAAGCCATGGCCAAATTCCTTCCCGGTTCTTGCCTCCACTCCTTTCCCGCCTATAATGACCTCGACGTCGACGAGGTATAAACCCATAAAAAATATTTACACCTTGGTTTCATTGTTGCCCTGGCAATTAATTATAACCACAGTTTTCAGTGTAGTTTATTCTAAAATTTTGTGAAATGAGCCATGAAACTTTTCAAATTTGCTCGTCCTCTGCGTTCGAATCACAGTGATTTTATTAATAAGTCAAAGGAGGTTTTTTTCTTTTTTTTTTCTTTTAGGACTACGTGACCAAATGGAAATTCAGAAAACTCAAAAATAATAACTACTATCGACTTTAAGCGTTTTATTTATTTGATATTCCAACAGCTAAGGCGATAAAGCCGTTCATTATTCACTAGGATTTATCAAAACCTGGCATCCTAGATGTAAGAGGATCTCTGGATCCATAAACAGTGCTTTAGGACACCAAAATTCAGAGAAGAATATTTGATATGAAAGAAAGAAAGCTGCTGGAATCATCTTTCTATTTCTCTCCGTGACAATTCATAAAATGCAATCAGTCTCGATCTTGGATGTGACTCGAAGAGGGATAGCCATCTGTTAGTTATAAAGCTGGCAAACAGGTGGTCCTTTTTTCATCTTCCTCTTTGAGACATCTAACCGATGCCAATGCTACTCTTCGTATCTCAGAAACAAATTTTCTAATGGACAAGCGGCAACAGATGTCTTATTAGTAAAAACTAAACATTCGTAACATTAACTTTAGTAAATAATATACTGTTTACATTGGTCTTAATTTATGTGTTATCCTGTAGCAGTCAAGTGCTACGCCAATTATTTTTCCTACTTTTGCCGATCCGCAGGTATAAAAAGTTCAAAAGCATTCTGCTCTCGAACAAAAAGCTCATGTCGATCTCCCTGGATTGCAGTATTGGTGCAGAGCAATAATTTTCATTTAAGCCGGGTTTTCGCATAGTCAGTTTAAGCAAATCTTGACTACTGCTGAGATGTGCTGTGGCTACCGTAGGGAACGTAATTCACTGCGATGGATTATCGAAGAAGAATGATGCTGGATGAAAAATGTCCTTCAGATTTCAAGTGCATTTCCTTTGCGTTATTAAGTGAATGTCAGTTTTCATTTCTTCAGACCGTACTACAGAATTTTCAGTTTACGTAACAGATGTTGCAAGCGTTACATTAAAGAAAGTTTCCATGGAAGAAGACAGAATGAATTTATTTCCGGAATAAAATAAAACTGATGTAGCTAACATGTCTCACTAGTCGCTCCGTTGTCTGCTATCATATACTAAGCCACGAACTGAACAGGCGTCAGTGTTTTCAAATATAACTGTCAGTGTTTAATAACGAAAGAGCTTGGAATTTGCTGTTCAATTTTAAATAATTTCGTATAACTATTTTAGAACCAATATTCTTGAATGCTTTCTGGCACCAATATTCATCCAGATATGTGCAATTCACGAATCGGAGATTTAAGCTTAAATACGTACACACTTTGACAATTTTTCAACGGCGGCTAAATTCATTGTCAAAGTGTGTACATCGTACTGTAACATAGTATCCATGAGTTAAAGTTCACATTTTTAGTGCTTAAGTCGTTGAATGAAGATTTGATTTAACTTTTCTATATTTACTGTGATTTGTAGCTAAAATTCTTAAGTTATTCTTGATGTACTTTCCGTGGTACAATTTTGACCGAAAACTGTTCCATACACCAGTCGAGTGGTTTCGATGGACCCAACTTTTTCTTGAGCTTTTCACTTGTAACCTCCTTAAAATTGTCTTTGCAATTCCTTGAAGCATTTTCTCTTTCGTTATTTCAAAATGCGTTTTAACTTGAAATGTTTTCACCAATGGGAGAAGAAAATTTGCGGCGTTGGTATTTTCCTTATCTGGTTGAGAATCTAAACTTTTTCACCTGTTTGGATGTTCCGTTTCGTATCAGGGTGTGTAATGCCTCTTAGACATTGTAAAACGCATTATTTGGAATATTTTAACATATTAGTTACGATATTTAGAACGTATGTTTCCAAACTTTAGGTTGCTATGCTTCTCTTAATCTTGACTCCTCCACCAATCTTTATATATTCTTTTGCCTTACCAACGTAATTGGGATGCACAGAAGTCGTTTTAATTTGTCTGTAAAAGTTTCTTGCAGAACAAACACACTGGTTTTTCCAACCCATGTATGGCAATGATAAATATCATGAATTGTATTTTCTTGTCCTGAGAGTTATACCTCCTTGTACTCCCACTACCTTCACTTGTATCATCATTATCTCCATTATTAGTTTATTTTATCTTGTAATCAGACAAAAATTTATCCATTCAACTAAAATAAATAGATAAAAAAATAAAACTTGTAAATTATTAACGATTATTGTCAGTAAGTATTCATGCCAAAACAATAACTACTTCAGCTACGAGTGACGTTTCCTGCGACTAGCAAATCTATCGGCCGTTTTGTGAGCTATACAATTACAAACTAGAACTCATGCAAACTGGTATCATCCAATTTCCGGTAGGTGGTTTTCAATGCTTTAAAATATAAAATTATAGATTTCAATGCTGAGTTATTTATACATAAATATTTTTTAATTATAGATAATGTGTTGTGAAAAATACATTTCTGCTAAACTTACGCGCTTCCCAGTTTAGAAACTGCTGATGTAGAACGTTCAGAGATGTTGCGTCATGAGTGAGAGACAGTGGTGAAATGTGCTACCAATTCACTGTGGGAGAGGATGGGATTATGACGTGGTTCAAGGTGAAATGGTATACATAGACCTAAGTGTTAGAACGATATTTAGACGGTAACTGTTTTGAATATTTTAGAAAATTAGGTTGATGGCTGTGTTTGTTGATTTGGGCAACACATAGTAATTAATAAATAGTAAACTATTTTATTATTTAAAGCGTTAGTCTCTGATCGGAGTAACATAAATTGTAGGGCAACACAGCGCAAAAGGAACACGAGCATATTGATACAGTAGTGTTCGAATATTTTTTCGTCAAGTAGTAGTAAGACCACAAATCCACCAAAACCATTCAATAAATTTCTGAATATTTATCCATTATTCACAAACAGGCGGCAATAACCCTTTCATTTTGGAAGCTGTGGTGTGGATGACTTAGCTGTTTAATTTATTATTATTTCTTCTGCATATTATATAAATTTAAAATGGTATTAAGTTTCTTCCAGTGACTTTCCTCACCTTTGAAGTGAAGTCATGGTTTCGCTTTGAACCTATGGAAATATGAAGGATACGACACTTAAATTTCGCCGGTGTTATTTTTAAACAAAATGATAATTCAGTCAAAGTTTCACATCTCTGTTCGTGATATAAATATTGGTGAAACGTTTTTCAGAATGAAGAAATCACTAGTTGATTATGTACTGTAAATTCCATAGTTCCACGTGTAAAATAATGTATGTTTAATTTTTATGTGATGTCTGGAAGGAGAGAAACTACTAAAAACTTTTTGCTTACATTTAAGAGTTAAATAGTATCTATTTGACATCGTTTATTGCCTTGCGATAGTGGTAAATTCTCGTAACGAAATGTTTACCGGGACTGCACATACAGCCCACTTAAACTGTGCTGGTGTAATGAAAAACATACCAGTGGATTAGTGGACGCGCACATTAAGTCTGTATTACCAGCGCTTTCTACGGAAGTTTACGTATGGTGCTAAACGTTGCTTTTTTCTTTTTCCTCGCATGCAAAAGGTATATGGCCAGTTTTAAATTGTTTTTTCTTGTATTTTCAGCCTGAATATGTTTATGTTTTTGTTCCCAGTAGAAAAGCTGCAAACATTACTTACAAAGAAATTCGTAAAATGTGTTTGCTAATTTTTGTTTATATTCTTCTCCAATCCCAAAACATTTAAGTTGTACTGAACTTATGTGTATAGTGGACAAAGTATCAAGTATCAGTCCTTACTCAAATCACTGGTTAAGAATTCATAGCCGTGAAAGATGTCGTGTGGAACTGCTAGTAGTCAAATAAATGTTCTCAATCTGGATGTAAGGGGTTGGATTCGAACCACTGAATACCGAATTAACCTTTCTTTCTTAACTTAACTAACTATCACTTTCTTTAGCTATTGCACTAGTATTTTAATCTCCCGTGTCACCACTTTATGGTAGTCCTTTGATGATTACTGTTCGTTAGTATACCATTGGAGTCTTTACCAAAGATCGACTACGCTTAATTACCTCTTAGAATTCACATAAAAAAATTAGGAGCAAGGTGAGAAAATTCTGTTAAAATATTATCATTTTTTTTTCATCCAGAGGAGGATCGTTAATCCTTCTTACACGGTAGTATACAGAATATTCCTTTATAAATAAATAAGAAATATTCTAGCGCACACTATTCAATAACTTTAAAGGATAAGATTCCTCTAATACCGCACAAGTCCACGGTTCTACACTTTCCTAGCATAGCACACACTGACGGTTTCTATAAATGATATTGCTCATCAAATACTATTTTTATCCTCCACTTGAGAGAGATTGTATGCCTTACTTCGTCATTTTAGGAAGCAAAGGCAGATGTCTCACATTCAGTGTATGCCTCCATATGTTGTGACGTCATGAAGCAACGTGAACACTTATACGGCAGCAAACAGAACAGAATGATCTTTGTGGCTGATGGGTTTTTACAGTTACAAAGTTAACGGAAACTCAACTTTTCTTTCCAATCGAGCCTTTCTTCCTCAGTTTAAACAGCTTACATGTTACCAACACTAAAGCATCAGAAGGTATATCCTTATCTTATAGGGAACTCAGCGATTAGCCTTACCTTCAACTGCTACCTGTCGTGTTTTTTTGTTCTACATAATTGGCTCACGCCAAGAACATCTCGACGTAAAAAGTCTAGAGCCAGCCCTCCATAACCAGCAAAGCGAAATGCCTCCCTCAATATCCCATTTGCTTTCTCATACCCTTAATATTTCATATATGCACTTTGACCTTAATGTAATACTAATAACAGTAGCTTGTCAAATGAAGTGTAATGTTACACACATTCAAGTGTTACCGTATTCGGTCTCACACAGAAATAGTAAGTTGCTCAGCGGCACTTAAACAAAACGCAATACTAAAAAATTTGTTCTTTTTTAAATGGATTCCATATTTCTGCATAAATAGAAAGAATGAAAATAATTTAATTAACGAAGTTGTTTGTTTACATTGTCCCACGTAAGCAAAGTGCGAAGTTATTACAATGTCAGGTTGAAAATGAAGCACGATACAAATAGCTCTGCGATTCACAATATTGGTTTCTGCTATCTCAATATCTGATAAGAGTGGTCTGGTGGCTGAGTGTTTAAGGAGTCTGACTGAACGTCCGGAATCCTCGGTTTCAGCTGCGGTTCACCTCTGACATAGCTTGCTTTGTAATGTGAAGTACGCCAGAACGCTTCCGTGGCTCGGATTCCACGCTAAGCTGTATGGCCCCTATTCTTCTTATGAACGAGCTTAGTAGGGTTACCAAATGAGATGTTTACCACAACATGGCAACGCCTGGGAGGATGAACTTGGGTGGTCTCGTGTTGATCACTGTGATTGTGTTAAGTATAGTATGTTGTTTGTTTTGTGGATGATAGATGAAAGATGGGAGAGGGTGAGACCCAGTGCCGGATCATTCAGGCCTACGCTTCCGAAAGACACTGGGGAGCCGCCAGGTTCAACGTTCCCGTACGACCAACGAATCACCACCAACAGTGCCGTATGCCCTCACTCCATATGCACTGTGGATTTAACTCAGGACTTCGGTGAACAATTTGGTGATTAGGAATTGTGCTCCACCACCTCTCCTACCCTTCCGTTCAAGTCCTGATTATCAAAATTTCTTCCATCACCAGGACACTAATTGGCTAAGCTCGTGTTAGGCCGGACACCATCGCGGTGCCACAGCCAACTCAGCCATACGTCAATCGTTCCCGCTAGGATTACTGGGCTAGGTTAGTTAGCCAGAACAAGAGGCGCACTGGGTGGCGAATTTTTAACTGCGTCACCTGGCGACCGAACAATCCTTCGGGATCTCTCGCCCTACAATGCAACAGGATAAAAAGGGTACACTCGTATGGTCGTAATGACATAATGATAGGGTTTGTTATCGGCTGCGAAATCCGCTCCTATCGTAGTCGCCTTGCCTAACCCGACAATCCTACCGGGTACAGGGTACCTATAGTTTAACGTGGAATTCAAACCACGGAAAAATTCTCGCGTACTTCACATTAAACAGCAAGCTATGCAAGAGGTGATGGTCGTGTTAAGGGTCTATGAAAATCCCCGCTGAGACACGGATTTGAACCGGTGACCTTTCGATCTACAATCAGAAGCCTTAACTACTGAGCGACCAGACTGCTGCCTTACGATTATTTGATGTGGACACTCAGATAGCTCTCTGGATTACGTGAAATGTCTCATTAAATAAAATCAATTTCTATACCTAAGTTGCTTTTCCTGAAGCCATTTTGTTTCTTTTCGTCGTGATGTATACTGGACTGTTCCTGAACACTGTAACAGCAGTCGCCGATGCAGAAGCATGTTCATCCGAAGGCATGGTGGCTAGCACTCGGGCCACGAATTTGATTTCCCTGTCCGGTCACCCTGAGTTTGGCTTTCTGTGGTTCTGGGCGTATGCTGCGATGTTACTTCAAAAGGCCATGGCTGAATTCCATCCAATTTCGCCTTTATCCGGCTTCGACTTCAACGAGCACTGAAAGACTCCCTAAAACAATAATGTTACAATAAAGTCAAATGGAAACACAACTTCTCGGCCAAGCTATGCTGCAGCGGCCAGTAAGGCAACGAGTTTAACAAAAATAAAATCACACCCGCGAAAACAACTTCTCTTTTCGTGAGTTCAATATGTGGCGAGAACCCAAAAGTAATTATGGAACAGATTTATAAAAATAATCAAAGCATCGAAAGACAAAAATTAAAATTAATAAAAATCAGGAGTACCAATAACTCAGTAATTATCGATTCAGAAACTAAGGAGGAAGTTAAAAAATTGATGGAACACAAAGAAATAAATGAGAAGCTAAAATGCGTGGTTCCAAGAAAGAGGAGACCATTGGTAATCCTATATGATGTACCAAAAATTATGGAAATAAATGATTTAGTAGAGAAAGTATATGAGCAAAATTTTGAAGTAAAACTATCAAAGGAGACGTTCGCAAGCGGTTTCTGCCCTAAATTTAAGACAGGACCTCGTGAAAAGCCAACCGTTCATCGCGTTATAGAAGTAAGCCCAGCTAGTCTACAATCCAGTTGCAGGATAGATCAAGAAATGATGGCGAATATAGCAGACCTGATATACAGAGCAGTTGAAATAGAAGTTGGAAAAGTGGAAATGAAGAATCAAAAGAAAAGAGGCAATCCCCCGTCTCGTAGACGAAGAAATGCTGCAACAGCCGAAACATTTAGGTAGAAGAAGGCAATGGAAATGCAGAAAATGATGGTAAACGCCGGCGTGCAAACAGAATGGCAGTAGTTAATAGACGAGCAATTGGACGAAATCTCCTCCACCTCTGACTCGGCTTATTGCCAGCGTTTTGTTAGAGGCGGTGGGCTCGGATATTCCAAAGAAAATAAATATCATCCTCGCAAACCAAGTATGCGTACCAGCCAAATAAAACACCAGAACTCTGTGATAAGCAAACCGAATCCCATTACTGCTGATCCAGTGGTATTGTACGCCGATTTTGAAGATACACTTCGGCTAACTAGACTCGAAGATGTGCATACACTTACACTTGCCCTCCGAAATTTCACAAGACTCCTCCATCCTGGCTTAAATACATAACGTTCCCACAAACTTCGGCAATTGATACGATACAATTGAGATCATTAAATCTTCCAACAGATCCATCTAAACTCCTGACTCTAGTTCACAGAGAAGAGGAGAAATATTTGATCCTGGGGAAATATGTAAGCAGTTTGTCATGACCCATGGAAGCATTCTGTTAGATACAAGAATATCTTGGCCCCAGTGCAATGTGCATAAAAGACACCCATAAACTCCATCTTAAAAGATACTCAATTGAATACTAAGGGAAGCGCCAAGGTTCTACAAAGAAATCAGAAGGGTGGCTGATGAATTGAGATCAGATATTATTTGTCTACAAGAACCGTACTCCTGGCAAGGCAAATTCCCTCACATGGCTGTAACATCACCAATAATCACAGAGGGCAATAAGCCAATGGCAGCAATAATCGTTTTAAATAAACAAATAACAGTTACTAAAATTACGCAGTTATGTGATGAACACACAGTATGTGCTGAGATAAGAGCAGCATGGGGAAGCTTCATAATGGTAAACATGTAATTCCAGTACAGTGATGAGATCTTCACATACCTAGATAGGAATACGGAAATTATCCACTAGTTATTGCAGCGGACGTCAATGCAAAGTCGGCTCTTTGGCACAGCAAGAAGACTGACAGGAGAGGGCAACTTCTAGAAGAACTATTATGCGAATTGGGTCTAGAGGTTAGAAACCAAGCACATAATCTTCCTACTTTCTACAACAGCACTAGTGCAAAAAACAAATACTGATGTATCAATTACAAACATTCATGCGGAAAATCTGCTTTGGAGTTAGAGAGTGCTTGACAGTATGACAACAAGTGATCACAATTTGATTGTCTATGAACTGGACAGAACGCAGACAGAAGAAAGTAGTGACAACGGAAGCATTGAAACAGCATATAACATCAGGAAAGCTGGATGGGAAAAGTTAAGGAATGTGTTCACTCCACCGGATTTACCAGAAAACCATTTCGATGGAGACAAAGCCGCAAGAGAGCTGACATCTGCAATACATAGTGCCATGAAACAGGCGATACCACTAAAATGATAGTAGATCCCACTGACAAAATATGGACACAAAAACTTCAGAAACTACGACTAAACATGAGAAGAGCGTATCAACAAAGCATGGTGGCAGCAGACAGAAGTATCCTCCTCGAGTGCTACAGGCAGAAGAGACAGATTTTCAAAGACGCCATGAGATAGACAAAACAAAAATGCTGGGAAGCCTTCGTGAGGGAAAACCTTATGAACAACCCATGGGGTAATCCTTGCAAATAGCTGCAGGTAAAATCAAGCCTCCCACAATACTATCCACGGTAAAAAGAATAGATGGACGATTAACCACGAATTGGAGAGACTCAGCGGAGGAGTTATTAAAAGTTTTGCTTCCTAATGACAACCTGGAAGAAGAAACGGAAGAACAAGCTACACTACGAAGGAACATGTGGCAGCCCTGCTGGAGTCAAGAGGAAGGAAGTAATATTATACCCGAAGAAGTAATAACCGCGATAAACAAAATGGAAAAAAGGAAAGGCACCCGATCCGGATGGAATTCCAGCGGAGGTTCTCCAAGAGTGAATCATAAAATTGGCACCCGTCCTATGAAGACTCCTGAACGGAATGCCTATATCAGGGTAGAGTTCCGGGAATATGGAAAAACAGTGAGGTGGGTAATTCTAAAGAAAGGAGTCGACAAGGATCCTCTTCTACCAAAATCCTACAGGCCGATTTGTTTATTGAATGCGCTTGGCAAAGTTCAAGAGAAGATTCTGTGCAAGAAATTACAAATCCACCGGGAAATTCAGGGAATGAATCCTAGTCAATATGGATTTAGAACCGGGAAGTCGACAGAGGATGCCATAAATCAGTCGGTGGAAATAATTTGTAGCAGTACAAAAAACTACGTAGTGGGCATATTTGTTAATATCTCGGGAGCGTTTGACAATTTATGGTGGCCCGCCCTCTTTGAACGGCTGAAGGAGATTGGTTGTCCAATAAGATTATTCTACACCTTCAGGGACTATTGCAGATTTAGAACTGCTTCCTTGAGATGCCAGAAGACCCTTACCAAAGGATGCCCGCAAGGTTCAGTTTGTGGTCCCATATTCTGGGATACAGGGATGCAGTGATTGAAGTATTACAGAGAATGCCTGAACTTCTAGGTCTAATAGCTTTCGCTGATTACCTTCTACTACTCGTGGAAGGATGCAACAAGAGCATAAATTGAGTGCAATAGTAATCTAGTACTTAACTGCCTTAGCCAATGGTGCAGTAAAGTCAAACAAATTTAGCACCACATAAAACAACATTTATATTGCTCAAGGGCAAGCTGACTCGAAAACCCTCTGTAAGAATCGACAGTAAATCAATTCGTAGAAACCCAGTGTGCAGGTACTAAGGCATTCAATTGGATGAAAGTTTAATCTTCGAAGCCCACTTAAAGCAGACAATAGCACGAGCAGTGGCGGTCATGAATAAAATCATTAATATCGGCCAACGTAAATTCACTGTTCCAGTCCAAACACTAAGACTATACCATGATGCAATTTTATCCTCTTTAGTGGGCTACTCAGCAAGTGTGTGGGCAAAGCATCTAAGAAAAATAAAACTAAAACAGCGAGATAGACGTGTCCAACGAGGAATACTTTTAAGATTGACAGGAGCATACCGAACCGTGGCAACAACTTCATTAACCGTAGCCACTGGACCTTGAAGTAAGGAAACGGGGTGCCATATACTGGTTCAGAAAAGGGAAACAAGATAAGGTAGCAGAAATTGTAGGCAGCGAAGCAACATCGGAGATGCACATTCGAAAGCTTCTATTGGCGGAATGGCAACAAGAATGGAACAACAGTGAAACAGGTCGGAGAGCATATGATATGTTTCCATCCGTAGAGGAGAGGTTAAAGTTGAAGTACCTTCAACCCTCTCCCGGATTGGTACACTACATTACAGGTCACGGGCCATACAATAGCTGGCTCCGAAGTCGAAATATTGTGGACTCAAGCAGGCGTGAATGTGGTGAAGAGAGTACGCCGGAGCACGTGGTATGGGAATGTGAAATAACAGTCAGTTTGTGAGAACACCAACAATGTCGGCTGCAAGGTAGGAGAATATTCGACATACTACGTGACGAAAGTTTGTGGCATTTGCTGGACGAGGCGCTGATCTAGCCTCAATATTTTGGAAGGAAGAATTTATAAAAAGGAAAAATGGCGAGCAAAATCAGAGGCCACAGATAGCAGAAGAACACAATTACAACTAGTGGAATAGAGGAAGCTAATTCCAGAAACAACTGCAGAGGGAACAATGATGCTGGAAGTCTGGCTTTCACAGCACCGGATTGACGGAAGATATCCTACGACAATGAGCAACATCAATCGTCGGAGGAACTTCAGTGTGCTCCAGAGAGGCCGTCTTCTGAGCGACAGCTGGGGCCGTCTTGGTATTCCTCTTGATGACCTGGGCGGCTGACTTCGCTGCCGGTTTCAGGAGACGCTACCTTTGGAGCGCAATCAACACCAAGAAAAAAATGAACATTAGTGGAATCGAAGTTCGGCTGTGACAATTGGTGGTGGTAATAGTGGTATTTGTAGTAGTAGTGGTATTAGTAGTAGTAGTAATGTTAGTAGTAATATTATGGACAACAGCAGTAGTAGTAGTGGATGCAGTAGTGGTGTGGTACCCACTCTGTTTAATATAGTAGAAGTAATAGAGATACTTGCATTCGTTGTTTATATGTGAATACTTTATATATGTATAAGATATAAATATATATACATGTAAAAGAATGGAAATAAGGGCCCAGATTAGATACTAGATGCTGGGCTATGTTGAATATGGAAAATAAATAATAATTAAGTCATCTTCTTCTAATTAAACTTTTATGTTTTTAAAGCATGTGTACTCGTATATACTGTCTTATGTCTAATAGTTTATCTGACACTTGACAAATTTGCATTTATCAGTGTGTTGTAAGATTACCGCCGTGGTTAATGTGAGATTATGGTGTTCTATTGTTGCCATGATATAACTTCTAACATATATATATTCGTCAGTTTCTATTGGTTCGTGGTTGATAAAATTAAAGTCGCATATTTTAAATTCATAAGAGACTTATCAGTTCACGCAGACCTCGTAAATATAACTATTCTTTTCCACCTATTTCTTGACTGGTAGTAAAAGCATTTCTTCCAATATTTTATAGCAACAATATTTGTAAAAATAAAAAAAATTAATTGACCTCTAAATCTTACCTTTATAACATACACCGTCACACCCACGCCGTGGTAGCGGAATTACGAAAATTTGGCAAGCCTAATTTCTACCAGTGTTTACTCCTCTCCGACTCTGTCTTCTTCAGCACTACCAGTTTTAAAAAAATATCCATATAAAATTCGGTTGTGATTTCGCTCACCGAGAGTGGTAGGTGAGTGGCTAGCGCTCTGGTCTCGCATTCGGAGGACACGGGTTCCAATCCCGGACCGGGCATCCAGATTTGGGTTTACCAAGGTTTCCCAAAATCACTCTAGGCGAATGCAGGGATGCTTCCTACAAAAGGCCATGGCAAAATTCCCTCCCGTTCCTTGTCCCCAGTCGTATCTCGCCTCTAATGACCTCGACGTCAACGAGTCCGGAATAGCTTGATAAAATCAATTAAAAAATACGGCGCAAGGTAATAAATATGGAACTTCATGAACATGATGTCATTAATATGCTATTTAATGCATAGAAGGGACCTTGAAATTAGTTTCAAACAGTAAACTATATCAGTTTTCCTAAATTTTCGTCTGCTGTTCTCATCTTCGTTATTGCCAGATTTTTACATTTTATCAAAGTTAACACAGAAAAGACCCAGAATAGAAAGGATTAAATAAAAGCCCTTAAAATACGCACATGTTTTCAAAATTTTGGCACTTGTAAGATATTAGAACTGTTTAGCATCGTATGGAACGTATATCTGCTATTGTCTCCAAATCGAAATTTCGTATGGTTATACTGTACATGGTAAAAGGTAATATCATTAAAAAAATATATTGATGTGTTGGGCCGAAGTTCTCCAACTGAATATAGTTGAATGTCGACTTCTGGAAGATGGGGACGCCATGTGGTGTAGTATCGGCATGTTGAGACATGTTGAAGGGAATGTTTCACCCCCGCCTGGGTGCCAACTGACTGCTCATTCTTCTCTTCTGGCAAATCACAGGTTGCCGCCTCTTCGTTTGTTCTAAGGATATTCATATAAGTTCCAAATTAGTTCCTCGCTGCTTCAGGGAACTGTGTAAAGGATGTCTCCGTTTGATTCTGAGCTATACGTTCCCAACATTTTACGAATATATAGTGGCACTTTGCACAAATACTTTGCGTTTTACCTTTTTTTACTCTTCATAAGTTCAGGTGTATTTCTACTAGGGTTGCCAACCATCCGGTTTTAAACACTGTCCGTTTCTAACGCAATTTATCCGCGTCAGGTACACTACATACGACGGGGCTCTAAATGTCTGGTTTATTAAGAAATTTTAAAATTACGGTTTAATATCTGTTTTTCTTTCTATAAGCAGGCCGCACAAATTATTTTTTCTGTGTCTTCACGGGTTTATAATAGTTCTAGTTTTTAGGGTGAAAGATTATGACAGGTTGACCAAATATAAACTTGACCTGTGTTTCAGGGTGAATGAAATCTCTTGAGCGAGCATTAATATAGAGGTAGGTATTAAATACGATTAGGGACGATAGCGCAATCGTATAATTGTTTGAAAGGTCATAGACTCGAACTTGCTTAAATACAAAAATGACTTGTATTTCATACTTATTGTTCACTCTGCAAAAATTTAAAAAAAAATCCTGTTTGCTTCGAAAGCATCACGTTCTTTATTGAGACTGGGAAAACACTAATGTAATCATTGGTCATAGTATCTGTGAAGGCCAGAGCACTTAATACACATTCCATAATATTAATCAGTTGAGCAACACCGAAGAAATGGATTGCCGGAATAGTTGATTCGGTAACATGTTTGTTCTGATGTCCACTTAAAATAACCTAATAACTCACGTACAGCGATCATGATGAAAGTTGTCAGTAAAATACCTAAAACCCCAATAAACTGTAATGCATAAACTTTGGTCAAGCAACAACATTAGTGAAAGTTTTAATTAAATTGAAATTTATCCTAAGCCGGAATGACAATTGGCATTCGTGGTAACAGAAGACACCATGAGTTTTTAAGGGTTTTTTTTATATTTGCATTAGCAACATGTTACTGAAAAGCAGATCCAAGTTTTTTCAGACGTAAAGCTTATCGATACTTTTTTAAACTATAAAACGATACGACAAGCAAACGTAATGAATGTATTATGGCAATTAATTTGATAGCAGTTGCTTAGGTATTAAACTGTGGACATAACCACGAATTTCTTCTAATGATATCTCTGGTCGCTGTTTTGCGAACGAAGGCTGACACGTGACATCGTTCTCCAGCCAATAGCTACCGAGGTGAATGAATGAGTGAACTTTGTAGGAAGTTAACAAGGTCGCCTCTTCTCGCTCCTTACTGTCCAGCCTCTGAATTTTGTTCAGCTGTTTCGCTCTGTGTTTGAAAGCTGACGACAGTTACTCGCATATCTGACTATCGTGAAGCAACTGGTTTATTGTTTCAGTTACATAACCTACGTTGTGTTCGTTTTGTTCGCAGGGAGTTAAAGACTGAATAGTGTTATTAAATTTTACGTTACAATTACATAATGAGTGAGTTACGAAAGAAAACACAGAAACGTTATTGTTATTTCAAAGACGAGTGGATGTCAAATGACGAGCTTAAAACTTGACTGCGTAAGGAAAACGACTGCACCGCATATTATGAAATTACTTTTGCTGTGAAATTCGATGGTATAAAGACAATGAAACATCATGGGCTTACAGAATATCACGTGAGAAAAACAAAATCTACTTCTAAAATGTCAGTTTTAACCATTTTTTAAAAAAACTGGTAGTGTTGAAGAAGACACCGCTTCTTCCGCAAAGATTTTTATTTTCAAAAAGAAAAAAATGGATTGACCTGTAAATTTTACTTTTTATAACATACATTTGGCTGGTAAGCCTAATATGTACCAGTGTTTACTCCTCTGGGACTTGGTCTTCCATAATACTTATTTATAAATGACATCTGTATCTTATAATATTACTTACTAATCTTTCCTTCTTGTTAGTATTGAAGAAATTTGTGAGATTCTTCACTGCTTTTCATCAAAAGAAAAATAAACAAACAAAACCTCCAATTGGTTTTATTTTAATTTATTATTTTTTCACGTGCAGCTACAAATCGCAATGTTTCTAACAATCTGCCCGTGCCCACCATGGAGGAAAGTTCCTCCATGGTGCCCACTTATTTCATCTGTCTTTTACTCTCTGACAAAGATATTCTTCCTATATTCACAGTTCATTGTTCAGAGATTATCATATACACTGCCATAGAAATAACTTTCGCCCAACTCGAATAATTAGAAAAATTAATACATAAAAAATATTACACTAAACAAGAAACAACATAAAAGGAAAAAGACATTAATCAATAACTCTGAAAGTATTAGGAGACTGTGTTTCCTTACACATCCCATCGGCCAATTTGTCACAAAAATATGCATTTGGTCAAATTTTCTGTGATTTAACATCACACCATTCACACCAATTTTATAGTGTTCTATTCATTCATTTACAATTCACATTTCTTTTATCAACTCCCGGCCACTTACATTTTTAAATTCTAACAATTTTCCTGATTTAATATACTGAAAGTAATATGCGTGTTGACGTGGTCATATAGGGCCCCAATCATGACAAAGATTATTCTTTATCTCTACTTTAACACTGCTGGGTCCGCAACTACTTCGAGCTTAGCCTTACATACCGATTATATATTCTCTCCCACTCATTCTCTCTCTTCTCAGGTTCTCATGTATTAGTCTCTTCATCTTCACCTTCCCTTTGGTTGCTTCTTCCTCCTTACATTCTCCTTCCTGTTTCTTCCTTATCAGAAAACATTTCACCTCTTCTTCTTCTTCACTTTCTTCCTTACTCGCCACTCTGTCCTCCGAAAAGTTCGTAGTCTCCCTTCTCTTCTTCACTGCTGGTCTCTTTTTCACTTTGTTTCACATCTTCATTAACTTCCCCATCTTCGGTTTCTTCGTCCATTTCTTCCCTTCCAACTCGTAATTTCCTTCATCCTTATCCGTGAAAATAAAAAGCATTTCACTCTTCCTTCTTGTTTCTATGTTTATCTTATAGTCGTAATTTTCCCATTGGTTCATCCTCGCAAGGACAATTATCTCATTTTGCTCTACTTCCCTCCTATCAGTATTGTTAACCTCATTGTTGTCTTCTATCTGCTGCAAGCACTCCCACCATTTCAATAGTCCCCTACTGTCAGACATTGCATTCACTTTCTCGTCACACCCTCGCTTATCTTCACTGAACTTTTCTCTTTCGTCTTCTTCAGTCTCCATTCCTAACTTTTCTTTACAAGCCTTTCTTACTTGCCTTATCCAGCCTTCTGCTTTCTCTTCCGCTTCTTTGTGCACCGTTTTTCATAATTTCTTCCCTTTCTCCACTCCTGCATCATTTGCTGATGATTCTGATCAATCCTCTGTTCCGATTTTTGCAGTTCTCCTTTCACTCCTTTCATAATTATTTCCTGCATTTCTCGTTTCGTTTCTGTCCTTGTTTCATTTCCTTCATTTCTCGTTTCGTTAATAGCTGTCCTTGAATAATCATTTCCTGCATTTCTCGCTTCGTTTCTTGCTGTACTTGTTTCATTTGCTGCATAATCATTGTCAACATTTCTTTTATGGAATTACTCTCTTCTTTGCATAGATTCTTCCCAGCGCTGCTAGTTGTTGAAGCCTCATGGAAGGTACCATCATTACTACTTTCATAATTGGATCGTTCATGACACCCAAATCCGGAATCCTAGTTACTATTTAAATTTTCCGAAACCCTTGGAATTTCCTTATCTTTACCATCTAGTTCGGTAATTGTCCGTTCCCCAGCTACTTCCAAATATTTTCCATCCATAGTTACCTTGAAAAATTTTTTCTTCACACTACACTACCTACCTATTTCCCGAAATCAAAGACAGAAAAAAACCAGTATAGCTTTCGAAAAACGAGAAATACCAATCAATGCAGATTTTATTGATTTACAACTCCACATAAACAACCAAAGACCATTACCTGTACATAAATTTCAAAACAAAAAGAATTATTTCTATGAACATTCATGCAAAAATCAAGTTTATACTTTATCTTTAAGCTTTTAATCAATTTCTTTTCTCTATATTTATACTTCACATCTTTACTTTGTACAATACCCTTCTTTCAAGTTTTTACTTTTATTATTATTTATTTTGTTTGCCTCGTCATATGATTGCCAAGCTGATGTAAGTTGATATAGGTCATACTTTGGGCGCCAGTGAGTTCAATCAACTACCTTGATTTGACAAAATAATGGATCATAAGGAAAGGTGATAGATAAATGAACCATATTATTAATTGAAAAACCCACAAATTACGAAATAAAATTCGTTATCTTTATTTTAAAGTAAATCACCTACACTCTTAGCAATTCATAAATTGCTACTCAGTGGATTGCATGAATTATCCCATAAGCGTTACTGGGTTTTGCTAAACTGAATTCCGGTGACAACTGAGGCGTGAACTGCGCTCCTTTACCGTGCGTTGGACGTTGTTGTTGGAAGAGGCGAGACGCAAAGGTTGTTGACCATTGTGGAGAGATGCCGACGTGGACTGCAACAGCTGTCGAGTCGAGCGCCCACTGCTCTGTGTGGCGTCTGCACAGCCCGGCTCCGTCGACGTCAGGTAGTCAGCACCGGCGAGACTCGATCGCCGAACAGCCTGCAGCCGTGGACCACGTTCCGACTCCCAAACAACCTGACTCGTCGAACCCTCAGCCACGAATGCCTCTCCTCAGTCGACT
The DNA here is from genome assembly GCA_031002005.1 of Vandiemenella viatica. NCBI lineage: Eukaryota > Metazoa > Arthropoda > Insecta > Orthoptera > Morabidae > Vandiemenella > Vandiemenella viatica. The sequence goes on from CM061921.1 coordinate 364,868,327, forward strand.
GTCCCTTCAGATCACCCTGAAAAACACTCTCCCCAGTATCGCAGTCCTCCATCAGACGACCAGCAATAAATTACAACACACCACTCACAACACGTCTCAAGCACTCTTCCGAGCGCTAAACAAACATTCCCTTCTCTCTTGGGACAACAACATTTATCCGCACGGCCAGCGAAGGTCTCTGCTCCCCCGGGTCCTAGTTTTTTTGTGAGTGTGGCGAGCGTCTGTTGAGCTCGCCCCCTCCTGTCTGTGACTGCTCAGGTCTATAACACATACAGTTTCGTTTAACGCTGACAAACATCAGCTGTTATTTATTCTCAAACCAGATGTAACATTACAACTTTCAGTGAACAAATATAACTTCATGCAATCAGCATTTACAATTAGTACTCTGACTGTTCACTTATCATTTTACTTTACAGTTTGCTTATTAAATTACTACAATTTATTAGTATTATAACATTTAATAAATCTTTTGTCTTTAGCTTTTGACAAAACTTCCATCTTTTTACTCAATTTTCTTAAACATTGTCTTTACTCTAATATACACATTTTGTCTTTTGTTCATGAAATTTAAATTCGTTTTTTTTTTTCTTCTCCTACCTTTATTGTCTTGAATCCGACGATTGCATGCTTTTATAATTACCAAGCTAATTATTAGCTTTCTGTCTCGGTCACGGTCGTCACGTATTATATTACTTACTAACTTTTTCTTCTTGTTAGTATTGAAGACATTTGTGCGTTTCTTCACTGTTCTTCATCAAAAGAAAAATAAACAAACAAAATCTCCAATTGGTTTTATTTTAATCTCCTTTAATTCACCGTTTTTTCACGTACAGCTACAAATAGCAGTTTTTCTAACAATCTGCCCATGTCCAATTATTTCATCTGTCTTTTACTCTCTGACTAAGATATTCTTCCTACACTCACAGTTCATTGGTCACAGATTATCATATACACTGACATAGAAATAACTTTCATCCAACTCGAAAAATTATAAAAATTAATCTATAAAAATATTACACTAAACAAGAAGCAACATAAAAGGAAAAAAACATTAATCAATAACTCTTTAAGTATCACAATCTGCAGATACATTTAAAATGAATGAACAGCTAGCTATAAAATGCAATTCAAATCGGATATTTAGCAGAGAGAGCTTTGTATTAAAATTGGAATTATCATTCCAGTTGCAATCACATACGGCACAAGGAAATAAGGAAATGTGGACGCGTGAATGTACTATGAAATTTTCCTGCAATCTTATTATTTTGTTCCTTTTAAAGGAGGAACAAAACAACATATTTTTGATATAGAGAATCTGTGTTTTTGTCCCTAATTTGAGTCTTCCCTCCCTGATGCCTGAAAGGAACACTTGAAAGATCTTCATTAATTTTGTCCTTCTATTCCTAAATCGCAATGCTGGGGGAGGTGGGGGTTGGGGGGGGGGGTGGAGAGGAGGCAAATTACAATAATTATGAGGCGCTGTGTTGTATTTTACTAGTATAGTCTCGTAAGGTTGTTGTTTCACTGTCTCACATGATTTAAAAGAAAGGATTTGGCTCTTTTTCAACATATTCGATTTGTACCAGCTGACAGATGATACATTTAATCTAATAATGAATTCATTAGAAATAACAATGGTGAATGTTAAGCTATGGGAGGACTTCTAATGAGCTTGCGAACAGTGATAGACTCACGGCCGCCGGTAGAGTGACTTTTTTTTTTTACTTATGGCTTTACGCCTCGTCGACGTCGAGGTCATTAGAGGCGGAATGGGACTGGTGACAAGTTACGGGAAGAAATTCGGCCATGGCCTTTTCAAGGAAGCATCCCAGCATTCGCCTTGAGTGATTTGGGGAAACCATTGAAAACACAAATCTGCGAGGCCAGAGCATTAACCACTCACCCACCAAGCTCGGTGTAGAGCGACAAGATGTTAAGAATCCGCTTGATACAGGTAAAAACAGACAATAGCACGAATACCAAAGGGCCTCAAAGGACAGCTAGAAATGGATCGTTAAGCAGCATAAAAGTACTCAGTGTATCACGAAAACCATTTTGGGGGAATTCGCAAAGATTTGTTGACTCGATGAAACCAGTAAGAGTTGATAACGAGTGAACTAAGAAAATAATGACGGTTTAAACATTTGAAGATTGTAGGTTGAAGGTTGGCTTCGTTTTTCCGAAGATCCTTACGGTCGCGTGTGATACAAAGAATCCAATGGGATACTTCTTATTTGAGGGAGGAGTGAACGATGTTGTGTAGCAAATAAGAAGTCAGAAAGAAATTGCGTTCTCGGCCTATCAACGAGCGTTAGCGCTGCTAAGATGCCGGATCTGGAGGGAAAGAGGAAGAAACTGGAGCGGGGAACTTCACTTATCGTTTGAATGCACTTACCTTCCGACTGGCATTCGGACCAACCAACTTATAGTCCGGAATATACGACTGCGTTGCATCAGACTTGATATAATAATAATAATTTCATGTGGTCGTGATGACCTGGTGACAGGGTTTCTATTGGCCCTGTTGTAGCCGCCTTAACCTTACCCGGGTACCGGGAACCTACAGCTTAACGTAGAATACGAACCACGGAAGCATTCTGGTGTACTTCACATTACAGAGCAAGCTGTGTCAGAGGCCAATGAAAGACCCAGGCGAGAGAGGGATTCGAACCGGGAACCTTCCGATCCCCAGTCAGTCACCTTAACCACTGAGCCACCAGACTGCTTGTAGGACTTTCCGTTATGACGTACTAGCACGTCTGAATGTTGTAGTGCTCTTAGTTTCAGTAGCCCAATAAAAGTATTATTTATCTATACCTAAATGTTAGTGGTTGCAATAGCATGGCAAGTTCAACATGTGCAGTTTGATGTACCAGTGAGGAGCATTGACGCAAGACATTATGGTGATATCGCCAACTTATTCATCCAACCATCGCAATTCAAAAACTGAATAATAAAATCCATGGACGCATTCGTGATGCGAATCACAAGATAGAAACTTTCAATTTCTTCCACTATATAATTTCCCTACATCCATTCATTCACTGATCAGCCAGAACATTATAACTACCTAACTGCTATCGATATAAACCCGTCCAGGCGATAGCAGCGTCACCTGACGAGCAATAACTGCTAGTTAGACACACGAACGGTGCATGTAGTATCGGTGAGCGTGCTATCCGCGTTTAGAATGGGGAAGACGAGCGATCTACCTGAGTCTGACCGAGGGCATATTGTGATGGCCCAGACGCTCGGCACGTGCATTTCGGAAACTGCACGACTTGTCAGATGTTCGAGGAGTGTTGCGGTGAGTGTCTTCAACAAGTGGCGAAACCAAGATGAAACCACATCCAAACGTCGTAGGGTTGGGCGGCCACCTCTCATTACAGATGTCGGACGTCGTAGGATGGGCAGACTGATAAAACAGGACAGGCGGCGAACTGTGGCGGAACTAACATCAGACTTTAATGCTGGCAGAGTACAAGTGTGTCTGAACACACAGTGCACCGAACACTCCTAACGATGGGCCTCCGCAGCCGACGATTCATGCATGTGCCAATGTTAAAACCACGACATTGGCAACTACTACTGAAATGGGCACGTGACCATCGTCACTGGACGTTGGCGCAATGGCAGAGCGTTGCATGGTCTGATGAATCCCAATACCTTCTTCATAATGCCGATGCGAGGTTGCGTATCCGTCGTTTTCCAGGGTAACAGCTTCTTGACACCTGTACTGCGCGACGGAGACAAGTTGGCGGCAGCTCAATTATGCTCTGGGTCCAGTGGAGTTCGTGCAAGACATCATGACGGCCAATAAGTATTGTACACTGGTTGCAGACCACGTACACCCCTTCATGACGACCATGTTTCCCAACGGCAGTGACAGTTTTCAACGCCATGTGCCAGGAGTGTGATGTAGTGGTTTGTGGAACACAGTGGCGAATTGCAATGATACAGTTGCCCCCAACTCACCAGATTTGAACCTGGTCGAACACATCTGGGATGTGATTGAACGTGGCGTAAGAGCTCATTGCCCCCCTTCCCGGAATTTACGGGAATTAGCTAAATTGCATATGCAGATTTAGTGCCAACTCCATCCAGGGATGTACCAAGGCCATATTGCTTCCATGTCAAGACGCGTCGCCGCTGTTATCCGTGCCAAAGGCGGACATACCGGCTATTAGGTAGGTGGTCATTATGTTCTGGCTGATCAGCGTATATTTGTACAAAGTTCTTCTGGTTTTTGTTTGATAATTAATTTTATTTAATTTCATTTATTCCTGTTTCACTTTGTTTCAATTGTTTGTTATTTGATTGTTAATGATTCGATTAATAATTTGAACTGAAGTTTAAATTCAAGTTTAATAAACCACTGAGAATCTGTAAACTTCATTTGGTTTGTAATTCATGTGGAAGTATCTCAGTAAGTTTATTGCTCTATCTCAAAAGAGATTATTTTAATATGAATTGTTTTTCATGGTCCCGTTGTTTTCAAATATCTGATTCAAAACCGGAAAGGAATCAAAGTAATTTAAACTCAAATGGAATATTTTTATTCTGTATCATTACAAAATGATTCAGGTGGTACACCACAGGCTCTGAGATCAATGAGTTACAATGCTTATATGCCACCCTCATAAAAGGATTTCTGAAGACAGTCAAAGAATTAGTTGACAGTATACATTCGCTGGCACCTAGCTACCACAGTGAGGCAGGAGTTTGCTGAAGCTCTTGCTGAATGCTGTCACAATAGCCGCCTTCGCTTGGAGATTCGTGAGTAGATAGATATTAATGGGTAAAAACAGTGTCATATTACATCTCACCACGCAACGTCTAAATAAAGTTAGGGAAGGTAAGAGCCGAGACAACTCAATAATAACAAGGAAAATACCACAGAACAAAATAAGAAACTGATATGAGAATGGAGATGGATTGGAAATCATCGGAAGACAGGAGAAGGGTGAGGAAAGCGCTAGCCATGTATTAGTGATAAGACAGAAAGATTTAAGAGTTTAGGAAAAGATGACCATAACCACAATCTGGCACTCTATTCCAGGCATAAGGAAGTGGGAAAATTTACTCTTTTAGGTAAGGGAGTCAGGGATTGGCATAAATTACCAAGGGAAATGGTGAATAATTTACCAAAAAGGCCGAAAGAAATTGAAATTAAAATTCGTAAAGGGGAGAAGTAGATGAGTGGGAGAATTAACTCACAAAGTATTTAAGATAACTTAAAAAAAGAAGAAGAAACATAGAAGGCTAGTCGGGTACTTTCAAAGGAAAGAGGTTGGTAGGACTGTCCTCTCAAACGTGAAGAGGTGAAGAGGTGTTTATAATAAAGCTCAGGAGCCGGAGACGTCATTTTTATGAGGATGCGTTTTAAATTTGCTTCAATACTGGGGGAAGGAGTGTATTACAACACCGTTAATGGTGGCTCGTCCGTCGGATGGGGTCATTAAACCTATTATCCTTCTTGTTATCCATCAATAGCGTAGGTCTAAATGGCGTGACATTAGGTTTCATCCTCTAGCTTCTTAGTCTTCATAGACACACAATAAATAACCCACTGCTCTTGACAAAAGTCACCGCACTTATTTACATACAACGACAGTTAGAAACATATGTAGGAAACACCCTGTAGATCTCTACAATAAGTTACTGACAACACAAATAAGCGATAAATTTATGGATGCTCATCAAGATTGTAAACACTTAACGTGACTGCAAAATCCATTAGTCAATTGCTAACTAGTACTAGGCTATCTTGGTAACTTTAATTTCTGGTGTAAGTACTGAAAATCAAGACAATTATCAACTTGCGCATGTGAACCAAAACTTAATTCCAGCAATATTAAATTTTAGGGTTGTGAATTTGTTGTATCCATAACGACTTGTGACAGTAAATTGTGATAAAAACGGGAAAAAGTGGTCATGCGCTTCGATTCTTGCACCGAAACATGGAGAAAAAAATCGACAGCGCGAATTGTGCTGAACTCCTATCCGTCGAATAACTTTGGAGGGGGGAGGGGGGGGGGAGGACCCTCACTATAACATGTGAGCTCTGACTGATGGTAGCAGTGTCCCCCGTACTTCACCTCCAATAAAGCTTGCTTCTGTGTCTGACATATTCTAGAACATTTCTGTGGTTCGGATTCAACATGAAACTGTAATTACACATAACACTAGTGTTACCAGGTTATTCGAGATAACTATGTCAAGTCTGTGTGGTGATAGGACCCTACCGCGGAAGGGGAATTAGGAACTGATACACAAGTATTTTTTTTACTTATTGCTGTACGTCTCGTCGACGTCGAGGTCATTAGAGGCGGGATAGGACTAGGGACAAGGAACGGGAAGGAATTCGGCCATGGCGTTTTGAAGGAAGCATCCAGGCATTCGCCTGGAGTGATCTGGGGAAACCATGGAAAACCAAAATCTGGATGTCCGGACGCGGATTCTAACCGGCGTCCTCCGAATGCGAGGCCAGAGCGTTAACCACTCACCACCACGCTCGGTAATACAGAAGTAGTACTGCCATTAGTTTACAATACAATACAATACAATACATTGATCTCAATATAACAGACTGGCTCTGTGGAGTGTGGAAAGTTGTTAATTTACAGGTTTTTTTTTTTTTTTAATGGCATTTGGCAACGGAGGCCATACAGCCAGCTCAAGGTAATTATAATTGCTTTCAGTGTATGGACGCCACAGGACGGACAGGATATTCACACAGACACACAACACTTAACATCCATGCCCGCGGCCGGATTCGAACCGGCGGCCTTCGGCACGGGGAACTAGCACTCTAGCCCCTACGCTACTGAGGCCGGCTAATTTACAGTTAAACAGTTGCATAGCAAAATAATACATACACCAGAAGTGTACAGTCATAGCATACATGGTACATTAATTGTGTCAACTGCAATTACACAAACTACTTGCAGTTATTTTGTAGATACCCTAGGAATAAATTCTTTGGCAGAGTACGAGGAGCTGTCAATTAAAAATTCTTTTAATTTTTTTCGTGAATTTGATCTTATGATCTGATAAAAATTTAATATGTGTTGGGAGCTTATTGAAGATATGTATCCCTGAATATCGGACCTCTTTTTGAAAAAATGACAAAGACTTGTCATCCTCGTGAAGATAATTTTACATCTACTGCCATAATTGTGTATTTTACTATTTGTGTCAAACAAAGTACAATTTTTGACTACAAAGGACATTAATGTGTATATATACTCAGCCACCAATGTTAAAATCCCTGACTTACTGACGTGATGACATTCATTGAAGACGTAGCACATGACTAGCCAAGACAGTTTCAAAGAGTGTGTGATTCATTACGCCGAAGGCCTGAGGCATGCAATGCCGTGAGCGGACCTGTTTCTAACTCTGAAACTATGCATTTGCAACCCAATGTTTATTGTACCATTTTGTCTTATTTTGATGCATACTATCACACTTTTTTAAGACACCTGTATCTGCGTGTAGATAAGTGGCGGTGCGAGACTTGCAGGGCACACCTGTTGCTGCTGACAGAAGAGTATCTGGATTCTTACTTCTCACTGTCCAACAGACACTCCGCTCTGGCCTCGCATTCGGGAGGACGCCGGTTAGAATCCCCGTCCGGACATCCAGATTTGGATTTTCCATGGTTTCCCCAAATCACTCCCGGCGAATGCCGGGATGCTTCCTTCAAAAGGCCGTGGCCGAATTCCTTCCCTTTCCCCAGTCCCATCCCGCCTCTAATGACCTCGACGTCAACGAGATGTAAAACCATAATAAAATCCACGGACGCTGGATTTTCCCAAATGCCTTTTCGACAATTATGTTTTTGTCTTTGCGTTATCAATAGTGATGGTTAACAATCTAGTTGTTACCTTCTTCCGCTAGGACAGTGTACTTGAACCGGACCGAGCTTCGTGGGATCCCTGTCAGAGTGTGAGAAGATTTTCTTTCGTAAGGAAGGGGGTCAGGGATTCGAATAAGTTACCAAGAGAATTAATAAATAATTTACCAGAAAATGCTGAAAGAATTTAAAATTTGTAGACGGCAAAAGTAGGCAGATACAGGAAAGGGGAAACTGGGTGTGTAGGGAAACCCCGCCACTGTCGCCCGTGATCTTTTGTGGGTATTTCGTTTGACGCCTCTCTGTTCTCAGTTCGAAGGAATTGTCATTTCTCACTCCATTTCCTGGTAACGTATACAACAGATTTGAAGCTAGACCATAAACTTCCGAAAGGCGTAAATCCCATCCAAATATCTTTTGTAGTTTTTGCATAACTGGACAAAGCGACAGAAAGATTGGACGAGCGAACAGATTTAGAATAGTACAGATTATACAGAGCTGTAAGCATGATCTCCTGTTGCCAAGAGTGAAGTTGCATTACATGAAGTCCAAAATGACTTCTTTTGTCTGATGTTGAAGTCATCCCACAGTTAAAGTGATATCTTTGCTTCGGGATTCATTCTGGGAAAATGAATTGACTTTTTTTTAAATTAAATTAAATTGCGATGGAGTGCATGCTCCTGTGGCAATTTCCCTACACACCCGTCTTCCCCCTTTCCTGCATCCACCTACATTTGTCCCCTGCAAATTTTAGCTTTAAATTCTTTCAACGTTTTTAGTAAATTATTCATCTTTTCTCTTGGTAACTTATTCCAATCCCCGACCCCCTTACCCAGAAAAGAGGGTCTTCCTACACCCTTGTGACTGAAATTGCGTGCCAGCTTATGGTCATGGTCATCTTTTCCCTTCCATGCAATACTTTTAATTCTTACACCAATATCTTTTTATGCTTTATCACCAATATACGACTTGTACACTCCCATGACCCTCTTCACCCTCCTCCTGTCTTCCAACGAATCCCATTCCAGCTCTTTTATCATATCTGTTACTGATTGCATTCTGTGGTAATTTCCACAAACAAATCTAGCAGCCCTTTTCTGCACCCTCTCCAACTCCTGTTTGTAGGAGCTGCAGAACTTTTGAAAGATGAAGTTGGTTCTAGCGCCATGTTACTGTGTATGTTTGTACTGCGGGTTGTGTTATACAACGAATCCACCTGGGTTTCGTTCTCAACGTGATCGATTGATATTTCTAGCGACTTTAAACTACTTATATGAGCTTTCGATGGCGATTTTAAATCATTCACCAACCATAGTCAGTCGCACATGACACAAATCTAGCAAAAGTTGTTCTTCAGAAATACGTTATCGAAGTACCAAGTATTGTGTCAAATTTTCTCTCGAATTCTTTTCGCGCCTACAATTTTTTTTTTTTTTTTTTTTTTTTTTTTTTTAACAGTTTAACGTCCCTTTTTAACAACGTGGTCTTTAGAGACGGGAAAGGATGGGGGCAAGGAATGGGAAGGAATTCGGCCATGGCCTTTTGAAGGAAGCATCCCGGCATTCACCTGGAGTGATTTGGGGAAACCATGGAAAACCCAAATCTGGATGCCCGGACGGAGATTCGAACCGCCGTCCTCCCGAATGCGAGGCCAGAACGCTATCCGTTACACCGCCCCGCTCGGTCGGGCCTACAACACCGAGATTCCTGGTACATGCCGACAAGCGACATATTGATATTGCTTTCCGTTCCATAACATTGTCGTTATTTGTTGCAACCGAGGCAGCATTCGTTCTCGTCTGTTCGAGAACGAACAATCTTTTTTGATCACTGTAAATCTTTACTCTTTTAGAAATAAATGTCTTGAACCTCACGGTTAAGACTGTATAATCGTGGCAATTTCTTGGAATTTTTTGTATTTTTTGTACACGTAACAAGATATTACTATCAGATTTCTTAAGTCAAAATTTCTTTAGGCACGTTAGACGATGTTTGGATGGGGGTAAATCTATGAGTTGGCAACTTCCCGTCACCGACTTGCTATGGAGTGTTGCGCGTATGATTTGCGCGTTCGGCCCTTTTTGGATGAGCAAAATCTTGAGTTCCCGTCACCAACATGCTAATGTTAACAGTATATCTGTAGCTATAAGTATGACCTGTTGCTCTTAGACAGCAGTTGTATCTAATACATAAAAATGGATGTTTGTTTGTTTGTTTTTTGCCTATGTTCTTTATACAAACACAAAGTTTTTATCCGATTTTGATTGAACTTTGCATACGTATATTTTAAAACAACTAGGAAACACTGTTTACATTTGATTTACAAAAACCTAAGCCCTTTCTTCCCCCCCACCTTATTTTCTGCCACCGTTGTTCATACAAACTCACAGTTTTTAATCAGATTTTGATAGTACTTAGCACACATATACCACAAAACAAGGCGGTCTAGTAGGTATCTCAGAGGTTATGGGGCGCACCCCGCGCTTTTTTACATTAATTTTCTATTCAGTGACTTTATTCTTATTTTAAGCTTATTAAAAATATTAATTCATTCTGAATTGCGGGACGTCATATCGCTGTTAAGCAAAATCTTTATATTTAGAGATTATTCTTAACTTTTTAGTTCGCATTTTTACAGAAGGGTGTTTTTTAATTTTCAAACTACAATTTTATTTTTAACTATTTATTTCGGATTGTTATGTTTCTTACTGTTTGGTTTTTCTTCACCAATCATTCTTTTTCTTTGCGTTGTAGTTTCATCTTTAATTATTATTCCCACGATTAACGGACAGTTAAATGGTCAACCCTTAAAATCACGTTAAGTGACTACGGGCGCTATCTATCGTAGCTTCCTGTATCAAAGTACCGCTAATTGCGCATGTGCAGAAGGTTGCACAACAAAGCCACTTTTCTGTTTTCACTGTCAAAGTAATGTGAATATCAGGACATTGCTATGGAATTAGTGTATTGTTGTCGGTTCTGAATACGTGCGCAAAATTTCAAACAATTCGGACGTCTGAAAGTGAATGAAAATTGAATTGAAAGATTTCATAACATTCATATATACATGTCAAGCTAATATAAAACATATAAAAATCACGCCATCTATATTGCATTATACTGCGTTCAGTTAACAGAGTCGACTCAAGGCCACTCTGCTCTATCCCCACTCCGTTGCCCTTATCCCAACATTCGAAGGTACAACTTCGAGAGGTAGATGAGGAGGGGGGACAAACGTGTGTGACCTTGAATGGAGTAGATTTTTCTTTCTCAGCCCCTGAGGCGATATCGGGACAGGGTTCCTTATTCCAAATGAATACATTTGCTCTTCTCCATCATCCATGAAGGTGTATGTGCTTGGAAGTTTTTTGTGTAATCGTCGCAGACAACATTCCCTCGTCCGCTTCAGCCGAGGCAGCTAATTGCATCCAACGAGACCCACGTTTGACCTGTATGATGCCCTCAAACGCATACTTGTATTCTGAAGAAGCGTTCCAAACACTTCATATTGCGTAAACAGTCCTTAGTGCAGATTAACAAAAACTTTATTTCGTCAGAAAGCATAGAACGCTGCCAAATATCAGACATTTTTCTGTAATTACAAATCCCTTGTAGATTGAAACGAAGTTATTTTAGTTTCAAAGAATTCCATGGCAAATGGATGCCGGGATGGTTTCTTCAAAAGGCCATATCCGAATTCCTTCGTGTTCCTTTCCTACAGTTCTTGACCGCCTCTAATGACCTCGACGTCGCCGTCGACGAAATTTAAAGCCATAAACAAAACAATCTGTGAAGCAGATAGAATAAAACTATGGAGGTAGGCAATGCCACACCTGTTGACGTCTAGATGATTTTTGACGGTGCTGAACAATCCGTCAATCGAATGCGCACGAGATGTCTTTCTTCGCAAGGTTTGTTCATATTTCATGATCCACTATCTATTTTTGATTCTCCTGTATTTGATCCATCAATTGTATCTTGTCTTGAATCACAAACTATGACAGAAATATCGTGATGCAATGCGAAATTCTATATTCACTTACATTAACCGTTCACATTTGTTCATTCTCTCGTTTATCGATACTATAGTCTTCATTGTTAACAGTATATAGTGAATCGTAAGACACTTTTACAGCTCAATGTCCTGATGCACTACTATTGTGGCTCAAAGATAGCCCTTCATTTATGTTAGTAACAAGACACATAGACAGACATGCACAGTAAATCTAAAATTTAATCAGTTACATGTCGTACCATGCTTTAAATATTCTACACCTTTGATTTTCTAGCCATATTTCTTCATAGATTTGCAATTTTCAAAAACGGTAATTTAAAATTTGATATTCATATGTGCCTTATATTGAATGACAATTCAAATCATTATTTATTAAAATCTGCCAAAAGCAACATAAATTGGTGGAAGTGATCGAGAATTCACATCTTCATTATTTTGTTCGAGACATTAAACAAAAAGTCCTACACATAAATATTTTACACATAAATGATGATCTGAAGTTGTGGTGAAAATTAGAAATTACCTTATATCAACCCTGGTGGTCTGAATAGATCAAAAATTAAAGCCGGTTTTTTGAAGATAGTGAAAAAATCGTCACATAGATTGAGTTAAAACTGTTTAGAGTGATTAAGCACGTTTTTACGCAACTTTAGCACATTCCGCTTTCACCCTGAATGACATCTTGCGTTGGAAGAAGCGAAAAAACTGAAAATTTTGAATCAGTTTCTACGGAAATTTTTTGAAAACCGCGAGGAGAGAAATCTCGAAAAATGATGGATAAGCGTTTGAATTTATCCCAGGATGATACAAAAACTACTCGTACTTTACAAAACTGGCTCGGTGTGCCAAAAGCAAGGTCAAAGATCACAAACGGATTTTAGAGAATATAGAATAGGTTTTCGGATTGCTTTCAAATTTCGTATAGTGATTAAGCAACTTTTTTACATTCCACTTGACCCTGAACAAACTCTGGCAAAAGAGCAAAAAATAAAAACTTAATACCAATTTGTACGGAATTTAAAAAAAAAAAAAAATGGTAAGTAAGAACAACTCGATTTGTGGTGTAATAGACTTTGAATAGATCCCAAGTTGCTGCGAAAATACTCATATGTTATAAAATTGACAATAGGCTATTTGACAGTATTCAAAATGTAGTCATTCGCGTAAATTAATGCTTAAGGAAGCTATTTTTGTTAAATTTGAAAAGAAAGATGGATTGTTTTTAATTAAAGAAGCAAAATAAAAATAAAATTTTTCTTGCCTCTTGTCACGTGACCGAAAACGCTCTGGGATTGGAGATCGCTTTAGTGACGTCACATGCCGGTAGGCGCTACGGCTGCGTATGCAGTGTTTCGCACTATCTAAGTTTTCAACTATTTGTTGCTGGTTATCTCTTGTTAATAATGAGATTTTGCGTTGAATATAAAATGAAGAACAATTTGTAGAAGCCTACAGCGGAAAAATACCGTAAATTATTTGTCGGACTAGCTATAGAAACAACCACTGACTTTTATTCTACGGAGCTTGAGAATGTAATAACTTCAATTCAAGAATCATTTATATTTAAACTGGAAGATATAGATTAACAGAAATCCTTCATAAGATTGACTAAAATTTTAAATTAAATTAGTTGTTTTAGCAGATCTTTACGAGAAAAATTCAAGTGCAGTATAAGGTAAGCACAACAGTTAAATAACTGGATGTTATGGACAATATTTCTTAACTGCGGATAAATAGTTATAGTTAATAACATTTTTTTTCCAACGAAACTGAATTTATTCTTTATTTATTTACCGACCCGCGTTCACTTCAACGCACGTAGAAACTGTGATGTTTAAGTGTTCACTATTAACGAGAAGAAAAGTAACGATGCCATGGTGTCCAGGTAGCTGCTTGGTTAAAGAATGCTATAGGAATTTGAAGGTCCTTTATTCGAACCTTAATTAGGATAATATTTTTTTCGTGTGTACATTTTTTTTTTCCTGTTTGCCGTTTATTGATTTACAGAATCTTGTTTTTATTAGATGAAGTACCGTAAGACGGGGTTACTTTGCACCACTTTTTTGTTTTTTCATCTATTAACTCTATTAAGTTCTATAATTTTTAAGATATAAATATGATTTTCTGCATATATTCTTTCCTAAGACTGTTGAAGCATTTAACAAAATCCCAGATTTTTTATTGCATAGTTTGATTTTTTTTAGAAACTAAAATTTTGGTGCAAAGTATCCTCAAAAGGGGAGGATACTTTGCACCACATGAGGAATTACACAGAATTAAGTAAGAGGAACGAACGTAAAGCGTAGAATTCATATAGTAAGATTACTTAGCACCATTATAAGTAGTGCACAATATTTGGAACAAATGAACTAATTTATTTATAGTTTTAGTTGTAGTTTTATAAGCAGACACAAGTAACAATCAAGAAATATTTTATAACTTATGAATTTTTTTTATAAAAATTGAGTGATAATCAAACTCAATCATTTAACTCTGATACATTAAAGTAATCACGTTTACTTATTCTTTTTGGAGGTTTAATGGACCCCAGGATATCATCCCGCTTATAGTTTAAAATGTCAACAGCAGTTGGCCATTGCCGGGCTTTTTATGTTTTTAGCATGGAAAATGAATGTATTGTTGTTGTTGAATTAAAGATATCATTGCTTCGTCTTCAGTCAAATCAATTGTTCTCCCAGGAAACAGTTCATTTTTATATTTGAGATAACAAACTCTCTGATTTCTCAGGTTTTCTAACATATTTTCTCGGCATGTTCATTCTGTAAAGATCGAAACAAATAGTTTCCATCATATTTTTAACAATATCTTCAATTGTTTGTTTTGCAGACCAAGTTATTAACAATAATTTCTTGCCAGGAATATGTGGGGTTCATTGCACCAGTTCAGTGACGGTGCAATGTAACCCCAACATAACCTAAATGTTGTCATGCCTGTGTATAAACTTGAACTGTGCATTTCAGTTTGACTTCCAATGACCCATAATTCATTTATCATATGCCAAAATACTGAGAAATGAAATAAATATAGTCTTATCTCACAACTGTTTGCAGGAGTTGAAATACACACAAAAGTATAAACACTAAAATTTGCCACAATTCTCCCTCGTAAATTCAGACACACACCACATGGGATCAGGCAGTCTGGAGGGAATCTGCTTCACCCTGAAGTGTAGTATAGAGTTCCATCTATGAGGTTAATTTAGAATAAACTGCAAATGATTCATATTTTATCTGTCAGAGACCGCCAAATGTGATTCGGGATGTGATGCAAAGTATACCCTCAAGGTGCAAAGTAACCCCGTATAAAACGTCATGCAACCGTTTGAAACATATATTGCTGTCATACAAGAAAACATTTATAAAAAGATAACCTCCTGCTTTTAATTTTGAAACGTTACAGAGATACATCATCATTACAACAAAACCCAAGACCTTGGCGGTGAATTTATTTTAACAATAACATTGCACGCTAATCTCGCAACAATTCTGGAACGCTTTAAATACTTTTTGTTGGAATTTTCACGTGACGATACAACCGTATGTTGCCTTTCTGACATAAATGCATCTATTTAAGCGGTATTTACTTTTAATGCGCAAGTAATTTTAAGTTTTTTTTAAAACTTTTTATCGGTGTGCAAGTAACTTCCAGTTTCAGTTTTGAAGTCTTTTTTGGTTATGTCTCAAACGTTTATAATACTCTTGCTATCCAAAAAGAATATGCGGTGCTACCAACAGCAACTAGTATCTAAAGAAAACGCTCACAAATAACAAAACATATTCCAAAGCGAGGATCGAACCTAAGAACCCTAACTTTACTGATACTCGCCTTAAACATCGTACTACATTATCTCAAAGAAATTATGGTGCAAATTATATTTACAGTAAATGATATGAGACTTAGTCGCAATGTCGTCTGGGTTTCTATGAGCAAGTTGCAGCGACTTTTTTTCCCTATTTCAGCTAATGCGGGAACATTTATGTTTATTTGGAGAGTTTTTAATGTTGTGGTTGTAGATTGATGCACTACACACTATTTACAAACCATATTACCAACAATTTTTACACAAATTCAGAGAAACAAACTAAACGTTACTTAGAGTGAGCGCCTGCTGGCGTGTGACGTCACAAGTTTCATTGGCCCGCGCCAGGCAGCACACGAGCGTTTTGGCGGGCTTTCAAATCCTCTAAATTTTAACGTTGAATTTTACGTAAAATAAGCACTTTTGTCAAAAAATAATTAGAACTCAGTAAATAACGTGCATCAATAAACTATTTAAAACCATTTTCAAAAAATAGTCAAATAGCCAATTGTGAGTTGTACTCAATACAAACGTTTTTGGATGGATGACCAAGACCTTATGATTCCTCTCAGTCTCAGCTGATTATTGCTCAGCCATAAAGATATAAGCAGAAACAATAATAAAATTCAAGTATGGTGTTCTACCTTGAAACCTTGAAAAAAGGTTTTTATTTTTGCAATTTTGATTTCAAAATCGAGAATCGAGTAAAGGATGGATCAATTTGCTGAAGAGAATAATCATCCTGAGCGAGGTTCCCCCAGCAGGAAATTGAAAATCGTGTGGCCGTGGTCGCGGTTCTTGGCGATTTCCAAGGAAATTACATAGTTCGGATTTTTTAAAAAAAAAACCCAGTAATCCCAAGCATACAAGCAGGAGAAATTTAAAGAAATGGCAGTACCGATAGCCAGAATTCGGACAGACAACAAAGTGCTTTTTTTTTTTTTTTTTTTTTTTTTTTTGCTTATGACTTTACGCCTCATCGACTTCGAGGTAATTAGCGACGGGAAAGGAGTGGAGACTAGGAACGGGAAGTAATTATCCCGTGGCCGTTTGAAGGAAGCATCACGGCATTCACCTGGAGTAATTTGGGAAAACTCAGATCTAGATGCACGGACCGGGATTCGAACCCATGCCCTCCCGAATAAAGAAAGTGGCTTCTAGAAATACTGTAGCAACGTCTGTTGCCAAAGGGCTAGATCCCATTCTCTATGCCTGCAATGATTGTCCTGTAATGCTTAGAAATAATCTCTGGACAAAGAAGTGCTTGGTGAACAAAACAGTATACAGACCAGGTGAATCACCAGAAAATTTAAAACTGTTCGTAATAATTGTTGAGTTTAGCAATTATACCGTACGAGCGGTCAACGGTTTAGTTCGAAATCTGCAGGTCGAAGCAACATTTATGGTTGGGTCCCAGTCATGCTCTAGGATGTAGTTTCCGGTTCAAGTTGCATTTGTATGCAGCATACTCAAGTGTGCCGGGTTGCGTATCAAAATATCGCCGCAAGTACTTTTAATTAAATTTTAAAAAATTAATTAAATTTTCAAAAAAACTACGTTCACTTTTTTTTTTTTTTTTTTAAATTATAATTTATTTCAAAGAGAGACACGTAAAGAATTTAATACGTTTGGGTTGCCTATGTAAGGGATTGCCAGCTGTTAAAATTAGCGCAACATCCCGTCTCACGGACGGTCTGCTGCCCTAACCCTCTCTCTCTTACATATTTTTATATCTTTAACAGCTGCAGCCACTTTTACATAGGAAACCCAAACTTTTAAGTTCTTTACATGTTCTTCTCTGAAATGAATTATAATTTATTTAAAAAACAGGTGAACGAAATTATCTGATTTTTTTGTCCAGCAAAACCCTATTCCGTTAGTAATAGTTATACATAAAAATTGCATTTCAATCAAAAAGCATATAGGCCTAGACCTAGAAATCATGGAGGCGGATCTCGGACTAATATATCAAAATAATAAAACTTCGAAATAATTTAAATTCAAATTTTATTCTTCAAAAACATTTTAATAGTAATCAATACGGGGAGAAAAATCAAATCTGTGAGTTATCATAAAATTCTACTCTCCAGTAAATTGCCAGATTTAAAAAACTCAAAACGTTGTTTCCAGCTAGTTTAATTGCAGTCAAGGGTAATATTATGGAACAATCATTAATGATGCAACTTTCATTAATTTTCACTGTTTTTGATTTAACCTACATTATTGATAATCCTTAAATTATTACTACTAACCGAATGATTGTAATACAAATGTCAATTCAGCATACAATACAGCATAAAATAATTGAAAAACAACAAACAATAGTGACTGTTACAAGCACATACCTACATCACAAACATGATGAATTGCAGTGTGATTCACATTCAGGGAATCACTGAACTGGTTGCGGTGCTCCCTTAAGAGACATACGTGTACTATGTGATGCCTCGCATTCCGGGGATGAAGTCACAATCCACTTCTTTAGAGAGCCTGGTCCTTAAAAAGTTCTAGTTTAATGCTTCAGTTTTTGTATGATTTGCCTCCAGAACGAGCAAACGGTTGAAGAATATTCAGGAAATATTTTATATTGTTTTTGGATAACATTGAGAATGTAAATATCATTGGAGTGCATGAAAAAGTGACTTGAGGTACAAGAATTTTTAAATGTAGAAGGCAAAAAATTGGGGTGAGAAACGCTGTATCACAATAAGTGGAAGAGCAAATGCGGGTACCACAGAGTAGTGTATTTGGACCAGTGCTATTCCCTATTCCAATGAATGGTTGTGTTAATAGTTTACTGTCAGAAGTTAGATTGTTTGCAGATGACATAACGTTATATAAAAGGATCAAAACAATAGAAGACTGTAACCAGCTGCAGGGTGATCTGGATAGGATAGGATAACTAACTGGGGGAGTCAACATGGGATGAAGATAAATGCAAAGAAGAGCAGCTTATTAGGCACACATATAAATAAACTAAAGGTCGCTTATGATTATAAGGTGGGGAAGGAATTACTTGTTGAAGACTTGGAATATTATACCTTGGCATAACATTTGATTATAAATTCAACTGGGCAGGACAAATTTGACAGGTGGTAGGAAAAGGTTTCAAAACCGTTCATTTACTGGAGAGAATGATGAGGGCATGTACCAGAGAAGTAAGGGAATTGGGTTACAAAACTTTGGTCCGACCATTGCTTGAACATACATTTTGGTTATCAAATACAGGATTTGAAGATGGGGGCAAAGGACTTTTCTTTTTTTTTTTTTTTTTTTGCTTGCGGCTTTACGCCTTGTCGACGTCGAGGTCATTAGAGACGAGAAAGGAATGGGGTCTAGGAACGGGAAGGAAAATTGGTCATGGCCTTCTAAGGAAGCATTCAGGCATTCACCTGGAGTGATTTTTGGAAACAATGGAAAACACAAATCTCGATGCCCAGACGGTGATTCGAACCACCGTCATCCCGAATGCGAGGACAGAGCGTGCAAAGAAGGGATGCTAAATTTGTCTCTCGAAATTAATGCAGAACACAGTCAGTAACTGA
Organism: Vandiemenella viatica; assembly: GCA_031002005.1. Lineage (NCBI taxonomy): Eukaryota > Metazoa > Arthropoda > Insecta > Orthoptera > Morabidae > Vandiemenella > Vandiemenella viatica. Next base: position 364,887,568 of record CM061921.1, read on the forward strand.
TATGATAAAGAAACTAAAATAGGATTCATTGGCAGAAAGGATGGTGAAGAGAGCGGTTGTAGTGTATAAGGCGTATATTGGTGATGAAGGGTGAAAAGATATTGGTAAAAAAAATTAGTGAGATGCATGAATGGGAAAAGATGATTATGACTACAAGTTTGTAACAGCCCTCATACCTGAATTTTGAATATTATTGTACTGTATGAAGTATTTATAGTGAGCTAAAGTTTGCTTGAATATGATCTGGTATGTTTGTTTGGTAATTTCTTGTAAATCAGTGTATATAGACTTTGTTCTATGTAAGAAAATTATTTAAAGTCCATTTAATATGTTTAAGAACCGAATGGTGCAAGAGAATTTCTTAAATGTTTGTAATTCCATGTATTAATGCAAGTTATGATGTCTACAGGACAATTTTCTACAGTTTGAGATGATTTCTGCAAATAATTTTGTATTTAAGTATCTATAATTACGATTTCTGATCATTTTGTAATGTTGTTAAGTAATTTTATATTAATTCCGATTGTTTTTAATATGTTTGATTGTTTGAGTGATTGTTAATGTTCGAGAAATATCGGGTGGATACCTTTGAAGAATTCTCGTAATTTCGATAGAGACTATATAAACAGATCGGCTGGACAGAGTCAGTAGTCATTCATTCAGTTTTTACAGAGAGATTCATCCAGTTAGTTTTTCAAGTTGTGTTCACAGAGATTTTATTTGCGACGGCTCAGAAGTGCATCTCTGTATTGTATCTATGCTTGTGAATATCACTGACTTCGTTTTGAGCAAATAAACAAATATTCAACATAACCTTTTGATGAACTTTTTAATTAATCAATATATATAAATTAAACCACCGAATAACCTAATATGGCGACCGTGACAGGACGAGAAGTTATTACCATCTGTGAGATGTTAATCTTCTAAAAGAATCTGCAGCAAATTGCGACGAGGTATCGGCGGACTGCGACGCGACATTTAGAACGGCGACACGGGTTGGACGGCGTCGACTTCAATCTGAATACGAGTTAACAGCACTCATCGGAGATTTTCCTTCTACGTCTGCAATCGGCAATAATTTTCAGACGGCAAGCGGATTTTCTGCGACCTCAAGATCAAGTCTTCCAGTAGTACAGTGTTTTGAGTGTGGAAAGTGTGATTAAGTGTTTTTAATCAGTGAAAAAAGTGGTGTTCAGTGGTGAAAAGTGCTGCTAGCTGAAATTTAAGGTGACGAAAAGTATTTAAGTGATACAAAAGTAAGTACTGAATATTCAAATTTTGCTTTTGCATGTTATTTTGCGGCAGGTTAGAAAAATTTTAATTCTTCTTAACTTTGTTTTCATGTTGATTTTGCTAATTACTGAAAATGGCTGATAGTCAGAATCTACAAACATTTATAGAGTCTTTTGTAGCCAGTTTCAATGCAAAATTTGCGGAACTTGATGGCGAATTTTCTGAATTTCATTCTCAATTTTATGAAATTAATTCTCAGTTTGCAGAAATCAATGGTAAATTCGATAACAAACTTTCTGAAATTAAGTCTCAGTTTTCCGAAATTGATAGTATGTTTGACAGTAAGTTTTCCGAAATTGATGGCAAATTTGACAGTAAGTTTTGTGAGTTTAAAATGAATTGGATTTTGAGAGCAAATTCTCTGAATTGACTAAATGTTTTGATGTTAAAATTGCAGAGCAGTTTCAGGGTTTTAGCTCTCAATTCAAGGAGGATATTAACAATTTAGATTCTAAATTGGGGAAGGTAGTAACTGAATGTCAGGAGAAATTTTGAAAAGGTTACAGAAATTTGTGAACAGAATAAGACTGAATGTGTAAATTTGATTTATAAAGAAGTCAGTGAAAATTGTGATAAGATGAGGGAGGAATATGTTGCTTTATTCCAAGTTAATGATGTTAAAGCTACTGAGTTGAAACAGGAAGTGTTTGGTATAGGGAAAAATGTGAATCATCAGGAACAACTTACCCAGGGATTGGAGGCAACCCAATGTAACGTTAATCAGTTAGAGAAAAAGTTTACTGGGCTGCAGATACAGTTAAGTCAAGCTCCCACACTAGGTAACACAATTGTTAGTGCTGACATTAAGGAAGAATCTGAATTCTATGATGACAGTGGAAGACTTCACCCTATTGAGTTTATAGATAATTTTGAAAGATCAGACTATTTTAATTGTTACCCGACAGTAAGAAAATTGCACTTGTGGGTAAACATCTAAAGTCTTATGCTAGGACATGGGGTGATAGACAAGCTAGGGAAGTGACTGAGTACAAGCTGTTTAAAAAAACTTTTTGAAACATTTTTGGTCGACAAACAGGCAGATCAGGAAAAGAGGGAGTTGATGACTGGTAGGCCCTATAAACCTGGTAGGGAAACTCAGCATGATTTTTTTCATAAATGTTGGATCCGTTGAAAGTATTTAGACCATCCTTATGGAGAGGAGGAATTCATTGATTTGATAGGAGCTAGGCTACCTCAGCAACAAGAAATTTAATTGCCACTTTGGAGGTAATAAATGTGGATAGGGTTTCTGAATTGTTGAGACGCTTGGATGCCCAGGAGTCATTCAATGAACAACATTACCAACATCAACACTATAGGAGGGGCAGCAGGAGTCCCCCTAGAAGGGGTAATGGGTCAAGGGATGGTAGATCTAGGGGATGGGGTCGTGATAATTACGCAAGGAGGAATGATAATAGGGGAGTGAGAGAAAAGAACCCTCAATCTGAAAGGGAAAGGCAGCATGGGGGGCAGGCAAACTAAAGACCACCCCTGTGATGGGCCCCGCAGTGGTGGACAAGAATGTGGGTCGAGGTACCAACTGTTATAGAGTTAATACCATTTTTATGAATAATCCCCGAGAAGATTTATTGGAGGAGGTGGAGGATAAGGATGACGTTTTAGATAAAGTTCCCATAGTGCAAATTAATGCTTTTAATAAACAAATATATGCTCTTATAGACACTGGGTCACAGGTTTTCTTGCGTTGCTGAGGGATTATTTAATGAAATTGAAAGCACCAATCAAACTGAAGTGTTACCCGTTAATAGTATGACAGTTATTACTGCTACTGGTTCTCAAAGTAAGAGAATTAGCAGGAAATGTTGATGGAAGGGTGTATGGGGACTGTAAATGTAGAAATACCCATGTATGTAGTCCCTAAGTTGAATGTTAATTGCATTTTAGGCATGGATTGGCTTACAAAAGTAAAGGCTTTGGTAGACTGTGGAGAAGGTAACTTACGGATTAAATTAAACAGTGTTGAATACTGGGTTGATTTTGAGAAGACTGTTTGGAAAGGCATACAAGAAGTAGATCATGTGAGGGTTAAATATAAGAATGCTGGTGTAGCTAGAGTGTGTGACGAACTATTACAACAGATTTGTGTAAATGTGTTAAGGCAGAGTAATGAGATTAATAGTCTGATTTAAGGTCAGGAGATAAGCGAAGGAAACGTTATTAATTACCCAAACAGTATGAAACTATTGCCGTCAGACCAACAAGAAACGCTGAAATGTCTAATTGAAGAATATAGGGACGTATTTTCTGACAAACCAGGTCTGATCAAAAATTATGAGTGCAAGCTTACTGTAAAGTCTGAAGAGCCTTTCTTTATTAAGCCATATCCAATCCCTTTGACCAAAATAGATGAAGTGAATAAGGAGATAAATCGAATATTGGAGTGGGGGGTTATAGAGAGGTCAAGGTGTCCTTACAATATTCCCTTGGTTGTTGTAATAAAACCGGACAATTCTGTGCGACTAGTGCTGGATGCTCGCACATTAAACAAGCATTTAGTAATAGAACGGGATCATCCTCCACCTATCAGTGAGTTGTTGCACAGGTTTAAAGGTAAAAGATATAATTCGTCTATCGATCTGACTGCGTCCTATTGGCAAGTCCCGCTTTCAGAAGAATCCCGGAAATACACTGCCTTTCTATTTGATGGCCGTTGTTATAATTTTTGAGTTTTACCATTTGGGTTAAATATTTCAGTGGCTACCTTTATTCGTGCTTTGGATAGTGTGTTAGGAAAGGAACTGCTTGAACAAGTAGAGATATATGTAGACGATATTCTTATAATGTCAGAAACACTTGAGGAACATTGCGTGCTACCTTAGAAAAGTTTTAGAAGCATTGAGAAAGGGGGTATGACTATTAAGTTAAAGAAATGTACATTTTTGCAAAAGAAGGTTGAATTTTTGGGCCATCGTATTACACCACAGGGGATCTTGCCTAGTAATGATAAAATAAATGCCATTAAGAATTTTCCCCAACCTAGAGATAAGAAACAACTATAGAGTTTCTTTGGATTGTGTGAATATTATAGGAGATTTCTTCAGGGACAAGCTTTAAATAGTCCCAGCCTTAAGAGATTTGGTTTAAAACAAGTGTCAAGTGGGTGTGTTCCTCAGAATGTGAAAGAGATTTTCAAAAAATCAAAGATGAATTGTGTAATGCCAATATTCTCTATTATCCAGATTGGGATCTAGATTTTTGCCTTGGCGCGGATAGTTCTGACTACAGTTTAGGAGTACATGTCTTCCAGGAAGTAGAAATCAATGGAGAACCGGATTCTAGGGACTATTGCCTTTGTCCAGTAGAAAACTACAACCAGCTGAAACTAGATACACAATTCACTGAAAGGGAGGCCTATCTTTTGTGTGGGGTTTGGACTAAGTTTAGGTACCTACTGTTAGGTAGAAAAAAGTATTATATATACGGACCATAAGGCTCTTTCATTTTTATTAGAGTGTAAATTAGTCCACAGTCGGTTAACCCGGTGGGCATTGGTTCTGCAAGGAATACAATTTTAGAGATTCGATATAGACCTGCTAGTAAAAATCAAGTTGCAGATGCTTTGTCACGTCTACCGTTAGGTCTAGATTCCGAAAAGAGATGTCTAGGACCACAGACTGAGGTTAGAATTGCTTATCTAAAGGAAGTACCGTATGAGACTGAGGTTAAGTATTCCTTGAGACAAATCAACGAGGAACAGGACAAAGATGTAGCTATAGCAGAAGTAAAAACTAATCTTAATAACCCAGAATACAAAGATAATCTTCAGAAATATTATACTTTCCATGGAGGAGTATTATTTAGAAGGACCAATGAAGAAGATGATGGGTGGAAGTTATGGCTTCCAGAAAGTTGGTTTGAAAAAATTGTTTGGCATCACCACTATAGTTATGGGCATTATGGGCCATCCATGTGTTACCGAGTGTTAAGGGAAGCTACATATTTCTATAATATGAGAAAGATGATTTCCAAGCTATTAAAATCTTGTCAGGTGTGTCAAAGATCTAAAATAGATAGTGTTAAACGAGTGGGGGAAATGCAAAATATCATCCCAAGCAGTGTATTGGAATTAGTTTCGTGGCCCCCTACCCATGTCTCGGAGAGGGGTGACCCAGGTTTTAGTTTTATTTGATGTTTTTTTCCAAGTTCGTTAAACTTTACCCTGTAAAGAAGTCTACGGCTAAAATTTTGGTTAGAAAAGTGATTGATGAATATTGTCAGAAGGTAGGTAAACCTAAGAGGGTGCTTTCGGACAATGCCCCGCAATTCATTAGTAAAGTGTGGACAGAAAACTTGAACAAGAAGGGATAGAGGTTGTACATACTTCTGCTTATCATCCAGCAGGAAATCCCGTAGAACGCCTAATGAGGGAAATAGGACGTTGGTTAGGACATAGTGGGCATATGAAGTAGAAAATTTTGAAAATGAAATTAATTCTATACCTAGTGATACAACTGAAATACCACCCATTGAGCTAATGTTTAAGAAACCGGCTAACAGATTAATTCGAGAATGTGTGAGTTTTCCAAATAGAAAGAGTTTCAACTATGAGGAAAAGGTAACTTTAGCTCTGAAAAATTTAAAGGAGAAGGCAACAAGGAGAAAGAAAAAGCATGATGAAGGTCAGAAGTGTATAGAATATAAAGTGGGTGATTTGGTGTTAGTTGAAGTTCATAGTAAGTCATCAGCTTTGCGAAAAGTGACTCGTAAGTTTAAACCGTTTGTTTAGAAGGTCCTTTCAGGATAGAGTCTATACCAAGGAAAAAACTCTTATGAGCTAATAGACCTTGAGAGTGGTAAATGTAAGGGTGTGTATAATATTGAGGCCCTAAAACCCTTTTATGAATAAGTGGTCACTTATGAAATGTGCCACTATATGTGTAAATATCTAATTTTGTAAATAAGTTTGTCAATTGATGCATGTAAATAGTTTGTGTGAGTACTTAAGTTCAGATGCAGATGTAATAATACTGAATGTTAAGATGTAAACATTTCACTGTATAAAGCAATTTGTGACAGTTTTGTGTAGAAACTTTTGGTGTTTTCATGATGTTGTGACTTTCTACATTGTGGTGACAAATTATCAGCTGTAAAATGTAAACAGACTGTTGTCATTAACAAGCAGACATCAAGTGTGTAATTTGTGAAAAAATTGTTGAACTTAAGGTGATGCATTGAACGTTTGTTGTAAAACAGTAACTGAAAAAATGATTGGATCTGAGAAAAGACAATTATTGTAACCAAAATCAGTGTCATGGACTATGTGCAGATGTTGTATGTAATAAAGAATTGTATTTGTTCATTGTAAAAGTCGTTATGGTTGATTGATTGTAATCTGTTTGTGTTGGCATTATGTGTACATTCAACCTGCTTAGATTCGTGACGGATTCAATCAATTTTAACTGTGTAAAATTAAGTGAATCATGGGGAGGGGTTGTAACAGCCCTCATACCTGAATTTTGAATATTATTGTACTGTATGAAGTATTCATAGTGAGCTAAAATTTGCTTGAATATGATCTGGTATGTTTGTTTGGTAATTTCTTGTAAATCAGTGTATATAGACTTTGTTCTATGTAAGAAAATTATTTAAAGTCCATTTAATATGTTTAAGAACCGAATGGTGCAAGAGAATTTCTTAAATGTTTGTAATTCCATGTATTAATGCAAGTTATGATGTCTACAGGACAATTTTCTACAGTTTGAGATGATTTCTGCAAATAATTTTGTATTTAAGTATCTATAATTACCATTTCTGATCATTTTGTAATGTTGTTAAGTAATTTTGTATTAATTCCGATTGTTTTTAATATGTTTGATTGTTTGAGTGATTGTTAATGTTCGAGAAATATCGGGTAGATACCTTTGAAGAATTCTCGTAATTTCGATAGAGACTATATAAACAGATCGGCTGGACAGAGTCAGTAGTCATTCATTCAGTTTTACAGAGAGATTCATCCAGTTAGTTTTTCAAGTTGAGTTCACAGAGATTTTATTTGCGACGGCTCAGAAGTGCATCTCTATATTGTATCTATGCTTGTGAATATCACTGACTCGTTTTGAGCAAATAAACAAATATTCAACATAACCTTTTGGTGAACTTTTTAATTAATCAATATATATAAATTAAACCACCGAAGAACCTAATAAGCTGGCACTCAATTTCAGGCTTAAGGGTGTGGGAAAATGTTTTTCGTAGGTAAGAGGGTCAGTCTTGGAATAAATTATCAAGAGAAATTATGAGTAATTAACGAGAAACGCTGAAAGAATTAAAAATTATGCGGGTACAAGAAAATGTAAAAAGTGCTTGCATGGAAATTACCACCGAGTAGTAAGCTTCGTCGTAATTAATTAAATTAACAAACTTTCGTAATAGGTGGCGTTACTTCGCTTGATAACAGAATAATAGTTATGACGAAGGGAGATGGTTCTGGTACTAATGGTCAAAAACGTTTTGTACATCAGGTATCCACGAAATCAGTTGATAAAAGATAAATAGACAGTTCTGTCATCTCGAAACAAATGGCAGGAGACTAGTCTTAACGTTAAGGACGATTTGCAACGTCACAATGGTGCGGACACTCTCTGGCAATCACGTGACTAGCGCGGTTATTGACCGTGACATGACGAGGCAATGGGAAAATAGTAAATTGGACGTCGGATGGGCCGTGAAGTGGCGGTAAGCGGCTCGGGCGATTGATCGAAGCAGGCGTGCGCCTCTGGACTCATGAGCGCCAGTCTTCAGGCGGCCGCCGAGCCCTGCGGATCAGACAGGTACTAACCTTCACTCATAACGTGTACTTGCATGTAGCTTAAGACGCTATCAACAATATATATATAATTACGTGTCTCAAATTAAAATGTAATGGGAAATATTTGTACCTTGTGACGTTATATATAATATCTTTGGTAGCGGAACTGCCCTGTTTTCCCGCTCACCAGTTGAGGTCCGGTAGCAAAGAACCTTACATTTAAGGAAGCATTCATGCAGAAAACACTATGCTACGTTGAATAAAATGAAACACTGCACTTTCAATCCATATAATAGTGTCAATAAGGAGTGTTCATGTTTAGTGTCTGTTCAGCTGGTTTTTTGCAAGGTTTGTCCTACGCACGGAGTAGATAAATACATCTCTTTTTGAAAATATTACTTCAAACCAGTAACTGATAAATATTAGTTCTTTCACGAGTTTTAAAAACAGTTGTGGGAGATACAGAGGGATTGAACGACCGTAGGTCCACAAAGCTAAGTTACATCCCTCGTTTGAAATATCATTTCCAAAAGTTTTTTTGAAAACTTGAGATATTTTTAACAAGAGTATATTGTGTTCAAACTGAATAAAGCATTATTTTTCAAGTCTAGACAGAATTCAATAAATAGATTTTCAAAGGTAGTTTTATTATTTAAATTACAACCGCTCCTTAAAATAATTTATAAAAATTTTAAACTTCTGAACATTCGTTTTTATCTACATTTATAGAAATAAAATTCTGACAGCTAGAGATTTAACACTTGTTCTATATTTCAGTTAGTAACTACTAAATACGATTCTGAAGAACAAAATTACACTTTTTATAGCCTTTTAAAAACTATCCAAAGAAATTTTTTGTATCTTTATTTCTGTGTTTATGTCACTTCACCGATTCCAATTACAGAAATGAATAGCACTGTTGGTTTTCCCAAGGAGATATGTGCATTCTTACTTATAGAATATTCGATTGCAGAGATTTCATGAAACAGAAGACTTGATGACACTGAATGCTAGCAAAGTTAGGCGCTAAATCGCTTGTTAGTTTCGGAAAGTATTCAACATGCATGGTATCACTTTTACTGATATCACAGTTCAGTCTTTTGTCCATAAATTTTAGACTTTCTGCTGCAAGCAAAATGAAATAACTCTTTCGTCCTTCAGTTGAAAGAAGCGATGAAGTTGTATACAAACGGCGATTTTATTTTGCTTCAAGGTATTCTGGCAAGTCTTTCAGTGGCTTAGTTACGTTTTCTGCAGCCGTCGCCCTCTTTATGGAGTAATTGTGACAGAGTGTGGTGGGTGAGAGGTAACGCTCTGGCCTCGCATTATTCGAATCCTCGTCCGGCCATTTGGACTTTGAATTTCATGGTTTCCAGGTGAATGCCGGGATGATTCCTTCTACAGGCCTTACCAAATCCCTTCCCGTTCTTTGCCCTTCATCATTTCCGCCTCTAATGACCTCAACGTCGATGTGGCATAAAATAAAATAAAAAATCCATGGCAGATATGTGAAATAGTATTTTACATTCAGTAAGTACACAGGAAGCTATGTAGCTATGTTTACTTACGGGCCATAGTGACATCATCAAGTTTTATCATAAAGTGTCACATTAAATTCAATTAATTCCGGAAGCAGCCATTGAATGTGTGTATTAAGAAATTTTACAACGGAAAATGTAAATCCAAGCAGCAACAGGCAATTATATATCAATATTTCCTTCAGTACACAGTGATAACTTGGTTCATAACCACCAAACTTAAAGCAAAACCTTAAAATTCTACTTCGGTTATGATTCTGCAGCAATTTAATAGTTCTACTTGAAATTTATATCAAGCGTCTTGCATTTATACGCCATTAAATTCTGGATTATCATTTACTGACTATTAAGAAGGCATCTGTATTCACGGAGGAAAGTGTCTGTAAATCCATATGGTGACACATTTTTGCAGTTGTAAAATCCTGTAGGGTTATAGGATATTAATTAGTGTGAAATCCGAAACACTGAATGTTTCTGACGAATAAAGCTGAAGTATAGTTTCAGAGCAAATAAAATCTATTGCCGTGATGGGATTCAAAGAGAAAACCTTATTATTCCATCTTATTCTTCCAACTACTATTTAGTGTGTTAAGAATGCTGTCTTGCCGATAGAGTTATGACAGATGCAAGTAGGAAAAATATTTGCAACTTAAGTGGTAAAAATGGGTTTTCTGAAACACATGTCTTTGTTTCCTTTTCGTATCCAAAATTTATTACTTTAATCTGTCACTAAGCAGTAACAAAGAAACATATCAGATGATTGTTGCTCATAGTAAATATCATACATAATTCAGTGCTAAAATTTATTTAAACTGATCAAACATTAGAAAGGAGCTATGAATAAAAACATAAGCAAAACTGTATGTTTATAGAAACACGCGTATGGAGCTGTAGAATATAAAATAAAACAACACAATATACATGCTCTCATTGATACCATGTGAGGTCAATATTTGGAATTTGTAACTGAAGAGGAATATATTTTAACAACATTATAATATTAGTAATAACTGATTAAACGTTAGTAATTGAGCAACTCGCATTCATATCCAACAGAAACTCGAAAAACCAACGTATCTACGCAATCTCCACCGAACCATAAACAGCTTCAGAGACTGCAATTTACTTTCTTTCATCATAACAAATCTATAATATTCACTATCATCTTCAGAATCAGCTATTCATGCAAAAATTATTGGACGCTATGTGGTATTAAGTTCTGGCTTTATTATTACAGTTTTTTTTTTTTTTTTTGATCATATGGAGATCGCGATTCCGTTACTAATAATAATAATAATTCCGTGTGGTCGTAATGACGTGGTTACAGGGTTCTATGGGCTGCGCAATCCGCCCCTGCTGTAGCCGCCTTAACCTATCCCGGCAATCCTACCGGGTACAGGGGACCTACAGTTTAACGTGGAATCCGAAACACGGAAGCGTTCTGGCGTAATTCAAATTACAGCTGTGGCAGAGGTGAAGGTCGGGTTAGGGCCTTTGAAACTCCCCGCCGAGATAGGGATCCGAACAGGGAACCTTTCGATCTCCAGTCAGACGCCTTAACCACTGAGCCACCAGACCACTCTTCCGTTACTAATGACATCATAAACTGCTGTAGACAATCGCAAGACGTACTACTTTTCACATAGTAATTCTGTTGTAATACAGCCAGGACCATTAGTTTCAAGCAGAACTTAGGTTATAATTTACGCCGTTAAATGTATGTACTTCGAAAAGTATTTCTATCGGTGTCTTGTATTAGACTACTGAAGTATTTCTAGTGGTGTCTTGTATTAGACTACTGAAGTATTATGACGCTAATTTCTTGCGGAATCGCGATCTATGGTAATTTTTTTTATAATGTCACTCATTTTTTATACTTGTAGAAGGTGCATACTTACTTTTCCTTTTCTGTGAAGCCAGCCAGACTTGTATCGTATTCCTGGTACTATGGCCTCGAACAATGGCGTTAAGATTAAAATGTTCAAGATTATTACTTGTATACGAAACTAGAAAATACACAGACGGAAAAAAAATCCCAACACCAAGAAAAAATTATTGTAGAGTAATGAAATTTGGACAATGCATTTGTCAAGTTAACATGTTTAATTGATTAAATTTTCAAGATCACAGGTTAATTTAAGCTCAAGAAAATGCATTTCAAATGTGAAATACTGTTAAATTAATAGCCGGTGTAACCTCCAGAATTTTGAATGCAAGCCTGCAAACGTGAATGCATTGTGTCATACAGGTTTCGAATGTCACTTTGTGGTATGGAGTTCCATGCTTGTTGTACTTGTGCTGTCAATACTGGGACGGTCAGTGCTGGCTGTGGATGATGCTGGAGTTGTCGTCCAATGATATCCCATACGTGTTCAATTGGAGACAGATCTGGTGATCTCGCAGGCCAAGGTAACATGTCGACACTCTGTAGAGCACGTTGCGAGACAACAGCGGTATGAGGGCGAGCGTTATCCTGTTGAAAAAACTCCCCCTTGAATGCTGTTCATGAATGGCAGCACTACAGGTTGAATTACCAGACTGACGTACAAATTTGCAGTCAGTGTGTTTGGTATAACCACAAGAGTGCTCCTGCTGTCATAGGAAATTGCTCCCCAGATCATGACTCCAGGTGTAGGTCCAGTGTGTCTAGGCCGCAGACAGTTTGGTTGCAGGCGTTCCCCTGGCCTCCTTCTGACCAACACTCGGCCATCACTGGCACCAAGGCAGAACCTGCTTTCATCAGAAAACACAACAGATCTCCACTCCGTCCTCCAATGAGCTCTGGCTTGACACCACTGGAGTCGCAAACGGCGATGGCTTGTAGTCAGTGGAATGCACGCTACAGGGCTGGAGTCATGGTCTGGGGAGCAATTTCCTATGACAGCAGGAGCACTCTTGTGGTTATACCAAACACACTGACTGCAAATTTGTACGTCAGTCTGGTAATTCAACCTGTAGTGCTGCCATTCATGAACAGCATTCAAGGGGGAGTTTTTCAACAGGATAACGCTCGCCCTCATACCGCTGTTGTCTCGCAACGTGCTCTACAGAGTGTCGACATGTTACCTTGGCCTGCGAGATCACCAGATCTGTCTCCAATTGAACACGTATGGGATATCATTGGACGACAACTCCAGCATCATCCACAGCCAGCACTGACCGTCCCAGTATTGACAGCACAAGTACAACAAGCATGGAACTCCATACCACAAAGTGACATTCGAAACCTGTATGACACAATGCATTCACGTTTGCAGGCTTGCATTCAAAATTCTGGAGGTTACACCGGCTATTAATTTAACAGTATTTCACATTTGAAATGCATTTTCTTGAGCTTAAATTAACCTGTGATCTTGAAAATTTAATCAATTAAACATGTTAACTTGACAAATGCATTGTCCAAATTTCATTACTCTACAATAATTTTTTCTTGGTGTTGGGATTTTTTTTTCCGTCTGTGTATATGTAGTGTGCTGGAGTGCTTGTATACTCTAACAAATTACTGCAAATGACATGGGGTTTACCTGTACGACATTTGTGAGTGTTAAATAACTTATACCATGTGGGGGATAACGTTTGGGTCTGCCATTTAGGAGACCCTGAATGAATTCACGGTCCAACCGTCCAGAATTCGGTATTCCAAGCTTTACCGAAATCGCTGCAGACCAATACCAATATGGTACCTACACAAAGGCCATGACCGATTTCCTTCCCATTTCTTGCCAACAGTCCTGTCCTTGTTTTTACTCGACTAGCCGTAGTGGCCTAATAAACTATAACAGATAAATACCTTCAGTGCTTCCCAATGATTTACCCAGAATAAATACCGTAATACTGGAAAATGAAAATGTACCAACTATTTTCAATTCGGTTGTTATGGGCTCTATTCTAGACGAAAAAGATGCATGTGCTATTACAGTTAAAATTGTTACTATCTTTGTAACTTGTATATCCAAATATTTCCATTGATTGTTTTCTCCTTGTAGATCCACCTTTTATTTTATTTTAATTTTTTTTATTATTATTATTATTTTTGCTTACGGCTTTACGCTTCGCCGAGGGCACTAGAGGCGGGAAAGGATTGAAGGGCAAGTAACGGGAAGGATCTCGGCCATGGCCTTTTGAACGAAGCATCCCGGCATTCGCCTGGAATGATTTTGGGAAACCATGGATAACCCAAATCTTAATGCCTGGACGGGGATTCGAACCCGCGTCCTCCAGAATGCGAGGCCAGAACGTTAACCGTTCACGCACCACACTCTGTTTTTTGTTATAAAAAGATTTAGTTGCGTCTGTTACATGTACTAGTACAGTGATTATTTTCCAAAAGGCTTTACTAGGGGGTCATTAGCGTCGGGAAATGATTGGGGTCAAAGAACGGGAAGGAAGTCGGCAATGTCATTTTGAAGGCATTCGCCTCTGTTGTTTTCGGGAAACCTTGGAAAACCGAAATCTGTATGGTCAGACTGGGTTTCTAACATGACGCAGCGCTCACCCTGCAACTCTGTGATTATGATTTCCTTCACCAGGAATAACCACCACATTTCACAACGGTCTAACATGAATGCGTATATTTACAATGTAAGAGAACCACTAATTGATCATTCAGTCAAAGTGTGTTTAAACCTCGCCCATTCGTAATTTTTAACATCTTTGTTTACATTTCTTACGAATGCATTTTCCTTTCAATTTCCTCAACTATCTTTAAAGTCCTGACCTATCACCAATGCCATAATGTTGTAATGTATTCAGGGGACAATTTACATTCAATACTTTCAACGAAAATCGCTAAGACATTAACATTTTTGATGATTATTCCTAATACAGTATATGACTCTTAATCCCAATGAGTGATTTATTATTAATATCATGTGCATAACTATTTCATTTACTGATTTTTCCAAATATTTTTTGTATTGTATTAAATATCTTGGTTTTTGTTTTTAACTTGTTAAACATTAATTTGTTTAACATTCAACAAAATGGTATTGTGTACTGACCGATAAGTATGATAAGACATTTTTTCCCCTCAAATGAACAAATATAAATTTAATTTATAATTAGCTGACATTAATGTAAAAGTTCTATGATATTGGAAAGACCTTCAAAGCCAAATATGTTTTTCATTTTTGGGTGAAATGTTCCTTTTGTTAGGGTTGGTGAGTTACAAAGACATATGTTCTGCTCTTGATAGTAATAGCATTAATAAGCATAAGCCACTCACGACACCATGTTTTTAAAACTTTCCAATAATAGCCAAGGAGGATTTATTGAAATCGGATACTAAACAGGTAAGAGTACTTACGTGTTTGTTCAAGAAAAGCTGTAATCATTCCTAGTTTACTAATACTTCCAACAGTATTTATATTATTATGTTACCTATTAATGTGTCTATGATTCTTTACAGTAATTGTAATGTGTTTTTGAACTCTCATTATCAGCTCTTGTTAGGTCTGAAAGAAGTTTTTATTAGAGTTCTAACACATTTCTCAGAAACTTTCTTATGAGTTACTGTAATCATTACTTTTTAACATAAACTTCCAGAATGTTTGTACAAGTTTTCTTGTGATCTAATTCCCAATTTTTGTTTGCGAGTTCATGATTTAATGTTTTTATGAAAGTGACTTCAGATCTTATGTTGTAGTATTATATCTTTCATCAATTGTCTGAAGGAAACATTCTTCATCTTGATCACGTATTACTCTGAATGATTTTACAGAATGCCACAAAACTATATGGAAAAATTGATTGGTGATGGCAATTCTATTCAGCAGAAACGTACGCCATACAGGGTACGCATTCTGTTTCATGTAATTGTGGCTGGTCACCAAATGGATTGCCTTCATTGTATTTGTAACTGTTACGGTAGCATATCGTTACTATCCACGTGGATTCTGTTTACTTGATTCTTTAATGCAGAAATATGAAGGTTTGATGTGAAACTTAGACCCGGTGCTGAGGCGCCGCACACAGGATCCAAGAGGTATAACGGGGCCGGGCACGAGCCCAGGACTGCGAGACTGCGGTTTTCCTCAGCCATCAAGGCGAATGCTGGGACGGTCCCCATCTCCACCTCATAAACTACACATTACACAAACAAAAAGTAAAAAGAACATAGTTACACATTTCACAGATTTCAACACTTCACTTCCCCCATTAGTACGTAGTACCACCTGGCAGCACGTATATAATGCTTGGCGTTGGCAAGAGCATGCGGCCGTGAAACCAAAACTCCAGACTTCACCGTGACAATGATGAGTGAAACTCGCCAAAGGCAGTACGGTGGTGAAGAAGTAAAACTTAGTAGAAAAATTTCTGATGCTACTTAAAAAATCCATGACTTTACTGCCAAAAATAGCTGCATTTTTTCCGAAATAATGTTATCTGCTGATTGTGGAATAAGCATTGCTGTAAAAATCCCTCGTGAGTGTTATTTGAAAAGCGTAACCTAAATATAGCAACTGGCTACGTTTCGTCCGGAATGCTGAGACGCTATTTTTCATCAAATAAAGTCCGATTAAGAATTGCAGAATTAAAAACTGTAGTTAGCTTCCTTCTTAAGCGCGGAAGTTCAAATAACAATCGAGTAAATCGTACTGATCAGATTTGTAGCTTTATTATTATTGTTAACAAATGAAAGTTATCTAGTGTTTGTACACACTTCTTTATCAGTTGTATCTTGGAGGTGTATGGAGTAAAATAAATATGCAAATTACTTAGGCCTAATTACTTCTTCTCATATTAGTCTTAATTTAACATACACGTTATGAAGAAGGAAGCCAACCACGCAAATATATTCTAGCTAAAAGAGGGTACTGGAAAAGTTCTCGGACTGAAAATTTGGCAACCCGCTTTCTATATATACAAATGTGACTACTTACAAATCTTCAAGAAATTTATTCATTATTGAAAAAAGTAGAAATAAGAGATTAAGGTTACGATCAATCCCAGTAGACCGCGCCCTTAGGATACGCGGAGGTAGAGATCCGTATCTATCTTCTTAAGCTTCGGCACTGAAAAAAGGTGGGGTTAAGGTGATCAGCGCCACACACTGGTTGTTCTTAACATTCTACAGCAGTTTCGTCATCTATCTCTAATAGACAGCAGGCTTCATGAGGAGTAAGGTGATGAGCGCCACACTCTGGTTGTTGTTGACATTCTAAAGCAGTTTCGTCATCTATCCCTAATAGACAGCAGGCTTCATGAGGAGTAAGGTGATGAGCGCCACACTCTGGTTGTTGTTGACATTCTCAAGCAGTTTCGTCATCTATCCCTAATAGACAGCAGGCGTCATGAGGAGTAAGATGATGAGCGCCACACTCTGGTTGTTGTTGACATTCTCAAGCAGTTTCGTCATCTATCCCTAATAGACAGCAGGCTTCATGAGGAGTAAGGTGATGAGCGCCACACTCTGGTTGTTGTTGACATTCTCAAGCAGTTTCGTCATCTATCATTAATAGACAGCAGGCTTCATGAGGAGTAAGGTGATGAGCGCCACACTCTGGTTGTTGTTGACATTCTCAAGCAGTTTCGTCATCTATCCCTAATAGACAGCAGGCGTCATGAGGAGTAAGGTGATGAGCGCCACACTCTAGTTGTTGTTGACATTCTCAAGCAGTTTCGTCATTTATCCCTAATAGACAGCAGGCTTCATGAGGAGTAAGGTGACGAGCGCCACACTCTGGTCGTTGTTGACATTCTCAAGCAGTTTCATCATCTATTTCTAATACACAGCAGGCTTCATGAGGAGTAAGGTGATGAGCGCCACACTCTGGTTGTTGTTGACATTCTCAAGCAGTTTCGTCATCTATCCCTAATAGACAGCAGGCTTCATGAGGAGTAAGGTGATGAGCGCCACACTCTGGTTGTTGTTGCCATTCTCAAGCAGTTTCGTCATCTATCCCTAATAGACAGCAGGCTTCATGAGGAGTAAGGTGATGAGCGCCACACTCTGGTTGTTGTTGACATTCTCAAGCAGTTTCGTCATCTATTTCTAATACACAGCAGGCTTCATGAGGAGTAAGGTGATGAGCGCCACACTCTGGTTGTTGTTGACATTCTAAAGCAGTTTCGTCATCTATCCCCAATGGAAAGCAGGCTTAATGAGGAGTAAGGTGATCAGCGCCACGCTTCGGTTGTTGTTGACCTTCTGAAGCAGTTTCGTCATCTATCCCTAATGGACAGCAGGCTTCATGAGGAGTAAGGTGATGAGCGCCACACTCTGGTTGTTGTTGACATTCTCAAGCAGTTTCGTCATCTATCCCTAATAGACAGCAGGCTTCATGAGGAGTAAGGTGATGAGCGCCACACTCTGGTTGTTGTTGACATTCTCAAGCAGTTTCGTTATCTATCCCTAATAGACAGCAGGCGTCATGAGGAGTAAGATGATGAGCGCCACACTCTGGTTGTTGTTGACATTCTCAAGCAGTTTCGTCATCTATCCCTAATAGACAGCAGGCTTCATGAGGAGTAAGGTGATGAGCGCCACACTCTGGTTGTTGTTGACATTCTCAAGCAGTTTCGTCATCTATCATTAATAGACAGCAGGCTTCATGAGGAGTAAGGTGATGAGCGCCACACTCTGGTTGTTGTTGACATTCTCAAGCAGTTTCGTCATCTATCCCTAATAGACAGCAGGCGTCATGAGGAGTAAGGTGATGAGCGCCACACTCTAGTTGTTGTTGACATTCTCAAGCAGTTTCGTCATTTATCCCTAATAGACAGCAGGCTTCATGAGGAGTAAGGTGATGAGCGCCACACTCTGGTTGTTGTTGACATTCTCAAGCAGTTTCATCATCTATTTCTAATACACAGCAGGCTTCATGAGGAGTAAGGTGATGAGCGCCACACTCTGGTTGTTGTTGACATTCTCAAGCAGTTTCGTCATCTATCCCTAATAGACAGCAGGCTTCATGAGGAGTAAGTTGATGAGTGCCACACTCTGGTTGTTGTTGACATTCTCAAGCAGTTTCGTCATCTATCCCTAATAGGCAGCAGGCTTCATGAGGAGTAAGGTGATGAGCGCCACACTCTGGTTGTTGTTGATATTCTTAAGCAGTTTTGTCATCTATCCCCAATGGACAGCAGGATTAATGAGGAGTAAGATCAGTGCCACGCTCTGGTTGTTCTTGACATTCTCAATCAGTTTCGTCATCTATCCCCAATGGAAAGCAGGCTTAATGAGGAGTAAGGTGATCAGCGCCACGCTTCGGTTGTTGTTGACCTTCTGAAGCAGTTTCGTCATCTATCCCTAATGGACAGCAGGCTTCATGAGGAGTAAGGTGATGAGCGCCACACTCTGGTTGTTGTTGACATTCTTAAGCAGTTTTGTCATCTATCCCCAATGGACAGCAGGCTTCATGAGGAGTAAGGTGATGAGCGCCACACTCTGGTTGTTGTTGACATTCTCAAGCAGTTTCGTCATCTATCCCTAATAGACAGCAGGCTTCATGAGGAGTAAGGTGATGAGCGCCACACTCTGGTTGTTGTTGACATTCTCAAGCAGTTTCGTCATCTATCCCTAATAGACAGCAGGCTTCATGAGGAGTAAGGTGATGAGCGCCACACTCTGGTTGTGTTGATATTCTTAAGCAGTTTTGTCATCTATCCCCAATGGACAGCAGGATTAATGAGGAGTAAGATCAGTGCCACGCTCTGGTTGTTCTTGACATTCTCAATCAGTTTCGTCATCTATCCCCAATGGGAAGCAGGCTTAATGAGGAGTAAGTTGATCAGCGCCACGCTGCGGTTGTTGTTGACCTTCTGAAGCAGTTTCGTCATCTATCCCTAATGGACAGCAGGCTTCATGAGGAGTAAGGTGATGAGCGCCACACTCTGGTTGTTGTTGACATTCTTAAGCAGTTTTGTCATCTATCCCCAATGGACAGCAGGATTAATGAGGAGTAAGATCAGTGCCACGCTGTGGTTGTTCTTGACATTCTCAATCAGTTTCGTCATCTATCCCCAATGGGAAGCAGGCTTAATGAGGAGTAAGGTGATCAGCGCCACGCTGCGGTTGTTGTTGACCTTCTGAAGCAGTTTCGTCATCTATCCCTAATGGACAGCAGGCTTCATGAGGAGTAAGGTGATGAGCGCCACACTCTGGTTGTTGTTGACATTCTTAAGCAGTTTTGTCATCTATCCCCAATGGACAGCAGGATTAATGAGGAGTAAGATCAGTGCCACGCTCTGGTTGTTCTTGACATTCTCAATCAGTTTCGTCATCTATCCCCAATGGGAAGCAGGCTTAATGAGGAGTAAGGTGATCAGCGCCACGCTGCGGTTGTTGTTGACCTTCTGAAGCAGTTTCGTCATCTATCCCTAATGGACAGCAGGCTTCATGAGGAGTAAGGTGATGAGCGCCACACTCTGGTTGTTGTTGACATTCTTAAGCAGTTTTGTCATCTATCCCCAATGGACAGCAGGATTAATGAGGAGTAAGATCAGTGCCACGCTCTGGTTGTTCTTGACATTCTCAATCAGTTTCGTCATCTATCCCCAATGGGAAGCAGGCGTAATGAGGAGTAAGGTGATCAGCGCCACGCTGCGGTTGTTGTTGACCTTCTGAAGCAGTTTCGTCATCTATCCCTAATGGACAGCAGGCTTCATGAGGAGTAAGGTGATGAGCGCCACACTCTGGTTGTTGTTGACATTCTCAAGCAGTTTCGTCATCTATCCCTAATGGACAGCAGGCTTCATGAGGAGTAAGGTGATGAGCGCCACACTCTGGTTGTTGTTGACATTCTTAAGCAGTTTTGTCATCTATCCCCAATGGACAGCAGGATTAATGAGGAGTAAGATCAGTGCCACGCTCTGGTTGTTCTTGACATTCTCAATCAGTTTCGTCATCTATCCCCAATGGAAAGCAGGCTTAATGAGGAGTAAGGTGACAGCGCCATGCTTCGGTTGTTGTTGACCTTCTGAAGCAGTTTCGTCATCTATCCCTAATGGACAGCAGGCTTCATGAGGAGTATGTGGATTTGTTCCGGACTTTCCGCTCTTAAATAAAATTTTCAGCTTCATCGGGGATCAAACTCTGTCCAACATTTGCACTACTGACTTGAGCTATGTGGTTTTTTTACTATTGAATAATATATTTTCGTATTTAAAAAATTTTCAAACTTGTGGTATTCTATTCTCAGCTCATTTTTCTATCAGAGGAAACGCTGTTCCCTGAAGTCGATGTGAAGGTGTGTTTCTACCATTTTGTAGCCGAACCGATGTGTAAGACTGGTATTGAATGATGGTATATTAATAGAATTTCTAATCAGGACTCGAGCTCAGTGTTTTAAAATGTTTTTAATCCGATTACTTTGCTCAGTACTGAAAAATATGTATATGATAGCCGTGATGTGACCCGCCACGAAGGCCGTGGTCGCTAAGGCACAATGACTGTCCGGTGTTGGAGAGTTGTTTAGCTAGTTCGAGCCCTGTACTTAGATGACAGTGTAGGTAAAGTGGTGATGGTGCACGGATTCTAATCACCAGGTTGTATACCAGAGTCTTTGGTTAAACCCGAAACCTCGGTGTAGTGCATGTATGATGATTTGTCCGTTCATTCAACAGAGACGGTTCAAGGTCAGTCTGCTGCATCTCCACTGCGCTGCTTACCTCTACATGCGCCTACCTGGACACAGCAGCCTGCTAGAGGTAGTGGTGAGGTGAGAGGACAAAGACCTTGATCCGCCAGTTCGGAATGAACAGGGTATAAACCCGACGGAGTCTATAGTGGCCGGCACCGGGTTTCACCTCCACACTGGGGAAGGAAATTCAAAATCTCCCCTCAAAAAATACATCTATCTGAAGTTGCAATCGTGGGGTAACGGCCTATGCCCGAATACATGGTATCTATGCCATGGGGTCCAAGTGCTGAACATGTCTTTTCCATTCCCAGGAGGTGTGGTGTAATTCCCTAACTGCCCATTGTCTTTCTACCGTTTGACTTGTGTAAATACCAGAATTAACAGGAAGCTAAGTGTCACCATCTGTTCGTGAACCGTGTATGTTTTATTGAGAATTTTATTTTTTTTATAAGTGAAAGATTTTTGCCGTTGCAGTCTTCACTTAGATGTTTATGGAGAACAGTCAAAAAGATGAAATCAGAATGGACAGTGCGATAGATTACAGAACTAACGGGGAACGGAACGTCTGACATGCTAGAAATGTCAGTTGCAAATAAATTTTTGAAGAGTGGGTAAACTTTTAACGGTTTGGAACAAGTGATTGTTAACATCTACAAATAAATATTTGCTGTAGAAAATATTGCTAGAAGCTGTGAAAGCCGATCTATTGTATATTGGTTAGAATGGTCAACTTTTAATCATTAATCCAAGTTAGGATAAGGCGCCAGTATGGCTCCACCACACTGGATCTGCGGGGGACAAAACAGCCAGGTTCAAATCCTTAAAACTGCGTTTAGATCATTTCTCGCAATCATTTAGGCGGTACAGGTAAAGATTCATTACTGTAATTGAAACATTAAAAGCTTAAAATCAAGTGCGGCTATCAATTCCTTGGAGAACACTTTGAAGATCCGAATTGTCAGAGTGGTGTTGGGAGTATTTCCCATTTACGCAAGTTTTCTGCACATATTTCAAAACCAGTGCAAACCTTTTAAAGGTCTTTGAAGAACTTGCGACTAAGGTTACTACGAACTGGTAGCTAAAAGGTGGCAGTGCAATCAGATTGAGCACCTGTAGAATGGAAGATAATGTCCCTTGTAGCGGCAACAACATTTGTCTTCATGAGGAACAAAGAAATATCTCGTCTATGGTGCCCATTGAATGTGTTAAAGAAATGCAAATACTTTCTGTGTAGTTTGGCAGTTACTGGTAGAGTTCGGCAAACTCCTGACATGCGGAAATTATCTTCGATAGCTGTTATTCAAAACATAATAAAATATTATTTCACTTGGTGCTATGGAACATGCTGGTCGAGCTTGTCGTTTTGGAGTATGCTTGGTCCAGCCATCTAGATCATTAGAGTTGTTAAAGGACTGGGGTCAAGGAACGGGAAGAAATCAGGCCATGGCTTTTTAAAGAAACCATCCCAGAATTCGCCAGGAGTGATTTGGGGAAACCATGGAAAACTCAAATCTGGATGGCCGGACGGGGATTCGAACCCGCGTCCTCCCGAATGCGAGGCAGAGCGTTACCGCTCACCCAACACGCTCTGTTTTCCCGAAATTACTCCGGACGAATACCTTGATGGTTTTATGGGCGAATTCATTCCCGTTCCTTGCCTACCGTTCTCTCCCAGTTCCAGTGTCCTCGGCGTTGACAAACTGTAAAGCTACAATCAAAAATAAAAAAGAAGATTAAGCATATTTGTACCTGAGACAACATTGCCTGACCAGCTGGAGCTTCTTATTTGCTGACAGTAATTTGAACAGGTATGTCATGTTCCACGTTCCATATAGACCTTATAGCTCCACATCAGTAGTAAAATATACATTGAACTAGCCTAGATCCCAGAGTTGTTCTTAATCGCTGAATTAACCAAGCGGTCGAAGGGTGGATTGGTTAAGCAAGCACCAGCAACGAAGATTTATTGACAGCCTTTTATGGAAAAGGTTAGGCAGCCATAACGCAGGTACCTTAAGACACTACATAACACGGTAGGGTGGCCACCCCTGAAGCTACTCTCCTCTCTCATTGTGGCTTGAGATGAGAAGCTAAGCACTGGTAACTCTGAGGATACCGTAATTGTTGGCGGCGCTCCTAGTATCACCATAATTGGTAACGTAATTACTCCGGCCTACCGATATAGCGTAATTATAACTGTCATTTTTCACGAGGGATGACTCTCCCTCGCCAGGTATATTGTACTTCACGATATCGAAGGCTCACTAAACAAAATTGATTTAGCGATATCAGATCGCACTTCTATGATTTCTATACGCATTTTCTTAGTTATAAAGAGAAGTTAACAAGCCTCAGTTTGGTAGAGTATGAGAAAGTTCTAACACACTAGTAACAGGCAGGTATAAAAGGATCAGGTTAGAATCTCGTTCCAGAAGTTTTTAGGGTATTTTCGATATTCACCTCGAGGAGCACTCAATGGCGCCCACTTGCTGCTTTTGAATTATTACTCGCAATAATCTAGGTGGAATAGATAAAGATTCATTAGACTAATTGAAATAGTAAAAGCTTAATCAGCTTTTACTTAATCAAGTGAAGCTATCAATTCCTTGACGAACGTTCTGGTCTGAAGATACGCTGTGACAGAAAGGTGCCAATATTTCAAAACCAGTGCGAAGGTCTTTGCAGAATTTACGACTAAGGTTGCTGCGACCTGCTGAATGCAACCAGGTTGAGCACCTGTATAGTGGAGCCTGATACAGATTCAAATCCTCCTCCAGCCATTCAGATTTCGGTTTTCCTTAGTCTCCCGAAATCACTCCATGCGAATGCGGGGATGGTTACTTGTGAATTATGATAGTAACGATACTGCTGCTTCGTCTGCCTAGTGCGTGAAGCTGCTCACAATTTTCTTTCTTTGTATGCATGTCTGTCGGTGACGCCACCTGGAGTATTTCCGTTTATGTGCAGGCCATGACAGCAAGCAGTAGCTTTTTGTGTGTGATTTTCTTTTTTTGTAAAATGTCTATTTTGCAGCTCTGAGGGGATTGTTACATAGTTTACCAAGCATATGCCAAGTCATAGAACAGCAGGATGCAAATGTATCGTTATAACGAGATGGTTGCCAGTTCTGTAATATGGAGTGTCCTGTGAAACGTTTATTAACGTGATAAAGACTACCGGGTTTGATGCGAATTGACTGTTGAAGCCTGGTTAATCGGACGTAACATTGGCTGCGAAATTTAGGATTGGATTCTCCGCAGTGTTACGGGTGTACCTCATGGACAATAATACTTGCAATGACGGAAGCGGAACAGCATATGCATCTGTGCTAACAGACGAATCACACTACATGAAATGAATAACGCACAAGAGACGTGTCTGCGAAATCTGTGCAACGCCGTTTGACGCTGATGGTATAAGCCAAAAGAACATCGACACTAGTGTCTCTACTCACAGCATGGCATTGGCTATCATCGGGTCACGTGGCCCTCTTTGGACCCTAGATGACTGGAAGAAGGTAGCATGGTTCACGCTTCCATTTAGTTTGTGTCAACTGTGGATACTTATGTCAGTAAGACATTGTGCAAATTGGTAGTGACTTCGGAACCTGTGGAGCATTTTTATCTGGCTTAAATTGGGTTATCTGGTCAATTCTAACCGGTCCATGGCAGAATATCACGCCTGATAGCAATTTGAAGCACTTTAGAGAACTTAATGGAAGTTCCAGGATAATATTGTACCCATCACCTGGCTCAAATTGTGTCCGAATGGTTTGAGTAACACTCGAGACAATTCTAGCACATGATTTTGCCACCTAGACCTTCAGACATGAACCCTGAGTATCGCATTGGAGGATATGATGGACAGAGCAATTTGTGCACGAAATCGGGACTGTGTTGCCATTCGGAAGAGTACACCTGATTGTGCTGTTACTGAGTTTCACTTCTTCCGTCTTTCCTCTCTCAACCACAATATAAACAATACACTTAACACACCCAACATCAGTCATCCACAAATGCAGTAATTCTTACGAACACTTTCACACTGCCCAATTCATCTGACATATTCCACAGAAATTGCGTTTGTCAGAACATCTCTGAGGCAAACCCACATAAAAGACACGTGTGGCATTATGTAACTTCGTAATTAAGTCACCAGGAGCATACAAGTTGAATACTATTTTACTGGAAATTAGTTTTAGACCGCTATATTTTCTGTATTATTTTGTCAACCTGCTCACGAAAGCAGGCCTGTTTCATGTTTCTAGCGAATGACACGAGGTTTAACTTGTTCGATCCCAGGTGGTGGCAGAAATCTTTGATTCGGTTTATGGTTGGCATGGTAGGAGAAGTGGTGATGCAAAATTCCTAAACTCCAGAATACGTAATAGACGCCTGGTATAAATCCCAAACTTTTCCCCAGTGTATATTTAGTGAGTGCATACCTCACTGCCTGTGATAATCATCCGTCGGATGGGCTCGTAATACAGGGTCCGGCAATAAAACCTCCCTCATTTTAATATGTTGTCACATAAAAACTAAATATGATAGAGAATAATTACTTTTATTTATGAAAAATACATACTTTTCCATTTTTAATTATATGGTTTTAAAAATTATATCTGCTAAATGACGTCCTACATTGTTGACACATTGACAAAGTCTATCCCGAAAGTTCTCCATACATTTTCGTGTCATTTGTCTTGGAATGGCTGCCAATTCTTGGGTAATGTCCTCTTTAAGTGCTTGCAGTGTTGTGGGACGATTTTTGTACACTAGAGGCTTCAAGTGTCCTTAAAGATTGGTGAATGTTGCATAGACACACTCACACGCGCCAAATTTTCCGGCGTTGTTGCAGTCCGAGGACGGCCTGTAGGTTTTCTTTTTAGTGCTGAACCTGTCTTTCTAATGTTTGACACCCACAGTTGAATAGTTTTTCTATCCAGGACACGATCGTGTAGGCCAAGTTCGGATCGTCTCCGAAAATCTCAGAACAACTGCTACGAATAAATTCATCCACAGCAAACGCACGATTCTCACCAAGCCACGCCATGGCGCACACTGAAAATGGCAGGTACACCTCTTTAAAACAAAACACATTCCACATCAGTATCCTCACTACAACCCGCACGCCGGCTACGTGAAATGCGGGAGGTTTTATTGCCGGACCCTGTACTTGGTGGTCTCCAGGTGTCATTCGGAATAATAGGTCAGCACAGGACTTAGCCCTTTCCTTTTTTCATCCTCGTGTACATAAAAAAATCTACGCAGATCACTTCCTAACAAGCATCACAATTATCTACTTAGATACAATATACACACACGAAGCAAAGGCACTGGACATCATACCTTCGTACCAACATCAAGAATAATTCTTCCTAGGAGGTTTAAAGTGCATGATTTTGGCTATCTACTTTACTTATTTTAGTATATGCTTTTTTGTAACAATTCAATAAAATTCGTATTGTTACTTGAAACATATAATTATCCTTATTTAACTATACTAACACCTCAAAGCGCTAATTGTTCCATAACAGAATATCCGAGGATCATAAATTTTCCATCTCAAACATAGTGGCCCAGCCGATAAACTCTATCACAAGCCCAAATTCCTTTAATAATAAATCACTCTTACGGTCTTAAACATTTGACGCTTTCGTGGCTAATAATTGTTTTAGTGAGAGAAGAAATAATTCGGCTAAATGTTAAATTTTAAAACACGCTTAATTGATACGTAATATTTACACATTATGGCTTGTGTGTACGACTCCGTGTACGATTAATAAGGAACTACATCAGAAATCATAAACTTATGATGAATGATTACTGCCAATGCAATTAAATTTTTTGTTCGTTTTTACTTTTTTACCGATGGCGTTTCATTTCTTTCATAGAAGCATCGTCAGCGGGTTTTCCTGTTAAATACTTCTATTAAACAAGTGAAATACGTTCCACAAAAATAATTAAACAAACAAGCCAACGAATCTCTTTCAATTATTACACGAGAAATCTTTGAATGATTTTTGTGTAAGGATTCTTTAATAATTTTTATTGTTTAAAACGCTAATTTACGTCGTAGATAGAGTGATAACCTTACGTATATCACCATTTAGATGGCGAGAAGTGTTTCCAGTTTTTGTATCACATTTATTCTTTTAGTAACGACAGAAAGAAACTGAAACAGATTCCGGTGGATGAGAGGAAACGCTCGGGCAACGGTACGGCCAGCCAGCATCTGCAGTTTATATTCATGTGACAGCATCCAAAAATTATTGTGATCACTTTACACAAATTTGTTGAAAGCATAAAACACTTAAAAAAGTGTGTAATTTTTCAGTGATCTAGTGGTAATAGTATAGATATTAATCAGACTGTTTAGTGGTCGAAAGACCAATCACTGTTAAAAGAAAACTAATTCAGATAATTTGAAAAGTTTTTTTGTTATAAATAAAACATATAGCGCGAATTCTGCGATGGTTACATATAAACAATCCAACAAAAAATGAAAAGTTAAGAGATTAGTGAAAATTATGGGATAAGTAATACAGGCTAATTTTTAATAAGTCATAAAATGAAAAAAATTGGGGTTTTTGGCATGATTTGAACATACTATCTTTTGGCTCAAATCTGCTTTAAAAAATGTAAAGGTTTTTGCAGTATTTAGAATAATTACAGACCAGACTTAATGCAAAGCCAATAAAAGATCGCTTGGTACATATTATCTTTGGTTATCGATATCGTGCTTTGGATCCTGCAATTTGTCTCTAACTACCATTGCCTAGCTTTAAGTTACCCACGGCTCAAAGGATTTAAATACCCAGATTTCTTACTTCTACCCTTTCAGAAGAATTGATATGTATAAACGTTCAAGTTTTCCGCACATTGTGACACTTTTCGTGATCGAAAAGAGATGGAAAAATTGTATTTAACGTCTATAGACTCCTTATTGAACCTCAGTGCCGACGCTAACAAAGTTTGCAGCAAAATAATTTTTACTGTAACACTAGTTCGTTACATATGATAGACCTAATACTGTGATTAATTCCCTTCTTGGTAGTTTCAAAATAACAGGCAACTTATTTTTTTCTTATTTTTAAATAAATTGGAAAACATTGTAATTTAGTAGCTTTTCCCTGGGATCGAAATACATTAAATCAGTTCTGATAAGGTGATAACATAATGCATAGGCAGTTTCGTGGATGCTGGAATGAAAAAGTATGTCTTTCGTGTTTGCCTTAATTCCGGCATTCTAACATAGGTGGAATTGAAGGGTATTGCTCAACATAATTTCAAACGTATGTCTGACGTTTTAACTTTATTTCCAAACTTGGCGTTCCTGGCTAATGTTTTGGCATCATTTCAGTTTTATGCTGGAGACATTATAAAAATTAATATAAAGTAGTTAACACTACATGTTTTTGGCTACTAGCGGAATAACAAGTGTAGGATGAGTCTTTTAGATTAATGGATTATGGGATCACTGCTTTACAAATACTTTTGGTTACAAACAGTATTACCGTAAGTAATTTACTGGTGGAGAATCCGAAGTAACTCACTTTCTATGGCTGGAATTAATTTTTTTATATAAAAATTTCCGTGAATGAAGATTTAAGTTTACTTACAGATGGCACATGTTGCAGTAAGTGTAGACGTAGAAAAAGGCACACGTCTGCTGCATGTGCTATGTTCCAGCGTCTATGATAACAATATTCATTCAAATAAAATAGAGGACTTACAATTAGTTTGACGGGCGAAGGCTTATGCACCCACGTTTCAGTTACTCAGTATTCAGCTTCCTTTGTTTCCTCACATTATTAATGCGTCTATAAAAATGGATGTCTGTGTGTTTGAATGTTCTTTATACAAATCAACAGCTTTTTTCCGAACTCTATGAAACTTCCCACACGTATACTTTAAACAAGGCGAAACATACTGTCCACATTTGGTTTACAAAAACCCACCACCTCTCCTCAATCACCCCTATTAAGAAAAATTTACACGTGCATCGGTTCAGCTTTTTGCATATATCTCGAAAACGGTAAGGGAATCGGGCCAAGTGGATGGTGGTGATGTATGTTTACGACAATCAATTCAATCAAACGTGATAAAAAATCAGAACTTTCATATCCATACCCCAAGCAACGCCGGGTACTCTGCTAGTTATTAATTAAATAATAGTGAAAATACTGCAAGGCAATGAAAATGAAGGATAGTAAAAGTAAACACCCAATTGCCAGTGTGAACCACAAACACGTAAAATCCATTGTTAGTTTGTAATTTTGAATGCAATTTCAAAACGATCTTAATAATTTGCTACATTTTTATGCAGTTCAATAAAATCGTACCATTTACTAATATCCGTGAACAACCCTTTGATACCCCAAATCATATTTATTTTCTCAGTCTTACACAGGGTAAAAAGTGTTCAGAAGCAAAAAAAAAAAAAAAAAAAAAAAAAAAAAAAAAAAAAATAGTTTGGATTAAAAGTTGTAAGATTTTTAAAGGCAACATTTTATTCCCTTAAACAGGATATTAAATAAAGAAACTACAGTGAATATTATCCCCATGTTTACAATTGATATGACCTGTAATGCCAGATTTTCTCATACAAAATGTAATAAGGAGTGTCTAACATTTTTAACTTGTAAAGAGATCATAACACAGGTGTAGTGGGCAGAGCAATAGATGATGGAACTAGTCTTTTAACTTCTAGGAACGATGTAATCAACATTCCCTAGAATACAGCTTAGGCGATTTGGGACAGCAGATTCTGAGAATGAATTCAAATGACTGTCGTAAATGTGCCGGCTACGAAGCTTTATCCGTATCACGTAGTTCCGAGCGTTTAATAGGGCCTACTAACAGTAGAAAAAAGGCACACGTGATATTCTGCTTCCATAGAGCACCATCTAAAAATTTATGGATTGTCTCGTTTAATGAATAGATCTAATAATGAGGTTATCTAACTGTACATATATCCTTCCTGTATTTAAAAAAGTTAATTTTACACTTTTGATTTAATTGATAGACTGTTGTCTATACAACAGGAGCCATTTGTTTGTTGAATTACGGTGCTGTCAACATTGAATCAAACTATTCTGCTGTCCACTGTTGGTAATGACGGAATACCTCTTCAATAAATAGCTCAAATAAAATGTCATTGCCAAAGTATCACTGAATGATAAAATAATCCACACCATGCAAAGATAAAAATCATATTAATTTGTAACTGTATTGATTCAGTCAATAACTTTTAACAAAACTGTTGCAACATTATGACGTCAACATATTTGCTGTAAACACTTGTCACAGTATCTTGCCTGCTCTCTTTTGTAACAATGGAGTGTGCAAACCACGTAGCTCCATTTTGGCCTCCTGTGAACTCCCCCCTCCCCCCCCCCCACGTAGCCCTACGTGGCTTTTGCCTCTAAACCCCCCTCCCCCCCTCCCTCCCCGCGTAGCACGTAGCTTTTTCCTCTTTTGATTCCAGAAGACATTTTGTACCGTTTTCTCTTTTCAGACTATTGTAAATTACATACGAATATAATTAACTGAGGGAAATAAATATTCACATGCTGTTGTGAGTCTATTCCTCATTTTAACTGTGAAAAATGTTATGAAAGGAAAGCTACGTGGTCTGGCTCGGAACCCTCCCTCTCCCCCCCCGCGTAGCCTAGCGTAGCCATCCAGCCAACCCCTCCCCCCCCCCCCCCCCTGGACCGGCCCACGTAGTTTGTGCACAGTCCCCAAGCATTCACCTGTAGCAGTTTTTCAATCCGCACAGTCACTAACACTTGAAAGCCGTTCCCCAATGATAACCAAACAATACTCCGCGGTTCACTGGTAGACAAACTTCTAAATTTTAAATATCTAGTATACCTTAAGCTTCACGAATTACATTGCGCACTGAACCTCTGAAACAAATTGCGCAAAACCGGAATACACAGTTATCAACGTATATCAGAAACCTCACATACGCACCCCGTTCCGGCGCATTCAAATTGTTTTATCAGAAGTAATATGATAAACGGAATGTCAATATTGTTAAACCATAAAAAAATAACTTAAGAACAACTATATATTTTCACTTCCTCATACTTGTTACCTTACGTAACATACCACTCACTGATAGCAAGTCCAAATAATTGCGCAACATTACATGCTGCTCAATCAGCTGTTCACTTTTCTCACATGTGCTTGTGACGACTCCTCATCTGACATGACCTCCCTTCACAGGCTTATGGTCATGTAGATTGAACCAGTAGTGTCTATCAACACTGACAAACACTTGCTTATCTTGAACAAAATGCACGTAACAAAGAATCATCAACTGACTCGTGTTATAACCATCACAAATTTAGACACACACAAAAAGAGAAAGTTACAGTCGAAGTCTAACCACTTTATAAAATCTTAAAGCTTAAACATATCTTAATCCTAACTTCGTTTTTTTTTTTTTTTTTTTTTTTTTTTTTTTTTTTTTTTTTTTTTTTTTTTTTACTTTGGATATGCTAGTCAACATCAATCAGTGTGAGATATCCCCACTACCTCAAAAAGTCCATAGCAAATAACAGAAAACTGATTTCTGGGTTAATGTCTGATGATTTACCTATGTTTTTAAATGCACCAATTCTCTAAAGTTAAATTCGGGTGGTTTGTGTCCCCTATTGCATCTCTTATTTTCTTAAAATTCTTCAAATAATTTTTTCTATTCCTATGATACATCCTTTACATCTTTAAGCTTGTCTAACCTTATCCATTTTTTTTACTTCTGCTACTTTGGTGAGTTCTCGAGTGCGTGTCGGAGATGGTACCTAAGAAATAAAATTTCCAAAAAACCACCCCCTCTTCCCCCTTACACCCCATAGTTTAAAAAACCCACAGATTTTATCCGATTTCTACGGAAATTTGCACATGTATACTGTAAAACAAACAGAAAAATACAGCCTACATATGGTTTCCGAAAACGCATCCCTTCTCCCCCTTCCCACCCCTTAATTATTACCCAAACTGACACTTTTTATCCGATTTCGATAGAACTTTGCACACATATACTTTAAAAAATAGAAAAGTACTGTAGACATTAGTTTTATAAAAACCCAATCCCTCTTCCCTTTTCCACCCCAAAACCATCCACTCTTCCCCCTTACACCCCATAATTTAAAAGACCCACAGATTTTATCTGATTTTGATGACGAATGGCACACATATACTTTAAAACGAATAGAAAAATACTGCCTACATATAGTTTCCAAAAACACATCCCCTCTCCCCCTTTCCACCCCATTAATTTTTACTCAAACCCACACTTTTTATCCGATTTCGATGGAACTTTACACATGCATACTTTTAAAAAAATAGAAAAATACTGTAGACATTAATTTCACAAAAACCAGATCCCTCTCCCCTTTTTTACCCCTTCATTATTGTTAATGTTCTTTATACAAAGCTACAGTTCCTATCAGATTTTGAAGGAATTTTGGACATGTATAATTTAAAACAAACAGTAAAATACTGTTTACTTTAAGTTTATCAAAGCCCAACCCCATCCCCTAGCCCTTTTCTCCTCCCCTATTAATTTCCAGTGATCTTTATTGAAACCCACAGTTTTTATCTGATTTCGGTAAAACTTTGGATTTGTATACTTCAAAACAAGGAGAAAAATGTTGTTTACATTTGGTTTTAAGCAACCAGATGCTGTCCCCTTTTACCCCAACCCCCTAATTTTTGTCAATATTTCATATACATACCCACAGTTTTTACACGATAACGATGGAACGTTGCACACGCAAACTATATTTAGATTGCAAGAACCGAAACCCTCTTCTCCTTTACCTCCCCTCTTATTATTTTCCCAACGTTCGTTATATATACTCACAGTTTTTATCAGATATCGGTGGAACTTCACACACGCATACTTTAAATCAAGGAGAAAGATACTGTCTACATTTGATTCACAAATCCCAACCTCTCATCTCCTCTATTCCCTCCTCTCTTAATTTTCAGTGATCCTTACACTAACTTTATTCAATGTGGATGGAACTTAGCACATGTAAAAATTAAAGGATAGGTATAAATGCTGTCTATCTTTGGTTTACAAAACACACCCACTTTTCCTATCACCCTAATTAAGAAAAATTTACCATTCAGATTTTTGGAAATTAGACAAAGTAGATGGCAACATTATTAAAGTACACATTATTTCCTGTTAAACAGCACTGGACAGATTACGATCGGACAATTGCTGACCACTGACTGATTTACACGCGTAACTTTTCTCTGTTTAGCATATATGTCCAAAACAAACTCAGATTTTTTTTGTATATATGCTGATTGAAATCACCAAAAACATTACATATCCAAGACCATTACAATAAACTTGAAATTGAATGAAACAGTAATTAAAATTTATACATAAATATCTAATTTTTACTAAATACAAACTTTGAAATGTATTCTCTTAATCTATATGTGTACTCAAGTATAGCAATAGTGAAGCATTGCCGGGTCAGCTAGTTGAATATAGAAAGCTGTTAGTAACTTATGATTAGTCTGAAACAACACTAAGTCGGCATAACATGACAGGAAAGTCATCACTATATCATTCTATCGTCGAACCTGTCTCATAAAGAGAATCAGTTTCCAACATACTTAGAAACAGAAAAACTAACGAAGGTGCGGGGATGTGGAGGGAGGAGGGGGGGGGGTTTAGCTAAGGACAGCTTTATTTCACATTGGTCTTTTCATCTTCAACATGAGCATCAAATTCTTGGATTTTCTAATAACATTAGCTGCTCCTGCTCTGCTTAGGCAAGGTTTACGCCCGCAAAGCATGTCAAAAAAGAACACAAAATAAACTGGTGCCAGAAACATTTAGGAAGACACAAAGTAATGGTACAGTGCAGAGCCAATCGACATCTATACTAAAATATGTTTTCTCTCTAAACGAAATTTAGAAACAAATAATACACTAACAGACTGCGCGAGAAGCACAGCTTGAGAAACCGATGTAACATTACAGATTAACACACACATCCGTCAGTCTGTCACCATTCGATAAGTTCTCAAGACATCGTGACTAAAACTATTAATCATGTATTGTGATCTTCCTACAGATATGAAGTATTTCCATGCCAAATTCCATCAATCTCGGTATACCCATTTAGTTGACAAACCTTACAAAAAGACAATGACTTACTTTCGCATATATAATATTATTAGTACAGATCACACACACACACACACACACACACACACTGACTGCAATAGAAACAACGGCTGAGTGATCAATACAGCGTAAAAAGGTGTACACCTACAGCATTGTTAGACCGCGTACGATTTGCCAAGCTTTTCACCCTTATAAATTTGTGATATCTACAGTTTAATATGGAATCTGAAAAACTGACCATACGATCAAAAACAATTCTCAAAAATATTTCCTTTTTTTTTAAAAAAAAACGGCCTCCTCCTCTCTCCGTTTGAACCTTCTTTGGTTTGGCTTCTCTGTCATTTGTCTATTTCTCAGTTTTGATGTTTTCTTACTTTATTCGTTTATAACAATTAAAAAATTTGCAAAGGTGCTTTTCTTTTGATCTGGTGTAAGTTTGTTGTATTCTTCTGTTAGGTAGAACCAGTATTCCTGTTTTGTTTTGCTCTTGTTTGAGAATGCGTAGTAGACGGCGTGTCCTAGTAGTCACATTGTGGCATCATGTTTT
Source organism: Vandiemenella viatica (assembly GCA_031002005.1). Taxonomy (NCBI): domain Eukaryota; kingdom Metazoa; phylum Arthropoda; class Insecta; order Orthoptera; family Morabidae; genus Vandiemenella; species Vandiemenella viatica. The sequence goes on from CM061921.1 coordinate 364,922,467, forward strand.
GTGTCTGGATATGCTTTCCCCTGTGGTCTTATTAATTCTTCGGTTCTGATTTTTTGTGGTCCTGTTTATAATTGAAACTTTTTCTTTAGTCCATTCCAATATTACTTTCGTTCCTTCACACTCAGTTATGTGGATTAGGGTGTCGGTTTGTTGGAATTTGCTGCACTTGTTTGAATTGCTAAGATGTATTGAGTATAGTTTCTCGTTAGTGTTTATCATATCATTGACCACTTTATACCGCGTGGATTTAACTGCAAGATTTTACGTTTTATTGCTGACATTTTTTCCAGATTTGCTGCCAACTGAAATGTAGGTATTTTTCTTCCTGTCGATTCTTTTGGTTTTTACAATTGATTTTTTCTAGAAGGTGTCGTGTTTTGATCTTGAGGCTTTGTTTCTGTGATAGGTAGCTGATTTCTAAGTGGTATAACCTTTATATGACTCCATTTGTAGTGGATTCCTCCTACATTCACCGTTGGTGTTTTGCTGCTGTGTTGTAATTCATTTGCCAATACGCTGGTTATACTTTGTGGTAGGTTGTTTTAGATCTTCATCATTGTTGTAATAAATAATGCCCTGCACTTCAACTCTATGTGGATTAATCATAAACCTCCTTTTGTTTTGGGACTGTTGCGTATTTTATCTTAAAGATGTTTCCTCTTAGTATGAAGTTACATAGGCATGAAGTTATTCTCTTGGCGATTGAAGCTTGAATTGGGAATATGCTTCCTAAGTATAATATTTTAGAAACTATGTATTCGTTAACCAGATCCACTTTCTGGTACATAATTAGGTTCCGGATTTAATGTTCTCTTACTGCTCCTCTTATCACATTTAGCTTTGTCCTCCAGTTTGTTGCCATCATTTTTAGTGGACACGTGTGCAGTTCTACTCCTAAGACTTGTATTGTTTCTCTTTCTTGTATCCAATATGGCTGCTGACATAGAATGCCATTACCTAGCTTCAGCATCTTGTATTTAGTTAATTTGATTTTTGCCCCCCTTGCTCGACAATATTTTAAGATGTTTTCCCCGATAATTTTTATTTCTTCGTCATTCCTGGCCAATACACATACATCATCGGCATAAGCTCTGAATGTGATTTTTCTGTTTGCGTAGTTTATTCCAGATATGGTGCAGTTTATGTATCGCAACGGGGGTTCCAGATCACTGGAAGAAAGCGCCATTAATATGGGGTCACCCTGTCTTACAGACCTTTTTATTTGCACCGCTTTTGTTCTGAAGCCATTAACTGAAACTTGTGATTCTGCTTCATGGAGCAATTTCGGTATAATTTTGATAAGAGTTACTGAATCCCATTCTCTCCATTGTCTTTTCTATGTACTGTGACTGACCCTGTCGAAGGCTTTATTAAAGTCGATAGATAATAGCTCTGCATTTATTCCTGTTACTGCTGCGGCCGCGATGACGTCTCATTACTCGCTTAACGTCCCTATAATTGTTCTGCCAGGTACTGCACTAAACTGATGTTCCGCGATTATTTTATTCATCAGTGGCATCATTCTTTTTGTCAGTATTCTAGTGAACAATTTATAGTCTGAATTTAGTAATGATATAGGTCTCATTCCGTCAAGGTTATTGTTGTTGTGGTTGTTTGGTATCAGAACTATTATTCCTTCTTTGAAGCTTCTGGGTACATTAGGTATTGTATGCACATCATTAAGTACTTCCGTCAGTTGTTGTTGGATGGCTGGCCACAAGTGTAGATATACTTCAACTGGAATGCCGAGGGGCTAGGTGATTTGTTCTTTGGGCTTGTTTTTATAGTTTCTTCTAGTTCTTCTTCTGTTATTCTACTTTCCAGTTGTATGTTGTCATTTGCGTCAATTCCGCTGCACACCACACTGAGTAAGTCATTGGAGTCTTCCTCGTCAATACTTCCCTCGTGGTATAGTTTCCTCGTGGTATAGTTCCCTCGTGGTATAGTTCCCTCGTGGTATAGTTCCTGAAAGTGCTTATGAACTTCGTTTCTTCAGTGTCTTCACTGATTTTTTTTTTTTTTAAATCTGCTTAACGTCTCTCTAACAGCGAGGTCTTTAGAGACGGGAAAGGATGGGGGGCAAGGAATGGGAAGGAATTCGGCCACGGCCTTTTGAAGGAAGCATCCCGGCATTTGCCTGGAGTGATTTGGGAAACCATGGAAAACCCAAATCTGGATGCCCGGACGGGGATTCGAACCGCCGTCCTCCCGAATGCGAGGCCAGAACGCTAGCCGTTACACGACCACGCTCGGTTTCACTGATTCTCAAGTTTTTAAGAATTTTGATCCTTGCTGTTTTCTTTTACCGCATAAGGTGGTATATTGAAGTCTTTTCCTCTGGTACAGCGTATTTGTTTTTCGATCTAATCATCATTTTCTCCAGTTCTGCACGTTTTATTGCTACCAGTTTCTATTTTATTCTTTTTATTTTTATTAAGTCTTGAGTTAATCTGTCAGTGTTCCGGTAAGCATCTCTTAGATACGCATAGTAAAACTCCGCTGTTTCCTTATGTTCTTGATTGTTTATTTTTCCGTATTCTATCAGCATGCGGCGCAATTTTGGTTTCGCGCATTGTAACCACCATTCTGCCGGCCTCGGTAGCGTAGGGGCTAGAGCACTAGCTCCACGTGCCGAAGGTCGCCGGTTCGAATCCGGCCGCGGGCATGGATGTTTAGGTGTTGTGTGTCTGTGTGAATGTCCTGTGGTGTCTACACATAGGAAGCATAAAACGCACTGGAGAAACTAAAAAATTCACTTGAAGAGAAATAAACACATTGAGCTGGCTGATTGGCTTAGTAGCCGAAAGCCATTAAAAAAAAAAAAAAAAAAAAAAAAAAAAAAAAAAAAAAAAAAAAAAAAAAACCATTCTAATTTGTTGCTGTATCGTTGAAATTGCCTCATAGATATTTGCCATGTTTCTTGGAACATTTCATTAAGTCCACGATCTTTTAGAAAAATATTATTAAAGTTCCAGGAGACCAAAAAAGAGCTACGTGACTTATGGACGTTCCCTTACCTCTTCTGTTTATTTGGCCGATGACCTGCCTGATATCTGTAATTCTTCAACTTCTTTCGTAGCTTCGCGGCAGTTGTCCGTTTACACGTCCATACTCGTCGGCTGCTAGCACCGAACTGCCCTACAGATATGAAGTATTTCCATGTCAAATTCCATCAATATCGGTATAGACAAACCATACAAAAAGACAAAGACTTACTTCCGCATATATATTATATTATTAGTGCAGATAACACACACACACATACTGACTGCAATAGAAACAACGGCTGAGTGATCAATACAGCGTAAAAAGGTGTACACCTACAGCATTGTTAGACCGCGTACGATTTGCCAAGCATTTCACCCCTGTATATTTGTGATATCTACAGTTTAATATGGAATCTGAAAAACTGACCGTCCAAGCATGGCTCATACGATAAAAAACAATTCTTAAAAACATTTTCCTCCATTGGGATTCGAACCAAGAACTACGGTCCAAGCATTGGTAAGACAGCGCGTTAACCACTGAGCTACCAGCCTGCAATACTGTAAGGTGCTACAGAGTCCTTAGCGTCGGTCTATGTTCGTTTCGGTAATTTTTTGAATGTACATGACAATATGTACTATTTATACAGAAAAAGTATTCTATGTTCAACCTAATGCCAAATCGCATCTCCTTGCCAAATTTCATCACGGTCAGATTAGCCGTTTAGCCCAAGAAACGTAACAAACAGACAGACAGAGAGATAGAGTTACTTTCACAATCATAATATTAGTATAAATATCAAAAATTTTCTCTCTGGGTAGTACTAGAAATTCTATAAATGTAGTGTAGAAACAGCAGCTATTACTTACAGCTTAATAGTTATTCCATTCAGCCTGAATTTCCATCTATATTCCGGAACTGTCAACTGCACGCAGTGTCCCCCGAATTCTCTTATCGTCTTTTTCAGAACACAGAGCATTTAGTATATTTATCATGTCTTTAAAATACGAACCTCTTTTCGGACGCAATGTTGCTTCCGACTTCCTTGCGTGCTTAATTGCGTAGAAAATAAACTCAGCAACGCCAGATTTATCTGCCTAGTACCCAATCTCTCCTCAGTACAAATTGTCTTCGTTGAATACCTCTTCCCTACCTTAATATTCTTCTACATATAACTCGAGTTATTACTTTTGCAGCATATAATGCCAAACGTAATGTAAAATTGTTTTCAGCATTATTATCCTACACTTTCTTCATGATTTTACAATAATTCTCCTGGTTGGTATCTTTTTGCTGTCAGATTTAATAATCTTTTAATTCTTCTTCGACCAAGGATGTCAGTAGTTCTTGGGGATACTCATCAGTCACTAATACCTTTCTTTGAGTTTGAGATGTTCCCCTCTAGATATAAATTAAATTACCATTGTTCTGCTAAAATTCGCATAAATAAAATTATCAATTATACAATTTAATTTTGGGAGGGATCTGATATTGCTTCGTAAGTCATCAGCACCATTATGCCTACGTTTTGGCATAGATTCACATATATTACGAAAGGAATATACATCAGGTTTATTCTTAGCAATGGTATGCAAACAAATTGAAACAAACTCTCAGCAAATCAAATAATGTGTAGTTAAACAAGGAAATCAATATGTAGGTACGAAAGATAGACATTAAAATACATACAAATGAATTGCCAACAAAACACACAACCATTGAGACAGGCATTATACAAACCCTACAACGGTTTACCATCCAGCAACATCTCAAGTCCCTTACATTGGTTGCAACTCGGTGATGTGGTAGCCGTACATAGATCCTTGATTCGTATTACTTTTGCCGGCTTTTTCATTCACTATTTTTTTTTTAAATGGACAATGACATAAAGAGTTTTACATTTCTGTTTTAGTTTTCATTCCATGTGTTCTTTAGGTAATACCGTGTAGTTTAGACAACTGTTATTTGGAAATCTACGCATCTTTTTGTTTCACACATCGCTATCAATACTTAATAAAGCGTATATTTCAGAAATGAACCGGTGCATTTTAGTTCCTGGATTTAAACATTATTTCCAGACAATTTTGATGTTTTGAAATTCTAGACATTTAAGGGGTACATTTTAGTTTGTACTGCAATCTATATTCATACGAGAATATTACTGCTCGTTAACAGTAAGTTCATTACATACAGATAACCTGTTGATAATGAACGTAGACACAATAGGCTATGTCATTTGTTATCGAATCACGCCGGTGTCCCGTGGAGTGATTTCTGGAAATCATGGAAAACTGAAATCTGGATGGTCGGACAGAAGGTTGATCTAGCGTCTTTCAAAATCCAAATTGAGATCGTTATTTCCATCCATGGCACCCGATGTAACATTTAGATTACGAGAGGCTTTCTCGTCAATGATTGCATACTACGACAATCCAATTATCTAATCAAGTATTCATTCACAAATCTGTCGCCATGCTCCTTAAGCGCCAATATTTTTTAAGAAACGATTGTCTGTTGCAACCCTACATCAGTAATTTTCATCGCATGATGATGAAATAGTTATTTAATCATTCAAACATAAAACTGTAGTTCCAGTAAGTAAAGTGAATTAAGGAAGAATACAGGGGAGATGAGGGTCCAAAAGAAATGTTTTGAGAAAAAAAATTTAATTTCAAAACTATTTCCTTGTATTACATTTAGAAACTGAATCTGTTCTAACAGCTAATATGTTAAACTTATTTATAGGTAATTGTTATTTGAAATGTTTTAAACTTTAAAAAATAATGCAAACAATGAAGGTCAACGTATCAATGGTGAGGAAGAATTTAAAAGCATTTTTGGGGCGTTTCTAAACAAAATTTCTTCAGATACTGAAGGTCCTTGTATTACTAATTTTTTGCAGAGGTTGGTAATGGTCTATGGTACGCCAATTAATGAAGATGAAAGCAGCCATCTCTCAGAGACGGTTGTTTCCTTTTAGTCTGAATAACGATACTTTCATCATGTTTAAGATTGTATAATTGCATCATGCAAGGGTTATTTACGATTTTAAGCTCTTTCAGTGGTCTCGTCTTTTTGACATACACAGAAGAAAAAAAAGCTGTCCAAGACTTTAAAATCTCTTTATTTTCACGTGGTATAACTTTAAAAGGGCTGTGCTTGCATCGGGCGTTTTCAGATACCTAGTTCTACTCATGAGGAAGTTTGACAAAAGATTTTTTGTTTACCAGACCTAAATTTTGATCACACTCAAGTTATGAATGCCCATATACTGGGAACACGATCCTAATTGCCTCTAATCTCTTCGTAAAATGCACTGTATAATGTAGTATTAAAAATACAATGTAATTTTTATTCTGACCTCCATAGGAGTCGCAGAATATTGCTTGTTCTCTTACATCGGGAACGAGATGATTAAAAATAAAATCCCACGACTTAGAACAAACACCATCTCCACCTTTTCATCCATAAACTTTAGGGCAGGTGTAAAAAGTGATGGAACTCTTCCAGTTTCCTCACTTACCCTCGTGAGTCATGCAGTGCGCATCCCTCCATATCCAGTCCTCCGTACATGATTAATGTTTGAAAATCGAAGTATTGTATAGTGTGTTAGTAGGCACTCCTGCCTTTATTTGTGATAAATGACGGTATTAATTTCCCTATCCTTCCTTATTTTCGGTCTTCGGCAACCGTTACATGAGTAAGTGCCTTTTGTATTAATTTAATTTAAAGTGTATTGTTAGCTTTTGTTATATCTTTGCACGTTTGTTTAGCAGCAACAGTAGTCAGTCGGTCTTCGGCCACCGTTACGTGAGGAAGTGCCTTCTGTGTTAATTTAGTTTAAAGTGTATTGACAGCTTTAGTTTTATCTTTGCATATTTGTTTAGCAGCACCAGTAGTCAATCGATCTTCGGCAACCGTTACGTGATTAAAAGCCTTCTGTATTAATTTAGTTTAAAGTGTATTGATAGCTTTTGTTTTATTTAATTTAAAGTGTAGTAGTTAGATTTTATATCTGAATATATACTGTCTTCGCAGAGAAGCAGCTAGTGGATCTCCAGCAACCATCGCGACGAGTGCCGCAATTTCTGTTTACTTAATTTAAAGTGTTGAGATAGTTTTTGTTTTACAGCATTTGAGTTACTTGAATAACAGTAGCGTTCAGTAATCGTGATCACCATTATTTTTTTTTTCTGTACGAAGGTATATAGAGATTATTCGTCATTTATTTATTACTGTGGTTGGCTATCACTGTTTAATAGTACGTCCTATTAACTGCTTAGAGCAGTATCCGCCGTCTGGACTCCACATTTAGGTTCTATTTAAGCCGTGACTAGCGATTGTTAATAAGTAGTGAACACTTTATTTGGATCACTCGGTTAGTTCATCTTTCATCTTTTCCGTAGTTTTTGTTCTGAAAATAATATGTGTAGAGACTGTGATTGCTGTGTGCAGACGCGGGCTGAGGTGGCTAATCTTCGCACTCAGCTTGCAGCTTTGCTAACGAAAGTTACAAAGATGGAAGCTGCCGTAGGCGACTGTAACAGATTTGATATGGGTGACTCGAGCTATCACAGGTTCTTCCCTACCAATCATCGTACCTGCAGTCCAGGCTGAGACTTTGGATTCTGTGCGGCGGTCGCCTGACGGTGACACGCATCTGGTTCCCGGACGTCAACGCCGCATGCGGGAGCAATCGTACAAGTCTGAATCGTAGGAGGGCAAACTTGTACCACTGTCCAATAGGTTTGATGTGTTGTCGGTGTTGATTCAGTTCCACAATCGTCATTCTGGGAGTTGCCAGCCCCCTCGCCCGATAGGTCTGAGCGACCACAGAAGGGGATTCTGGTTGTAGGTAGCTCCAACGTTAGGCGTTTCATTGAGCCCCTTCGGGACATGGCGAATAGGTTGTCCATTCATTATGCATTCCGGGAGGTCTGATCCAAGATGTGGAACAGGCCATCCCGGATGCGATTGAGTGGACGAGGTGTAGCCAGCTGCAGATTGTAGCTCATGTCGGCACCAATGATGCTTGCCACCTAGGGTCGGAGGTTAGCCTCTCTTCCTTCCGGCGGCTTGCTCAAAGGTTGAACCCTGTGGTTGATGACCGCAAGATTTCGGCTGAGTAAACTATCTGCAGCATTGTCGATAGAACCGACTGTGGACCTATGGTTCAGAGCAGAGTAGGCGGTCTAAACCAGAGACCGCGGCGTTTCTGCGATAATCATAGCTGCAGATTCCTAGATCTTCGCCCTGGTGTCGAGTTGTGTAGGGTTCCCTTGGACAGATCAGGTGTGCACTACACCCGTGAATCGGCTAAATGGGTGGCAGGGGCCATGAGGAATGCATTAGGGGATTTTTTAGGCTGCGGGAGGAAGACCCAAAGCTGGGATTACAGTTACGGGCAGCCAAATTCAATTCGTCACCATATGTTAGGAGTAGTGTAAATAAATCTCGACCGTTAAAAGTACTCGTTATGAACTGTAGAAGTGTTTGTAACAAGCAGCCTGAGCTTAAAAGAGTTATTAGTAGCACAGAAGCAGAAATTGTATCAGGTACTGAAAGCTGGTTAAAACCGGATATAAGTTCAGCAGAAATTTTTAACAATAGCATGAACGTTTTCCGTAACGATAGGTTGCATTCTAATGGAGGTGGTGTATTTATAGCTGTCGGTAAACACCTGTCGTGTAACGATATAGATATCGATACGGCCTGTGAAATCCTATGGATTAGACTCAACGTAGCTAGTATAAAACTTGCAATATCGTCCACCAGATGCAGATGTAATTATTGCTGAGGCCTTAAGAAATAATGTAAATATTAGAGCTCGGAAATTTCCGGATCATGCTATAATACTAGGGGTGACTTCTACTTTCCGTATATCTACTGGACTAATTACGTCCACGTTACTGGTTGGAGGGATGAAACATCCCGTGAAATTATTCTCTACCTTTTCTCAGATCTTCATCTTGAGCAGCTCGTCACTGAACCAACGCGGTGCCACAACGATAACGAAAATATTTTAGATATTCTCGTTTCAAATCGACCTGAGTTATTCACCGACATTTCTACCTCAACAGGAATAAGGGAGCGTGCATAAACCACGTAGCTCTATTTTGGTTTCCTGTGAACCCCCCCCCCCCCCCCCCCACGTAGCCCGACGTAGCTTTTTCCACATTGTTTCCAGAGGACATTTTGTACAGTTTTCTCTTGTCAGACCATCGTAAATTACATCTGGGGATAATTAAATGATGGAAATAAATATTTAAATGCTTCTGTGTGTTCTGTATCTCATTTTTACTGTGACAAATACACAGTCCAGTCACATTAATTTGTCCACCACCTACTTTCGACGTCAACGTGAAATAACCAATCACAGAAGGCAGGTGGCAGCACATTACAGTGGAGTGTATATAAAGGATGGCCTAGGGCATCGGAAAGCATTTCAATCGTTGGCGTAATGCAGAAACATAGCAATTTATCCGGCGTCCAAAAAGGCATGATTATTGGCTTTCGGGCCAAGGATGGAAGCATTTCGGAAACGGCTAATTTTGTGAAATGTTCACGTGCCGCCGTGGAGAAAATATACCGTGCATGGCAAAGTGGCACTATTCAAAATCAGCGGCGTGGAACATGTGGTGCACCACGGGCTATAGATGACAGAGGCGAACGAAGGCTACGGAGATGCGTTCGGGCAAATAGATGTGCAACTGTTGAGCAACTGACCACCCAGATGAACCAAGGGGCTACCAAGAGTGTATCCTCAACAACGGTTCAGCGAACGTTGCTGCGCATGGGCCTCCGCAGCAGACGCCTGGTTAATGCACCTAAGCTGACTGCTGTTCATCGGCGACGAAGGCTGGAACCAGTACCGCAACTGGACATCCACAGAGTGGCGACAGGTGGCTTTTTCCGATGAATCACGTATTATGCTCCATCGGACAGATAGACGTTGGCGCATACGGCGTGAAACGTCTGAAAGCAAACACCCTGCAACAATTGCCAGAAGGATCCAGGGTGGAGGAGGGAGCATTATGGTTTGGGGAATGTTTTCCTGATATTCACTGGGTGAACTCATCATTGTGGAAGGCACGATAGATCAACACAAGTACGTATCTGTCATCATGTCCACCCCTACATGCGAATAATTTTTCCTCAGAATGATGGCATCTATCAGCAGGACAATGCTAGGTGTCATACAGCTTGCAGTGTATGTGCGTGGTTCGAAGAGCACCAGGATGAGTTTACCTTACTCCCCTGGCCAGCAAACTAACTGGATTTAAACCCAATGGAGAATCTGTGGGACCACCTTGTTCGCGCCATGGATCCTCAACCGCGTAATCTAGCGCAGCTGGCCACGACACTGGAGTCGGCATGGCTCAAGATCCCAGTGAACACATTTAGAAACTTAATTGACTCTCTTCCTGCACACCTCGCTATGCCAAAGGTGGTTATTCTGGTTTTTGAGAGGTGATCACATTAATGTGACTGGACTGTGTAATATGAAAGGGAAGCTACGGTGCCTGGCTCGGATAGTGCCAGTAGTGTAGGTATTATATAGCAATTAAAGCACCTGAATTTGGAGAAAGCGCCGGGCCCCGATGGTATAGCAGTAAGAGTATTTTCGGAATGCGCGGAAGAAATGGAACCATTTCTGTCAGATATATTTCGTAAATCGTTAGAAGAAAGAAAAGTACCTTCTGACTGGAAAATAGCTCAGGTGATTACTGTTTTCAAGAAAAGAGATCGGAGAGATCCTAGGAATTATCGATACATATCTCTAACATCTGTTTGCAGTAGAATTCTGGAGCATGTCATACGCTGAAGTTTCTAGATGAAAACGAGTTACTTGCAGCAAAACAACACGGATTTTGGATGAACAGATCGTGTGAAACGCAACTGGCCTTATTTTCGCATGACGTAATGAAAGTTATCGATGCAGGATCACAAGTTGATGCTATTTTCTTGGATTTTCAGAAAGCTTTTGACTCTGTACCATACAACCGACTTTTAGCGAAGATTCGAGCATACGGTATATCGGATCAGATTTGCGAATTGATTCGCGATTTTTTATCTGGTCGGTCACAGTATGTCGTTGACGGGGAAGCCTCTTCTATGCCAGATGTTACTTCGGGGGTTCCTCAAGGAAGTGTAATAGGACCACTTCTTTTACTAATTTTTATAAACGGTCTCGGTGATAACGTTAATTCCAGGATGAGATTGTTTGCTGATGGTGCACTTACCTCTAGGGATGTGAGGTGCTCTGACGATTGCTTGGAAATTCAGCGCGATCTGGATGTTATTGCGGAATGGTGCCATAAATGGCAGCTTACACTTAACTGCAAAAAGTGGAAGGCAATGAAAATAAGTAATTAAAAAAAACCGTTTGCTCACGAGTACAAAGTCAGCAATACAGGTGTTGACATGATGGATTCCCTAAAGTATCTAGGCGTAACAACATGAAATGGGACTTGCACATAACTTCCTTGGTAGGCAAAGCTAATTCTAAACTACGATTCATAGGTCGTATTTTGAGAAGTTGTAAATTTCATACAAAGCAGGTAGCATACAAAAGTCTAGTGCGTCCGCAATTGGATTACTGTTCTGGAATTTGGGAGGCGTACCGCAAGGGATTGATTGACACGTTAGAGAAAGTACAGAAGAGAGCCTCTCGATTCGTGACTGCTAGTTACAGTCCTTACGTAACAGCTCATAAGCGGGTTGGTCTGGGATTGTTTGGCGGACAGACGACGTCGTTTTCATTTGAATTTGTTGGAGAATGTGCGAAAATCTTTAATATACGAGTGCAATGAAATGCTTCTTCTGCCAACCTATTTAGGGATAAGATTATAGAAATAGGATGCCGTAATGATGCTTACATGTATTCTTTCTTTCTTCGTGCTGTTTGGGATTGGAATGTACAGAATTAGGATTGGTGCTTAGCACCCTCTGCCACCCACAATATCTGTGAATTGCAGAGTTTAGATGTAGATGTAGATTTTCATTGTAACTGGTTGAAAACTCCTCGATATAGTAAAACAATGAGAGACCAAACAAACATCAATTGTCGGCAGACAGATGTCAACAATGTCATCAGTGTACCCAATTTATGGATACTCATCTTTCTTGCATACATTCTCTGGCACCCTCATCTTTTTTGCTCAAATCGCATATTTTTCAATGCTTTATGTATCTGCATGGTCATCCTTACTGCGATTTTAGCTATGACTACATATTCTATATGACATGTTGATTAAAAAAATATACTCTTAACTAAATTTTGGTTAAAAATGGACCCTCATCTTCTTTCCCCCTGTGCTCTTTGAGTCATAGCGACCACATGACAGGGTTCCACGCTGCTGAGAATTCCTTCTCTATCATATCTGGATCTTATACCCGCGACTTCGACAAGGTGTAAGCCCCGAATTTGTTTTAAAAAAAAATTAAAACATTTCTTTACTTCTGAAGGCGAAACATATTCGTATCACCTCAAAATCAACGAATCAACGCATCTCTAAGTAGATAGTTTTGAGTCTTAAGGAAGCCTGTTTCTATTTGTTCGAGTCTCACGAGAAAGCAACAAAACGTATTTTGATGGTTTTAAAGCTAAAGGTCTGACTTAAAATCTGAGGTATGCCTTATGACGCTACGAAAAAGAGGCCGGTACAGGAATTCAATGCATGTTCTGACAAAAAAATTTATCTACAATCTGACATAACCTGAAAACTTCTTAGAATATTTTGACAAGATTTATATCATCGTGATACCTCATCAGGGGACGTAGCAGAAAATTAAAACATTATCGAAACATTAACAAAGAAATTAATGAAATGCAGTTTATGGGGTTTAAAAGCATAAATATCAGGTACTAATTTAAACGCCATGACGGGTATCGTCTATGATGGTACTAAAAATTTGTTCTGGAAATTTTTTAAGGAAAAATGAATAACGATTAATTATCTTCTTTATCGATATTTTGCCTGATGCGAGTAAACTTTCTCTGATTAGATTTTCAGAGATTTTGGCAGAGATATTTTAATATTTTTAAATTACAGAAATTTTTATTATTTTGAAAAGTTTCTTTTTGAGGTACAATTTCAAAAGCGAATAACTATTACTCATTTGATTGATATGTTTCCTGATTACCTACGATTCGTGTAAACTTTCTCCAAACTTGCAATAAACTTCTTGTTAATTTTCTGTCACAAAAGAATTCTTAGTTTATGTGGTGATCTGGTTCTGGTAGCTGCTACAGATAGTAGAGCTGCTCTTCTCATTACATGAAGCGAGCCCTTACACTAGGCGACGAATTTTACACTATTGTGGTACATTTTTTGACTACTGCACGTCTAGACGTAAAATTGAACATAATAATTCAAAGTCATTTCTAGATGTGTCATCAATCATTATTTTTGTAAAGAACAAATTAATTGCAATAATTTTTATTAGTAATACACTTGTACATAATAGTTATATGTAAAGTGCTGCCATCTGTGGATATTTTGCGAAAACAATTTTAATAGAAAATAACGCTGCCGCAAACTGCACTGTTGAGAGAACCTTGAGAAACAATTTAATTATATGTACAAAATAAAACACTCCACGTGGAGGTTTCGAAAACTGTTTAACGGGAGAAACATTTCAAAATGTCAAATGTAATGGCTCTGCAAGCCACTGGTTAAACTATCGACTAATTTCTGTCTGCAAACTGCCACAACAAAACCTGATTTCGTCAACCTTATACTGGTATGGTAGCTCAGTGGTTAAGGAGCTTGCTTTTAAATATTATTGCTCTGGTCCCGAGTAAAAATCCCTGTGCAGGCAGGAATTTTGATCATATGAGCTGCAACAGGACATTCCGTGGTTATGATTCCTGGTTAAACTGTAGTTCCTAGAGGGAAGGAACTCGGCGTCCTTCCTCTGACGCAATGGCTTGGTATGCTTCCTTCTGAAGGATACAACCAACCTTCGGGTTGTGGACTAAGTTAAGTTTTATTTTCATAAAAATATTCCATGTCTTTCTCTATTGTTTCATCTCATCTCAAATGCCCGGTATTGCGTGGCGATTACTTATATCTTCCATGTACCGTTATTTAGAAATACAATCGGCCAGCAACACGTGACTGCGTGCTGTAGTGTGGAAGAGGGAGGTATTCAGTGTTATTGATATGGAATTATGTGTCATAGCATTTTGGTGAAGTGAAATGACGAGTTAAGCTCAAGATATTCGAGGCTTATCAAACAATTTAGATCGAGGTAAATGACAACAGCGGATTATTTTTATTAGACTATGTTCTTTAACAGGAGCAGTTTGTCTTATATGCGTGCAATATACGGGTAGTTATTCTGCTTTCAGACAAGTCCTCCGACTTTTGTAATCTTTATCTGCCACTGCGGGTAGTAATGTTTTGAAGAGTTGGCGAAACACGACGCATATTCCTATCCGTCTAACCATGCTTCAAGCATTCGCCATCCAGAAAACAGAAAAATAATACGCGTCCAGAGTTCGTGCAGTTGACGGTACGGTATCTGTTGTTTTTTCTAAAAGAAATTGTATACATCGTTCGGTAGAGAATTTCGTTTAGCTCACAGTAAAAATGCATTAAAATAAGGTCACACGTTCTGTATCTATGTTTGAAAATGAAGGCATATAAAAACTGTAGGGAATTTCTGGACATAAATGAAGTTTAATTTTTTTTTAAGTAATTGAGTTGGTATGATGACATTTCTGTCATCTAGTGCATTTTACAATCTGTTCGTGGTTCATATTACACACGTTCTGTGATTCTTCACTTACTTAGGACGCGGGTTTAATATGCAGTACAGAATTAAATTCTTTGGTTTTATCGGGAAGACGTTCATACTGTAGTGACTAATGACCTTATGTGATCCTTTTAGGATGTGTATAAAACGGCTAATAACAATTTAGCAGCTGTTGACAATATAAATGGTTCAATAATACAATACAAACTTTTAACAGAAATAAATAAAGCAATTGGAGTATTCAGTTTACATTTATTTGCTTAATTTCAAGAGGAAATTCGTGTGTTTAAATCTCTGTTTATAGATGAAATGAATATGATTGGATGCAGTCTTTTGAGGAAATTGATTTGCGATTACGAAGAAGTATTCTTTCAAGACAAGATGAACCATTTCATGGATTAGTCATGTATTATGATTTCTTTCTTTTTGATATATCAAACAGTTATCGCCTGTTAATAACATACCACTTTACAGGAGTAAAATTTAAGGAAATGAATTCCTCCTAGAACGAAGATTATTATTCACATCAACTATTAAAAATAGTGTTTCGTATCTGTATCATTACGACAAAAAGAATCTCAACAAATAATTCGAGATTCCAACGGAATATTGAAAAATTAACGACACGTAATCGACAAACTTTTCCATTACGAGAAAGTCACTTCTTCAACGATGCCATTACGTCATTTGTAACAAATCGATATGAAAAAAAAAAAAAAAATACAACTGAATCAATCTGTTGCTTATATTCCAGCTGTTCATAATTGTTCTGCAGCAAAATCATCAAGCACTGAGTTATTAACTGGACTGGAACCATTTATAGTTTGGTCTTTTGGATCTAAAGTTATGTACGTTCTAATTTACAGATGAATAAATGATTAGTAAATGGAGCTTATGGTTATGTTGAACATATTATTTATGAAGAAAATACTTCAATACAACAAGTGATAATGGTTCGTTTTGGAAATTATTTTCATTCAACTTATGGAAATAATGGTTGTGTTACGATTCCAGCGACAACTTAATTTTGTAAAAGAGGGAATATCATTTATTGACGAAAACAATTTCCGTTACAATTAACCTTCGCAATGACAATTCATAAATCTCAAGGTTTAACATTGGATAATGTTGTTATAAATATTGGAGAAAAATAAACTTCCTTTCGTTTAACATATGTTGCGTTATCGAGGGTAAAAACGTTAGAAGGCTTAACATTAAATAGAAGATATTCTTATGGCAGAATTAATGATATTAAAAATTCGAATATGCTTAAGTGTAGAAAACTGGAAGAAACTCGAATGAGAAATTTTGTACACCGTTAAAACAAATTAAGTAAATTGAATTGTTCCTTTTTAAAAATATTAATAGATTTCGACTTATTATTAAATATGTCTGATCACTTTTTCTCAATAAACTAAAAATACTATTTTTTATAATACTTAGTGAAGTTTAAATATTAACCGTCTAATGATTGTTATTACTTTATTTATTTGTATTTAATATTTTTAATAACAAAAATACTTCGCGAGCCACCGCAAAGCCGTGCATTTAGCTAGTTAATCTAACCGTTGTAAACAAACAAGAAGCAACATATAAATTTAGATGAAAGTCACGTTATAATTTTATAAATCTTGGAATCAATGTATAATTTTTTTTATCTCGGTTCTTCGTATATTTGAACAGACAATTAAATTTTAGCCGGCATCGCCGTAACAATATAAGTGCAAATAAAATCAATGCAGTTCTTTATTTGAAATTTGCTGGTTAGCGAAGCAATGCTATGGTGGCGACCAGTATAATGAACACTTCGGGCGTCACCGGAGTCGCCGAAGGTTGATGTTCAGTCTCCAGGCCTAAACATTAGTGAGCTACTGATGTGTTAACGGCATACATGGAATGATGATAAATTACAAGTCGATGGGAGCTTCTATCGTTCACGTAGACGTAGTTACGGGCAATAGTTAGTTATTAGTAGAGACCGGATTATATGCAACACAAAATGCTAAAAATATACATGAAAAATGTTGAAATATGCATGAAAAGTATAAGAAAGTGTCAAAATATGCAACATTACATAATAATAATATAAAAATACTAATTTTTAAATTTTTTACTTCAAAATCAGCATGCAATTAGTAAGTAGTTGAATAAAATATTTATAAATTCGATAATTAATAATTATTTAACTTTTTTTTTTTTACTTTTGTCAACGTAAAAAAGCGGGTACTGTTCCAAATATTCAGTATTAACATTGCTTCTTCGATTTCTCAAAATATTTTTATAATTGGATATAGACCGTTCCACATTCACTGATATAACTGGGCAGTTTTTGAAACTGGGTGCTGTGTTAGCAGTCATTGTTTCTGGAATATGTTCACCCGTCCCATTACTAAAACTATCAATTAGACACAAAGGTTCAAAACCTGGGTTATTGTTCAAAATATTTTCAAACTTCACTTTAAGTTTATACAGGAATACCTCTCTCAACCTCTGGGAATGTGGATTTTATTAATTATTAACTGACAAACGTCAAACCTTGAATTTCAAGCTTTTTAATACCCGCAAGTTTTTTTTTTTTTTTTTTTTTTTTTTTTTTTGCATTTATGTATGAAAAATGAGCGATAATCACAGCTATGGTTTTAATACTAGAAATGTTAAGTGCTTCCTTGTACTGAGAAACTGTCATAGCCTCTCCACTATCAAACTCGTTTACTAGACTTTAAATGGCCTCGAAATGTTCATTGTAAAACAGTACAGCTTCAACCCACGTCGCCCATCGAGTTACCACTGGTTCCGGAGGTAAAGGCACATTTGGCATTTTTTTAAATGACAGCGCTTTCTTTGTTGATGAAATCAGTTTATTTACATTCCCAGACGTGGTTAGTAGTTCTTCAGGAACTCGATATAGACTAAGAGCTGTGCTGCTAGTAGGTTTTGCGGCTACAACGTAAGATTTTATTTATTAACTACCCACACTGCCGAAAAATACGCATCATCATTTGGTTTTAGGTAAGATATGCAATAACCGGCGAAAATGGTCTTAATATGCAAATGAATATAATACGGTCTCTAGTTATTAGTAACTTACTAACCGGAAGAAACATGTATAACATTTACCAGAAATCATAATGTATTCCAGCGAAAAAATGGCTAACAGTACTTTGGTTTTGGAAAGCAGCATTGCAGAGGTTGTGGTGAGACAGGAGGCGGGTTGTAAGCCTCTGACAGGAGAGGCGCTGATTATCGGGCTGCTCTAATTGCCGAGTTCTCCCTACTCCGTCAGCTACAACGGGCTCCACTCCGACACTCTACTACATTTCAGGGGAAGTATTTATTTGCAACATTTTGTATATGAAGGTTTGGGCATATGCCATCCTGAAACAGGAAAGTACAACGCGACCAAGGCCTGACGCATTCGCAGACCTGATAACTTTCCTTCCTATGGGTTTACACTTCGACATCCAGGTAATTATAGGTGGTATAGTACTGTGTGCAAGGAACGGGAAGGAATTCGGCAATGGCCTTTTTCAGGTATCGTCCCGGCATTCACCTGGAGTGATTTCGGGAAATCATGGAAAACCGAAATCTGGATGGTCGGACGGGGTTTGAACCCGCGTCCTCCCGAATTCCAGGCCTGAACGTTACTACACACTTGGGGATCTGATTACTGTTTATAAGCGGTTTTCCTTTTATGGCGTGTTTTGATTTAGAAAAAGCTTTTGATAATGTTAGGTGGGACGAGATGTTCTAAATTTTAAATAAATTAGGTCTAAACTTACGAGATAGAAGGATACGAGTAACTTGTAATCCTAATAAGAATTAAAATTAAATGGCTATAATAAAAGTAGAAAATTATGATAGATATGCATCAATTAGATAGGTTGTCAGACAAAGTTATAGTCTATCCCCATTAATATTCACCTTGTATGCAGAGAAAGCAATAAAGGAAGTAAAAGAAAACTTTAAATGTGGCAATAAGTGTCCAGGGAGAAAGATCAGTATGCTGGGATTTGCTGATGACGCTGTCGTTATAGCAAAACAGACAGAGGATATTGAGAACTTACTGAATGGCATGAAAAAATACTGAAGGAAGATTTTGGACTACATTTAATTCAAAGCAAGACCAATGTGACAAAATTAGGCAGAAATGATAGCAGTAATAGTAGATTAAATATAAAAATAGGATTAGGTGCAATAGGAGAAGTAAATGAGCTCTGTTACTTGAAAAGTAAAATTACAACTGATGACCGAAGCACGAATAGTGTTAAAAACAGATAGGCCGATAATTTTCACCTTACCCTCGTATTTGTACAACTTGTCAAAGTAAAATTCTGCCTTTCGGAGTGGTTACTCGATACCATCCAGTGGACCATAGAGTTCTATCATTTCAGTACACTACACGGCATGTGAGGTACGTAAGTAGAGAGAAGAGCCGCTGGAGATTGAATTAGCTCCTGCCCAAGAAAAGTTATTTGGAAAATCTAAATAAACTAGACTCGGACGAATACTCTGCCACAGTGACGCTGAGATACGAAATAATTCACAGCCGGGATCAGGATCATGTTAACCTCCCGAATACAAGATCACCTGCACGGTTTTGCTGTAAAGCGTGGGTAATTTCAGTCATAGCCCGTTCACTTACCAGAGGCGGCTCAAGGTCGCTCTGTCGTATCACCACTCCGCTTCCCTTACCACTCCATACAAAAGGGAAATTTGCCACTCCCTTACTCTTGGAGATGTGGGTCGGGAGGGTGTGACATGACCTTCAGCCGCCAGTACGGAGTGAACAGGGTATAAATGTGATACTGTCCCTATCTATACTATATAATAACATTGTAGAAACCTTGTCTATATATTAAATTTATTTCAAAAAGAGTAATCGGAATGTAAACTACTGATGACAGAGATGCCATAACCTTAAAGTTTAGAATTTTTATCTGTCTGTATTTTCGTGCAGAAATTAATGGATGGATTTTAACAAGACTGTACATAGTGATAGATTATGTTGTCGGTCAGGATATAGAATATTTTTAATCCCGATACGTTACTAATTTCAAATGATACAGATTCCAATACAGTGAATTAAAAATTCTTACCACGTATTGCGCAGAAACTAGATTTCAACGAAACTTACCATAGCAATAGCTTATGTCACCTGTTAAGATATAAAATACCTTTTATCCTATTATATCATACTTCACAATGACCCTAAGTGCAAAATTGTACATTTTCCATTTTTGTCTATCTGTGTGCGCTTCTGAATATTGAATGCATTTCAATGAAATTTAGCATAGTGAAAGCATATGTCATCAGTTAACATCTACTATATTTTTATCTTGTTTAGCGCCGTATGTCGCCCATGATACAGAGAACAAAACCGGGAAGTTTTTAAATATTTTATATTCATTTAATTCTATAGTCATACAATACCTGTATTATCTGGCGAGCTATTTGTTAGCTCAGTTGGTTAATTCATGTGACCGGACGTTCTCCGATTCAAATACCGGTCTCTCCTGGAATTTTTACGGGCATTAAAATTTGCCTTCCATTCTGGAAAAGCTTGGCTTTGCTATTGTGAAGATACTAGGGCACTCGGTGGTTCTGATTGCACGTTAAACTTACGATAGAGGTGAATCGTGCAGAGGGTAAGAAACTCTGTCGCCAGGTCTTTGATATCAAACGAAATTATCGTTTATTGACTGTAGCAGATTTCTCGCAATCAAAATGCTTACTGCTGTATGTGCGCTGAGGTTTTATTTGACTTTTCGATTCTATTAGGGAGTTTATATACATAAAAAATAAAGCACTTTGTTCTTACACAAGCCACAGGCAGCACCACCTGCGTGGAAGTCATGGGAGCAACACTGAATTGTGCGTGTGAATGATCAACAAATAAAAACTTTCCCAATTAGTGGTAGTATTAAAGAGAGACAGGAACACATGTAACTTAAGCACTGTATCTAATGTAAATTCAGAAAAAAAGGGGGAGACCCAAGAGAGGACTACTCCTCCCCTTTTACCTTCTCATGCAATGTTTCTGTGAACTGACAGCACAAATCTCAGCTAGCACGTAGTGAGTGAGTGGATGCGATTAGCCGAATACAGGCAGGATTCTACCAGATGCTTGGCGATAAAATAATGGTTGTATTTGAACTCTTGCTTTTGTCCGATGCACATGCAGTTCTATGGGCTTCATGCTGGATCTTTCATCGGACATACATTTTTTCATTAAAATGTTAAATTATTCTAACCGTTTAAGGGCTACTTTAAAATTAAAATACAATTCAACTCTGCGTCCTAGGGTTTTCCCGCTGTAAAATGATGCGAAAATCGTCGGTTTCTGGCAAAATTCGGGTTCGATCGTTTGTATTGCCCGACGTGACCCTAACCTTTCAGTTGAACGTTGACTTGTGTCAACCAATGTGTGTTTTTGTCATCCGTCCTGGTACGTAAGTAAATGAATTCAATTCTACCTATTAATAAGAACTCCTGTTTGTTTTTGTTATACGCATTACTAGAGGAAAGTGCCCAAAAGCGGACCCCCATTTTGTTTTTCACTAACAGTATATTTAAATTAGTAAAAAAATCTGTTTTTAAAGCATGAACTATTTACTTCACTATGTTATGCACCTTTTACATTATAATTTCAAAACTTATCTCTATAAATGATTACCATAAAAAATTTCCAAAAAAACCTTACACTTTTGCGATTTGAAAAATAGTTGCCTAAATCGGACCCCTCATAAAAGTTATGAAAATTCACTAAATAAAATTATAAAAATTAACTGAATCACAAAAAAAAAAAAATATAATTTTAAGGCACAACTGTAATATTATAATTACAGGTTTTTTTAATACAAATATATCATACATATAGACTACAATATAAGAAGACAGAAAATACAACAAATTGCTTATCGGCAAAAGTCACAAATGTACACGTCCTTTTCAGCCCCAGCACAATCCACATAGGTCCAAAACGAACATATAACGCACATTACCCATAGTTCTCCTTCTGAATCTTCGCAAAACTTCCTGTCGCAGAACATGCACCAAGCGTCATCATCTTTGGATGGGGACACTCCAGGAAGAAGCTCCAATTCCGATGATCCAGAGGATGCACTCATTTCATCCTCAGTGCTCGATCCTTTCCCATTCTTTTCAAAAGTAAGGCGCTTTTTCTCCTGCGCTTTCTCTTTTCTTGAAAGCCCTACTGCTGAACCATGCCTCCGTCCGCGGCTACTTTTGCATCCTCGATCATGATCATGTGCTTGCTGTCGAGTTTCCTTGACTTCTTTAGCTCTTCTAGCTTCCTTCATTTTATAAGGCGTAGATGTTATGATCATAGAAATGTAGGCCTTTCAGCCTCTATTTCAGATATAGGCAGACTTGTAAGAATGAAAAAGAAGGGGTCCGGTTTAGGCAACTCACGGCTGTCCGCTTTGCGCAACCCTAGCTTGTATTTTGTTAACCCAATTGATTTTTAACCTTACGTTTCGACAAGACAGTTCAGTGATAAACATTAATCTAAAACCTTATCATTTAAGAGTGTATATTGGTTGGAAGGCTTACCAGCCAATTTCCACGAGAAATTCAAAAAATATAGCACACTGTAAAAACTTGGTTCACTTACAAAACACGTAATGGCGATCTGGCGATCAACAATTAAAGTGAGTAACACGAGCTCTCTATTACAGAGTGTCAGAAGCCAAAACTACTATTTACACTTGATTCCGCTAGAGCTCAGTACAACGCAGAGGCAGGAGACCGGGGGTCCACTTTAGGGGGAGGGGTCCGGAATAGGGCACTTTCCTCTACTATTTGAATTAATTTGCCTATTTAATACGGTTTCTAACTATTTACTAAGGTAATAATGGTTAAAGTAATAATACTCATAAAATTTGAACAATATTTTATATATATATATATTCTAAAATCTTTAATCAATCAACTTATTAATTTCTTAAAATTATTCCGTTTTATAAAACAACGATGATCAGCCTCTTTGTCTGAATCCTTTTCGCACTGAGTGTGGAGTCAGGAAATACGACGTTGTCAGTGGTGATTCCCCGACGTGGCGTCTGCCAGCCCTAAGCTGCCCTTTGGAAGAGCAGACCTGATTGGACCCGAACCGGGTTTCGTTCGCCCTTTCCCTTCTTTCATCGCTCAATCATTCATAACACTGTGAACATACACACGTCGCAGTTATCCACACAAAACAAATAACAAATAAATACACTTCCGGCACTGGTGAAGCAAAGTGGAAAACACACCAGTTTTAATTTCCTAAGTACGAAAAGTGTCCATCAACCTAACCGTTGAGGTGAAAAAGAAGGAAATCAAAATAATATGAACGAAATTTATAATATTCGCTGGGCATGTGTTGAGGAATTAAATGGAACTACCAGAAGATTATGGAAGACAACGAGCAGGACGACAGGAAAATCAGGAACAAAATGGTTTGCTGAACTAAGGAAGATCTTGGCAGAGATGGAGATCAAGACGGAAGAGAAGAAGAACTGGAGAAATAAGTACACACCAACTAATACATCGACTAGCCAGAGCATTATGACCACATGCTAACAGTGTGTTGGTCCACCTTTGGAACGCAATACGCCAGCGATTCGACTAGTCATTGGTAGGTATTACCCACAGGTCACGCAATTCCCTTAAATTACGGACCGTTGGTTTTGTGAGCGCGGAGCTGGCGTCTGATAACGTCCCAGATGTGTTCTATCGGATTGAGACTAGGTGAATGTGGCGGCAAAGACATCAACGAATCCTGCCTTGTGACAAGTTATCATGATAGATGATGCCATCACCGTCGTGGAAGACATGAAGCATGAAGGGATGCTGGTGAATGTTTCCCACAGCTTAATACTGCCCCCACAGTTCTGCATCCGTGGCGTTGTGCTGTTCGCCTGGGAGGCCATGGACCACGTTTCCATTGATCTCGGTGATGTCGTGCCACTGCAATCGGAGGAGCCCTATGTTCAACAATGTGCGCTGAATGGAATGCTCCGAAATACTTGTCTGTACCAGCATTGTACTCTGCACAGGTTGCCCGCTATCCTGCTATACAGAATGGGAAAGCCTCTGACCTCCGCGTTTTGTGATGAGGCGTGGACGTCCAACACTTTGTCGCCTACTCGTGGTTTCACCGTCCTTCAACCACTCTACATAGATCCTTACTACAGTAGCACGATGCTCGTTCCCAGACGCACGTATCGTCGCTAGAGTGACTCCTGTGCGTCTCTGCTCCGCGTGTATCCTTTTCTTACCGCATGACGTACCCGCAACATCAAAAGCATTCAGCCTCGCTGTGGGTGGTGGTAATAATGTTTTGTCTCATTAGTGTATATCCGAGATAAATAAGAGAGATGGCCTCAAGAACAGGTTAGAGAACCACCAATTGTGAAGACACGAGATGACGGTTAGAAATCTCAGAAAAAGAGTGGGAGATGACAAGAGAGAGGATGAAGGTTCCGTTAAGATAAAAGAAGAACCCAACCCATGAAGGTGCTACTTGTGGTCCTAACGGAAGAGGAAGATATGAATGAAATGTTATTTGCCCCAATATACTATACTTTATTACTATTATAAAAATAATATAATGTATGCTTTTATGGGCGTTCTAAAACAATAGCATGTTAATTTATTTGTTATGTTGCACGCCATATGGTGCTGGAAGACCCCCCCCCCCACCGAGCATGGTGGGTGAGTGGTTAACGCTCTGGCCTCGCATTCGGGAGGACGTGGGTTCGAATCCCTGTTCGGGCATCCAGATTTGGGTTTTCCATGGTTTCCGCAAATCAATACAAGCGAATGCCGGGATGCTTCCCATTCCTTCCCATTCCTTGTCGCCCGTCCCATCCCGCCTCTAATGACCTTGGCCGTCGACAAGGCGTAAAGCAATAAGTAAAAAAAAAAGGAAGACCCTTCTCGACCGTTGGGTGTATATGCAATTGTTTAAGAAATAAATTGGAAGACGAAACAATTAAAAATAATTGTTTCTTCAGATGTCTCTTCCAAAACCTGAAGTTAGATTGATTTATAAAATATTTTTTTAATACTTAATGTAATTAACTATTTTCAATCTGCCATATTTAATAAAAATACCAACTATTGTGATTGTTTGACTGCATCGTACGAGTAGATACGAGATTTGTTTGCAAACTGATATGATTTATGGTAAGAAACATAATGTGACTTACAGACTGAATACTTACCATATTTGCTTAATTACGTAACTACTAGAATTAGACTTAAACATGTAAGAGCGCAAAAGTTAGTTTAAAGGGTAAGGGATTCATTTTGAGTTTCAGTTAAAGTATACACTAGAGACTAGACTTTTACTGTATAAATTAATGTAATTTTGCTACCTAAAATATTGTTAGCAGTTAATTTATTAATTCATAAGTTGATTTATTAATTCATTAAATAGACATTTATTATTTAACTTGATAACAATTCAAAAAAAAAACTACCGAGAGTGGTGGGTGAGCGGTAAAATTCTGGCCACGCATTCGGGAGGTCGTGGGTTCGAATCCCTGTCTGGTCATCCAGATTTAGGATTTCCATGTTTACCAGAAATCACTGTACACGAACGCCGGGATGATTCCTCCAAAAGATCATGGTGGAATTCCTTCCCGCTCCTTTCCCCCTAGTCCTTTCTCGCTTATAATGACCGTGACGTCGAAAAGGCGTTGGGACATAAACACAAAAAAAAAAAAAAAAATATTCGAGGCATCTCTGGCATGTGCGGGAAGTCATTCACAATTAGGATGCCGTACCTTAATAACAGATAAGGATGTGGTAGATCAGTGGTTATAGCTTGCCGGAAAAATCATTGCTTGACAAATTATGATACACTTCGACAAAAGAAATAGATGGTTTAAGTGGGAAAAAAGTGTCAACAAAAGCATCCTGCAAAGGTGATAGCAACGTATTTAGAACAATGTCCAATATCCGCAAATTATCGCTAATGAACCATAGACAAACCTAGTGTCCAACTCCGGTAAAATTCTCTCATAGTTAAGAAACTGAAGGTGTCCACGGGAAGAATTTCTGTAGTGGAGCTCAAGAAATCCATTGGAAACTTGCTACGACGTGTAATGACTAAGGAATACACGAAACCCTACCACACAGTCACCCTATATGCAACTATTACTATCCAATATTTAATTATTATAAAACTGAAAGTTTAGAACATCAATTTCACAAGGTACCGGAATCATTTCCTTAAGATAAATATTCTGTTGTGGGTAGCAGTAAATTTGTGGGTAATAATGAATTTAAGTAGAGTACCTATGTTGTTCACCGTTAGATGACATCACGTATCAAAACTCTTGAGCAGACCTGGGTCTGACTTAATGTCACACAATTTTCGCTTTTACGTGACACATGACATCATGTAAGGACCGAAACCTACTGTATAAACTGTAATCTACTCACCATCATTAAGTCTACCTATATGTTTATTGAATAACTTTTATTTTCACCATCGTGCACACTAAAAAGCAGCGATACGAAGCGTCTAACTGTTGGGCTCCGTTCATAACATGAATTTCTTAAACTCGAAAAAGTCGGTCACAGTAAAATCTTTCTCACTTGTGCAGAGTGAAAACTGTTGATTCGCCTGGCTGATTCAGTTTCAGATTTCTTTAATCATCGTGACTGTGCAAACGGCCATTTCACTTAGTGATCATAATGTCTTGTCAAGGGCAGTCTCTGGTACGATAAGTATATGGGTTTGCAACAATGCTATTCGT
Organism: Vandiemenella viatica; assembly: GCA_031002005.1. Lineage (NCBI taxonomy): Eukaryota > Metazoa > Arthropoda > Insecta > Orthoptera > Morabidae > Vandiemenella > Vandiemenella viatica. The sequence continues at coordinate 364,948,986 of CM061921.1, forward strand.
CCTAGTGCCGTCTTTATTGGAGAATTACCACGGCTGAATCTTCTTGATGCTGTGGCTACAGTGTACAACATCATCAGCATGAAGAGACGTGGAATCATCAACTGCTAATAATTACGTTGGCTCTGAAAGTGCAACTTGACTCACTTCGTGTGGTGGAGGACAATGTAGTTGGTATCCACGTTGTTAATTTACAGTTAGGTGAATGACATTACATTTAGCCTCAGTTCAACGCTGGACTATAAAACTAGAAACTAAAACCTATGAGTATGTAAAATATAAAATAAATTAAAAGACAATTTGTTGTTATTTATTTGCCCACCATGGAAAAATTCAATGGCATATATAACAGTGTAAAATGTGTGTTCATTATACATTTTTCTCGACATAAATCTTCGCTTTAGTTCACGTAGTGAAGGGCACCTTAAATATTCAGTATTGTAGCAGACTTTCTTCAGGATAATTTTCTGGAATCAGCCCTTCTTCTCCAAGCTTTAGATATAAATAACAGCGTCTTTATCGACAGTAAAACGTAGAATACTACACAACTTATTGAATGACACACCATTAACGTTACACGGTAACACTATGTCAACCATTTAACAGGTGGGTCTCTACTTCCACGTTCTGGCGAAGAGACAAAGATTCTATGTGTAACGATAATGTTGTCTGATTGTATTATGTAGACACAGACCTCTTCGAATACATACACCACATCCCGCCGTGAATCCATAATGCATCCAACAATGCTTAAATGAGAAAGGCAGATGCGTCGAATTCGTCATTATTTAATAATAGTGAAGCATACTGTCTTTCATAATAAGCTATTGAAACCCGCTAGTGTAGCTGCGCCTGCGCGTGTTAAAGTCCCACATGTTTGGATAGGGGAGGTACAAAAGACCTATGTTCAAGTCCCGGTTTTTAGGAGGTTTCCTGCAAACACTCAGGCGAATGACCACCTCATAAACTACAAAATACGCCTATCAGACAAAACAGATGGCAACACATCCTCTCCATCGTTAGGATAAGTTCTCCCGGATTCGGTAAACGCGGGAGTAAAACTTTGTCACCAAGGCGAGCGGAACTACCCGTATCAAGAAGAGCCAATTGAAATTTAGTGTTCACATTTTTAACTAAGTCCAGTTGCGAATTCTGTTACCAAAACCTCTCGTTTAGATAGATTTTTATATTTATGAGATTGCAGCATTCAAATTTTCATGCACTAGTTTCTTTGTTGTGTTTAATTTTTGTCTAAAAACCAATTTCTCCAACTTTTTTAGATCTTTACAGACAATATTTATTTACTACTACCAGGAAGGAGAAGATATTCAATAATTCTACTGAAATTAATTCACCAATGTTTCTTACACTCTACAGTTTTAAGCATAACAAGTCTCGTCCTGACGAGCTTATTGAAGACAAATTTACTCTTCTGTTTATTACGAGCAAAATTAATGTATGTAGTGCTGTCATCTTGAACGGCCTCATGGCTCAGCGGTTGAGGTGTCTGACTGGAGTTCTAAAGGTTCCCTGTCTTGGCGGGGGTTTTCATACGCCCTTAACCCGACATTCACCACAGGCACAGCTTGCTGTGTAATGTGAAGTACGCCAGAAAACTTCCTTGATTCGTTTTCTATGTTAAACTGTAGGTCCCATACCAGCGAGCGTGGTGGGTGAGCGATTAACGCTCTGGCCTCGCATTCCAGAGGACGCGGGTTCGAATCCCCGTCCGGGCATCCAGATTTGGGTTTTCCATGGTTTCCCCAAATCACTCCAGGCGAATGCCGAGATGCTTCCTTCAAAAAGACCATGGCCAAATTCCTTCCCGTTCCTTATCTCCAGTCCCATCCTGCCTCTAATAACCTCGACATCGACGAGGCGTAAAGCCATAAATAAATTTAAAATTAAAAAAGTCCCTCTACCTCCCGTACCAGGCTATGTATACTTCTTTGGGGAAGGTCCAACAAACCTTCTGGTTGAGAACCTAGCTTAGCTTTAGCTTTAATGTTCTATGTTTAGAGTATAACTAATAACTAAACAGATTCCCGTCAATTTGGTACTAGCATATAATGCAAATTATAAGTGAGGTATTCCCCAACACTTTACGTGGAGTTCTGTCATTATGACTCTAAAATTGCATCCTGTTAGTTGACGCCCATGATCGCCGTCTGAGCTAAAGCGAAAACACGACATTTCTTCAAACAACGCACCTTTATCTGGAGCCCCAAGCTCATTGTAACCTAGACTCCAATGGTTGTGAGTCAAAGTTAACTGTCGCAAAAGGAAGAGGAAAAATATATATATATATATATATATATATATATATATATATATATATCGTGAAAACTTGTATAGGCGCGTTTGCGATATTTGGACGAGGGTAAATCTGAGTTCCCGACATGCTATGACGTGTTCCAAGCTTTTTGATCAGGTAAAATCTTATGAGTTCCAGTCACCAACATGATAATGTTAACAGTATATCTGCAGCTACAAGTACGAAGTGCTGCGCTTGGAAAGCTTGTATTTAATATATAAAAATGAATATTTGTATGTTTTTGCGAATATTCTTCATACAACCTAACAGTTTTTATCCGAATTTGATAAGCGGTTAAGGCGGGTAACGCACTTACTTCCGAAAGTTTCTTTCTCCGGTCGCGGGTTCAAACCCCGTAGTGAACAGAAATTTTTAGGAGTTGCTTATGATTATTTGAGCTACGTTGGGACGTTCCATAGTTCTGATTACATGTTAAACTGTAGGCCCCCTGCCTCTGACACAACAGATTGGTACATCTCCTGTGGGAAGATTCGACCAACCTTCGGTTTTTTTTTCTTATGGCTTTACGCCTCCGCGAAGTCGGAGTCTTTGGAGGCGGGAAAGGAACTCGGCCATGGCCTTTTGAATAAAACATCCCGGCATTCGCCTGGAGTGATTTGGGGAAACCATGGAAAACCCAAATCTGGATGCCCGGACGGGGATTTAAACCCTCGTCCTCCGGAATGCGAGGCCGCAACCTTCGGGTTATGGACTGAGATAGATTTCTAGTTTTTAAAGTGAAAACTTCTTTAGGCGCGTTGGGCGATTTTCGGATGGGTGAAACATTATGAGTTAGCGCCAGCGACATGCTAATGTTAAGTGGTTAACATGTCTGACTGGGGTACGAAAGGTCCCCCGGTTTGAATCCCTGTCTCGCGGGTATTTTCATAGACCCTTAACCCGACCTTCACCTATGGAACAGCTTGCTGTGTAATGTGAAGTACGCCAGAACGCTTCCGTGGTTCGGCTTCCACGTTAAACTGTAGGTCCCCTGTACCCGGTGGGGCTACAGGACTAGGTTAAGGCGGCTACGACAGGGCGGAATGCACAGCCAATAGAAACCCTGTCACCAGGTCATTACGACCACACTGAATTATTATTATTTAGGAATATATGTAGCCAAAGGAATGAGGTGTTGCGCGTATGATATTCATAATTTCTGTTTTCACTTCTGTCGGCCGTCCCGATTGATAGCCTTTTAATTTTATTTTTCCTGTGCATCAGATGACGTGTAACTATGGAGGCAATCAATTTCGCAACTGTTGTTGTACAGTTATGCACTGTCGTGGGAAAGTGGCGTAAGTTGTTCGGTGGTATCGTCTCATTTGGTGAGCCTGTCCTGGATTTTCAATGCACTCAGTTCTAAAATGTCCACTGCATCCCCGCACACATCACTGTAACGGCGTGGTGTCCTACTGGAAAGGGAAAGTTTTGCAATGACCCATGCATCCTCGAATGTTTCTTACTCACCGAAGAAATTTAGACGATGGAAAAGATATTTCTGGAGATCCTTTTCTTCATGATCCGCTTGTTAAGTTACGATGGCGATGCGTAATTATAGTTGGTAGCATATCATCATGTTTTGTACATCTGGTAACTGTTTAAAATAGAGATTTTCAAAGACTAGTGTATTTCCCTATCCTACATTCACGGTTTTTTATGCAGATGTTCTATAGGTCACTGAAATTACTTGGTTGCTTTGTCTCGTATTCACGTTATTATTTTTTGATGGCAACGTTCGTTGTACTAAAGAAGGGTGAAGGAAGATGGTCTATGACTGAAATACCTATTAATGTATTTGCAAGAATGTATGCTGTTTTGAGATGGCACCCTGTATGATTCTTTTCGTGTAAGTTGCACTAAGTGATTAGAGATGAATAAATAAGTGAGAATCTGGAGTATGAAGGTTCGATCCCCTGTACTGACATCAGCATTTTGGATTTTCCATGGTTTCCCACATTCTAGGTATACATCGCGATGGTTCCTTCAGTTGGTCCTGGCCGAATTCCTTCCCATTTCTTGGCCCCTAGGGGGGTTGGGTAAGTGGGTACACCATTGTTAGGGTTATGAGCAATTCCTGGACCTTTGAGGTCTACCAAACCTTTTCCGCAAAGAGTGTTGAATAAAATCTACGACGCATTTGATGGTCGTTAGGCAGTGCCGTCAGTGCTACCACTTCCATCACACGTCTTTTTACACAACAGGAACTACCTTTAACAAAATCATCACAATTTGTATCGTTCCTCCTTAATGCGACATAACAGAACAACTCTTATTTCTAATGGAAATACCTAAGTGGTCGGATACCCTTACGTTGATGTGCCGTGTTGGATAGCGGAGTTCCCACGTTTGAAATTCGATCTGACCTGCGATTTTTAAATGCTTTTAACCTATTCTTCTCCTGTGGTAATGCTTTGTTTTAACATGCTTTTATTAGTATGATGACCAGTACGTATGCATAAATTTAACGGAATTTTCTAATTGAATTTTCACTTACTTCCATACTTCCGAATTATTTGAAACTTTGTTCGTGTATTATGAACCAATGACAATACAATTACTTTATAACTATGTGTTGGTATTCTCATACAGTAAAAAGAAAGAAATCCCAACCCAGCAATTAGTCGCCTGTGAGTTATGCAATCTATCAGATACAAGTGTTAAGTGACTGCAAACATACAGGCGTCCACCTCAGTACTGAATATAAACATGAATTTCAAAATAGCTTCCTAAGTAAAACAAAGTCTGCTTAGATTTCGATCAATTAATCTCTTTACTGCCGGACAAGCCTATGTAGCTACCATTCGCGTGAGATCACTGGATGGTCTGCAAATAGAAGAACTTGATTGCACCAAGTTAACGGCAAGAGATCCATGTAATGTTGACGCGTTAGATCAAATGGATAGGTTACTCGAACATGAATCAAATAGTTTTAAGTTCATTGCCCTCATTACTTAAATCTTAGATTTTGTTTTAGGACTAACAAAAAATTAAAACTAAAAAAATGCTTTTATAGTAATTTTAATTGATTAAAAATAATCTATAAATATAAATATTTTGTTCAACAGCGATAAGATGTCACTCAATACAGTATAACTTTTTTTAATAAGCTTAAAATAAAAGTAGCCATTGCCCAAAAAATTAAGTTTAGTGTAAAAAAAGTGTGGGGGAAGGGGGAGGGGGAGTTTAGGCTAGATAGTTGTTTCAATTTTTTCATCGCTAACTGTTCCTAAAGGTAGTGATGAAAAGTTAGTAGAGAGCACCCCACGCTTTTTATATTTGGTCAGTGACTTTATACTTATGGACGAGCCACGTCAGATGCATATTGCGCGGCAAGTTGAAACTGTTTCCTGGTCCTTAAGAACACACGAATTTCTATTACTTATTGTAAAAATGTATCAGAATGGAGGATTGCATCAAACTTGTGGAGAGACTGTTCAAAGTAAAAAAAAAAAAAAAAACACTTATTCGAAGCGGGTAAATTATAAATTTTTGAATCTAAACTTAAAAAAAATTTTTTTTTCAAAAATTACATGAATTAAAACTGCAAAATTGACTTACAAGTTTCATCGCCAGATGGAGGTGACGATTAATGAACTGAATCATTCTGCAATAAGAGATCTAAAGAACACCATAATATCTTAGTATCTGTGATCCTCAATATCAAAATTCTATAGTACGCCAGTTAGATACTGCTTTAGTAAACCGGCTATAACTTCAAAGGGAATCACATTTTATTGTAATATAATGTACGTAATTGAAGGCTTTTTCTATCAAAAGTGTAGCTAGATACTATCGAAGGCAAACCTAAATATAGTACTAAAATGTTTTATTTGGATGATTTGTTTAACCATAGCGCGTTCAGTTAACAGAGGCGAATCGAGGTCAGTCTGCTCTACCCCCACTCCCCTACATGCACACGCGAGACCCCAGAGTGGGGGGTGAGGGGAATATGACCTTGAGTCGCCAGTTAAGCGTGAATAGGATACAAAACATAATAGAAATTAAAAATTATATTCTTAAATTTTTTATTGTTAATTTATTTACCTGCACAATAGTTACAACGGTTAGAATTCTAAATCCTCTTTCTACTGGCGGACTCGATAGAGGCGGTTTAAATTTAGAATACTACTTTGACTATCGAGAAATATGATGAAAGTATTTAAAAGAACTCTGGGAACAAGCAGACCGAAACATCTGCAAAAGATCCAGAGAAAAATGTCTGTGAGCCAAGTATCTAGGTCTAGAGAAATAAATTGCTATATGAATTTAAGACATGCAGAATCTTAATAAAAACGTAAACCGTTTGTCGGGAAAGTTGGACAAAAGTACGCTGCAAAATACCCATGTATTTGACAGTGAAAAAAACAGAAAAGGAGGAAGAATTACAGCATATTCTAACTAAAAGCAAAATGGTAAAAGCTAGAATATTACATTTTTTCATTAAAGCTTGATACCCACTCCAGCCCTCCTTCCCGTTCAAATACAAGCCGAGAATTTGAAATCTACGTACCATCTGTTATTAGAAGCTATTATAATATGCAGGGTAGGTCATGTAAGCTGATACTTTGAAATATCTAGAAGCAAAGTATTCTAGGATAAAATATTTTAACAAAAAGCCAATTGATGTAAGCGGAGAAAGCGAAATGTATTATTCAGATTTTATTTTGAGTAGCGTCTTAATCATTTCAAAGTAAACATTAGTTTTTTTAATGGAATCTTTTTTTTCTTCATTTTCTCAATATGTCCATCTAAGGACGACGTACCGCCAGACTCCTATTGTACGTAGGTGGCTAGTGTGGATAATGAGAAGCAGGGAAGGACTTTTGTCCCGCCCGACTTCAAAGTGGGTTTCTTAGACACTGCTTACTTCACATATAGCAGGCAATATTGTTTTTCCATATGTCCGTGAAAAGTGTAACTTTGTGTTCTGCATGAAAAGTGTATTTTTGTTTGTGAAATGTAATTGGGGACCGAGCCTGGTCCCGATACAGTGTGCGGTGTCAGCCACACTGGCGGATTTTTGTTTATTTTTATTCTTTGTACAACATCAATCGTTCTTCAGTAGAGAGGTTTAACAGATATCCGAAAAACAAACTACGACACAGTGGTATATATGCCTTGTTTGTTTTTCAGGACGATGTCGGGCCACTGGTCTGCAGTGCTGTTGGTTTGGACGGCCGCCTACGTCGCCGCTGGAGAATACAAAGAGTGAGTTACCAAATGGTCTTGGAATCCTGTATTTCCGAATAATAGTACTTATAACTTTCAGCAAAAGATGATAAAGCGCAGTTTCTAAAACATCAAGACACTTTCGAATACAGCAATGAAGACAGGGAAAGACTGAAAAGTTGTTACCATTACCCCATGAACAAAGAACACTCGATATTTTTATTACTCATCGTGTACAAATCTCACAATTTTGAACCTAAAAAATTGTACAGGTCGCTTGAATACTATGCATGTTTGTACAATTATGTTTTCTTCACTGGATTATTTATTTCTAAGAAATAAAATTATTTTTAAATAAAGGAGAAAATTAAACAAATACATAACAAATGTTCTTAATTTGTTAGAGATAAATAAATCGTTTTGCATAATATCTTTAGTATTATACACATGAAAGCATAAGTATTAAAATTTCACATTTGCATAATAGAGTCTATACAGGCATACTTACTTCTAATTTTGTGAGTTATTATAATAATCATATCACCTCCCATAAGGGACAGATAATATCTTTGCTACAATTATTGTTTAGTTTATACCATATTGAAATGAATTAGTACAATTTATTTATTGCAATCACAAATGAAATATTTATTATCATGACGATAAATAAAGAATTTATTGTTGCTGAAATTTTTTAAAGCAAAAAATAAACCGTTAAAATTAATAAACACAGGAATTTGAATGAATGTATCGTTTATTAATTATTCAACTAGTTTTAGAAACATAGGATTGTTTGAGAACTTGTTGCTGGATGAATTTTCATGGTAATATACATAGGTTCCTCATAATAATATTAACTGATTTAAATGGAGTGACGCTTGATATCATTATAATCATTGCTCGTCGTTGAACGAACCCCGACACGAATCCTAGTCCTCAGTCAACAAAAATGTGCAGATACGGGAGACTAATTAACTCTTACTAACCCAAATTGGGAGATAAATTCCATGTTTTTGCTTCTGTTCCAACATGGAGAAAAACTGTTTTAGTACGAGTGGTGTGACCACGCATTTCCAATATCAACAGATTTCTCCAGTAGCCGCTCTTTTTCACATGCCGGGAAAAGAATTTATATCCTCTAGTTCTCTCTGAGATTTCATCGATTTAGCTAGTGCCTTGCCACCTAATGCTTTATCGACACCAGTTTCACTCCCTAAGCCTTTCAAATAATAACGTGGACTCAGGATTTAAGAATTCGTGATATCTCCGGCGCACAAATAACTATTTAACTCACTTTTTGTTGTATTCGGCATCAATCAGTCATATTTCCATTACACTGAAGTGTGATGTAAACACGTTTGTGAGCAGGACTTGTTCAGGCACCACATTGGGCATCGATAGGTTCGTACTATCCGATGTCAAAAAGCTTAATTATTATCCAGTGAAGATCAACTGTACATCCACTACATCGAAGTTTGGTGGTTTTGATATGATGTTCTATCCGAAAACAGCTCCTTTACCTCCACAAAAGTAGTACCAACATCCAAGACAAATGATATAGAAATAGGGTAACCATGGTGTATAGTCCTTGTCTAGTGTCATTGCAGATAGCTTTAATGTTTGTTTTATCCGTGAGGATGAAAACCGATTCTGTTTCTCCAGGTCTGTTCTTCCAAACGACACTAGTTTAACATTACATCTTCTCGGGTGTCCAGCCGGATAGTGTCGACAGCTGACTCTGATATCTTCATCAGGTGTCGCATAGCTTCGGGTAGTTTTAGCTTGCTGCTACTGCCTCCACCATCGGAAACAATACGCGGGGAAAGTCTCCACTTACACAACATTATCATAGGTTTTATTCAGTAGGTAGTGTAGAGAGTTTTGGGAATTAAATGTCTCCTTCAATGCAATCTGGTGATTATGAATTGTGCACCAGCTCCTCCCCTACTCAGGTAAAGAACAGTGAAAATTTCTTCTAGTAACATGAATCAAGCGGCAGACACATTTATTACTACGTATTCCATCATAGCCCAGAGGATGGTCAGCTTGGAGAGACTGAAAATCATTCAAGAATTTAAACAGGTGACCAGTGACATTTCCAAATTAAGGAATGATCACATGGTTTCAAGGGTGGCCGCACATAAACGGTAAGCGTCAGAAAAGTTAAAATCATGTTGACACTTTTCTTCGACCTTTGCGGGGTAGTACGCAATCAAAGGTACGACATGTGAAACAGGCACAGGAAACTTTAACGCGCAGCAACATGAGCGTTCTTCAACGCTAAATGGCACATGCTGATCTCTACAGTCGTTTTGTTTATTTATCATCACAATGAATTATGGCCCATTCACAATAGAGACGGTTCAAGGTCAGTTTGCTATATGCCCACTCCACCCTGCCCGCAGAGGTGAAGCGAGGAGCAGGGCCAGTACGGGGTGAACAGGTTATAACAGAAGGTTGAAATGTTTCCGGTATATGAATGTGTTAAAACAGCAGACTGCGTGCACATGTCGGCAATTTGCAAGTGAAAGTCAGACAGTAGTCATCTAGTTTCACTTCCGCAAGTTATTCTAGATCGAGCATCACGCTACAGACAACATGCAAAAAATTCAAGACATTCTGAGGGCACAGTTGTATCTGTCCCTGAAATTAGTGACTGGCATGAGTGTTCAGGCAATTATTAAAAAGGAGTTTCGTTTAAGCGAAATAAAATCAAGCTGTGTGTCAAGAATGTTCAAGAGGCCATGAGAACTGAAATTTCTCGGAAGCTTTTGGAACACTTGTGGCCAGCTTTGGATTATCTCAGATTTGTCACCTTGTGTGTGTCGATCATTTGGACGCCTCAAAAATATTTTGCTGTAAATAAGTGTTTGAACAACGAGCAGGTGCGCAATTGGTGACGTATTAGCGTAATAATCTCTTATCACGATTGAATTATCTGGCAGTGTGATGGCAATAATATGTGGGCAATATTACATTTAATGTAGAAAAATACTTTTATATTTGTTTTGATAATTTGTTAAAAAATTTCTTCGCGTTAGTTCGACCCCCGTAAAATCCTAATCAACGGGTGCTGTTTGGTGGTAAAGTATCGTCTTTATGACGCTAGGCGGGAAAACGTAATTGGCAACTCTAAATTGAGCATTTTCTCCTTATGGCTTTAGGCCAATACAGATGAGAAATGATTGAGGGCAATGGATTTTTACAGGAACCATCAAGGCATTCGACTGAAGTGATTTGGAGAAACTATGGGAAATCCAAATCTGGATGGCCAGACCAGGATTCGAACACACGTCCTCCCAGACGCGAAGCCAGAGCCTTACCGCTCATCCACTGCACTCGGTAAATTAGTCATACAACCGCCCCCCTCGCTCAAGATGTTCCTTACTCTTCTGAAATGCGTTAATGCTGTTTTTGTCTTTTCTCCAAGAAATATCCCATAACTGAATAGGCAAATGTTTCACGTTCCCGAATTCGACTCTCTGCAATATTTGTAGTACTGGTGAAACAGGCGAGGAAAGTGTTTACAGTATATTTAGAGTACTTCCAAACAGTTTAATGCTTTTGATTAACTAGTGAATAATTATATTTTTCAGGCCTGTGATCAAATGTTTTTGAGAGACTTGAAATATTTTATCCTTTCCACTCTTTGGCATCCATCAGTTAATTATCGAATACATGATTAATTTTATTATTAAACACAGAGCCGTCTGGTGTCTCAGTGGTTAAAAGCGACTGAATGAGGCTCTAAAGATCCCCGGTTCGAATCCCTGTCTCGGCTTAGATTTTCAAAAGCAGTTACCTCGACCTTCACCTCTGTCACCGCTTGTTCTGTAATGTTAAGTACACCAGAACGCTTACTTGGTTTGGAATCCACGTTATATTGTAGGAATACCGACCGAGGGGGATGGGAGAGCGGTAACGCTCTGGCCTCGCATTCGGGAGGACGTGGGTTTCATTCACCGTTTGGCCACCTAGATTTGGGTTTTCGATGGTTTCCCCAAATCAGTCCAGGCGAATGCCGGGATGGTTACTTTAAAAACTCCCTGTTCCTCACCCCAGCCCTAATGACCTCGACGTCGACGAGCCGCAAACAATAATGAGAACGGAGTTTTTCCAACGGGTACGGCAGGACTTGGTGGATGTCACACCTTTATCTAAGCTGGGGGACGCCATATTCAACAAACAGAGCTTGTAAAAGTAGAGCAGACAAAGTTATTACACCTGAAACATTCTAAGTTTTGTTATTACACTTTCATAGGTACCCCAAGAACGTCTCGGCTTATAAAATGCGACTCGGCCATTTCCTGACCGTATTCCCTTATCTGAAATTCATAAACTTTCCCTTCTCCATCATTCCTGAAAGTTTAAACCGTAAAACAGGAAAACAGTGTATAGTTGGGATAACTCTTTTTACATATTGGCTTTGTCGGGGAACCCGTCGCTGGAATGGATCCTTCAAGAGACCACGGCCGAATTCCTTTCCGTATCTTTCCATCCGTCAATCAGTTCAGACGGGGTGCAACGTCATATTGACAAGTGAGCTCATGCGGCCAAGTTCTTTGTGAATTTGACTCGTTTTTGTAATCGGTGAAATAACATCATATTCCCTCTAAAACCGTGAATTTTCATTTCGTTTCTTCCTTTCTTCTGCGTGTTTAAATTTTTTTTGGTCATGCGGAGTTTATTTTATATGAGCAGTTATAGCTGATATCGTATATCCGCGAGCTGAGTAAGACAAGTGCGTGCCATCTCCTGTATCCAAGCGTAGTAGATTACTATGGAGGACTTGTTACTCACCTCAAGGACACGACGGGGGAGTCGCCATCAACAGTGACGCATACCCTGACGCACCGTGCACGTCACCTATCCTAACTTCCACCTTCAGGGCTAGAACCATTTTTTTTCTGATGGCTTTACGCCTCTTCGACGTCGAGGTTATTAGAAGTGGGATGGGATTGGGGACAAGTAACGGAAAGGAACTCGGCCATGGCCTTTTCAAGGAAGCATCCCGGCATTTGCCTGGAGTGATTTGGGAAATCATGGAAAACCCAAATCTGTATGCCCGGACGGGGATTCGAACCCGCGTCCTCCCGACGGCTAGAACCAACTGTCCCAGTCTCCGCAGTCATAGCGCTACAGTGATCTCGCCAACTAGTTGGGAAAGATAGTTCAAAAGATGTGTTGTAGTATCCTGCTGGAAACATTTGTTTCAGAAATAGTTCTGTACTTTCCGGGTTAATGCGGTCCTCTTTACGTACTGCTCGTGATTTCAGCACTGATTTCCATTTACTATTGCTCCCTGTTTCCTAAGAAGTTTAGGTAGAGATCATTTAGGAACGGTTGAATTTCAGTTGCTTCTTCTGAAAATACTCAAGCTGTAATACCATGTGCACCACACATGTAATTTGCACGATACTGCCGTCTCTACGCCTAATAGAATCCGTCTGTGAAGACAGACACAGTGTGCATAATATTTTTTATAGACTTGTCATCGAGCACGTTATTTCTCCATTATGGGGGCTTTGCTTTGCTTCTGTATTACAGTGTCAGAGTTGTTTCCATTACTCACAAAACGTTTTTTGCTGCTAATTATTTTTTTTTATTAAATCATTGGATTCTTTGAGGTTTGCTGTTTATAAATCTCTCTAAATACATTTAATACTACCAATTCCATATAGTCTTGCGCATTTTTGTTTGTTTTTCCATCAAGCTGTCAATAATTAGACCTTTTCCACACCGAGCGTGGTGTTTGAACGGTTACGCTCTGGCCTCGCATTCGGGGGTTCCTTCAAAGGCACTTCAAAAGGGCATGGCCGAATTCCTTTGCGTTCCTTGCACTTCCCCCCCCCCCCCCCAGTAATTTACCCGTTCTGATGACCTCGACGTCGACGAGGTGTAAAGCCATAGCAAAAGGAAATAAAACCATTTCCACATTTGATAGTGAGGGTTGGAATAAAATCTTGTTTATTTAGTAATCTGTGCCGATGCTAATTCTGAAAGGAGATTAACTGTATATCCCTACAAATAGTGGACGGCGGTTCGAATCCCCGTCCGGGCATCCAGATTTGGGTTTTCCATGGTTTCCCCAAATCACTCCAGGCAAATGCCGGGATGCTTCCTTCAAAAGGCCATGGCCGAATTCCTTCCCATTCTTTACCCCCATCCTTGCCCCCCATCCTTTCCCGTCTCTAAAGACCTCGATGTTAAAAAGAGACGTAAAGCAGTTACAAAAAAAAAAAAAAAAAAAAAAAAAAAAAAAAAAAAAAAAAAAAAAAAAAAAAAAACCTACAAATAGTCTTCTCACTTACAAAGCTTCCAGAAATGAAGAAATAATGTCTGCATATATTATTGATATATATGTATTTCTGTATGACATAGTATATGTATGTACTGTACTATGATTACTGATGGTCAATTCACAAATCATATGGCATTGTTGGCCGGGAGATCCCGAAGAATTGTTCGGCCGCCAGATAACAGTGTTTTCGATTCGCCGCGCAATGCGCCCCTTTGTGGCTATGTAACATAACCAGGTAATTAGTATTATTAATATTAATTTAATTGCAATGGAGCAATTTCCCTAGTCATCTAATTACCACTTTTATATACATATATATATTTCTTTTATAGTTGGAATGTTAAATTCCTCCCCCATTTACTTTTCCAATTTACAAATTTTAAATTTAAATTGCTTAATCGTTTTTGGTAAATTCTTCATCACTTGGTAATTTGTTCCAATCCCTGACACCCTTACCAACAAAAGAAGATTTTCCCGCTCCCTTATGCTTGAAATCGAGCGCAAGCTTGTGGTCATGGTCGCCTTTCCCCTTCCATGCACTATTCCTAATTCTTTTACCAATATTCCTCCAAGCCCCATTGCCAACATATGCCCTTTACATTCCCGGCACTCTCTTCACTTTCCTCCAATGAGTCCCAATCCAGCTGCTTTATGATATCAGTTACTGACTGGGTACCGGGTGTAAGAAACCTTCAGTTTAACGTGGAATCCGAACCACAGAAGCGTTCTGGCTTATTTCATATTACACAGCAAGCTGTAGCAGAGCTGAAGGTAGGTTTAATGGTCTTTGAAAATCACAGCTGAGACCGGGATATCGATCTCCAGTCAGACGCCTTAGCCACTAAGCTGCCAGACCGCTCTATTACTGATGATAATAGAGTGGAAATGAATCCATAATGTATTGCACAAAGTTATTAAGTCATAATAAATTCATAATAAGGTAAAATTGGTAATAAATCCATTTATTTTCTGTTTGTATTGTCCCACCTAGAATTGTGTGTCATTCATCGATTGCATCAGGAGAAGCTTCCTCCTCTTCATCATGTTATCACGAGACAGACCACAGCAGCTGAACAATGCAGTCCTGATTTGCGACAGCTGCATGGTGGAGTACAAGGTTTCTTGTAGGATCATCATACAACCTTCGGAGTAATCTCAGATCTTTTATTATTGTAACTGTAATAAGGCCGAACGAGCCATTCCTTCATCCCGAGGCAACGGGTAAGTTTTCGACCCAGCCATGCTTGTATTTGGTAGTACGTGCGTATTGCCGCACCTGATGTTTGTGGCAACCGTGCTAGCCTGAATGCATTTTTTGAACAGATTTCGTAAACATTTCGTATCTGAGCCCTCCAGTGTTCCACGATGAGCTGTTCCCCTGCGTTTTCTCCAGTTGCTAGTCTCTGGAGGCTAGGAGTTCTGAGATGTTAGCATGAATGTTACTTTTAGATATTGTTGGTACTGAATGAGGCAGCAGAATATTTCATTCCCATAGCCGAAAAATCCTGATATTCTATCACATCCTGTAAATGTATGGATGAAGAGGATATGTGTAGGTTCAAACTTGAAGCAAGTGGTTGAGTACCATATACCTGCCTCCTTGCCTTTCCCTGTTTTGTGGAAGTACAACTCCTCGTGTTACCAAGGCCCATTAGCAGAGCGAGAAAGCCAATATAGTAACATAGAATTATCACACTGTCGGATTTTACTGCTTGGGAAATAGCTGTATCAACAATCACTCCAGCTGCATCTTCTTTTGTCTGTTGAACTTGGATGCCTCCTTTTTCAGTTTTTGCATTGGTATCAAAATTACACAGTTCTTACTGCTCTCATTTTTTGCGTCACTGCAACACTTGTTTGCTCACTGAAGTACTGATGTTTTCAAATGACGAAACCTTTCAGATCACTTTATTCCCCTCTGCGCAGCATCACTTCGGTATCCGTCAAATATAACTGTGATGTTGGATCTATAGTGCCTTCTCAGTTATGTTTCATATTTTCCACAGATTGAGCCATGGTTACCACTACGATGCCACATAACCTTATGCAGGAGGCATCCTCCATCCATAACTAAACTTTTCATATTGGATGTTGCATCTTGAAGAGATGTAAATGCTTCATATAGATACAATTTTGTTCCCTTGAAGTACGGAACAAATTAAAATGGAATACAGTGTTTCAAACCATTCAAACGGGGAAGAAATAGATTTTTGACTAATTTTTGACTTATTATGACTTAATTTTGATTGTGTAAATAAACTTTGTGCATAAATTATGCTTTCACTTTTGGAAATCCGTTTTTCAAACTGGTACAAATACCATCCCTAATAGAGCGGTGTGGTAGCTCAGTGATTAAGGCGTCTGACTGGAGATCGTTATTCCGGTCTCATCTGTGATTTTCAAAGACCATTCAACCGACCTTCAGCTCTGCCACAGCTTGCTGTGTAGTATGAAATAAGCCAGAACACTTACGTGGTTTGGATTCCTTGTTAAGCTGTACTATTACCTGATTAGTTAGTACACACGCATTGCGCGGCGAATCGAAAACACTGTTATCTGGCGGCCGAACAATCCTTCGGGATCTTCCGGCCAACAATGCCATATGATTAGTGAATTGACCATCAGTAATCATAGTACAATACATATATATACTATGTCATACAGAAATTCATATATATCAATTATATATACAGGAGTTACAGGTCATTTTGAGCTACAAAGTAGGTAAAAACCCAACTTTTCAAAAAAGTGTGAAATTTAGCTGATTTTCTGAGAACTGTAAGCTCGCTTAGTTTTGAGTTTAGAATAAAAAACGTTTTACTACAAAAGTTGTAGGAAATTTTGTCCTCTTTCAAACTGGGAGTTAAGTATTTCTCCCTAGTGATCACCAGGAAGGATTTATAGACGAAAAACTGAAAAAAGTACAAAAATTTTGACGTTTTTTGTTGACAGAAAATTGTGCCGATAGAGTCGGAGGTCGAAAACTTGGTTTGTGCATACTCTCACCAATATATAAAATATAAAGAAAAAATCTTCTACGTGATATAATGTTTGTGAGACCCCCTTTTTACGACCCCGTCACTGGACTATGGTGGATCTACGATTTATCGGAGCCGGGGCAAAAACTGTGAAATTTCCGCTTCCATTGTTGGCACCCCAAATGTCGTCGCCCAATGTTGTCAGTCCCATAGTCACCACCCAGGGCAATAGTGGATTTGTCCACCCCCTGAAGTTTCCGCCCGGGGCAAGTGCCTCTGTTTGCCTCCTCCCCTAGTTCCGGCACTGACAATGATCGTCCGCGGCACCACTCCAAAAGCAGCTTATGGTAACTCAGTAGTCAACTAGTCTCTGACCAATGGTGCGTTATGACACAGAATGCTGCAGGGAGTACATTACTTGTTTACAGATGACAGGCGCAGATGTGAAGATGTTACGATGTGTTTGTTGCACAATACGGTGATCTTCCCTTGCAGAGGTCAGACGTGCTTGACGACGAATATGCCTGCCCTCACGTTCCCATGCAATCCAACATCGGGCCTCTGTCACATCCGAATGCCCTACATATCTGGAGAATGCACTATTGGCCCAAATGGAGACCCACAATGAGGCTCCTTTCAAATCCTGTCAGGTGCTGACGTGGCATCTCCGATTCCTTCGTGTTGATCATTCTACATCTGACGCTGTTTACGTCCCTGATATGCCCTACCAGGCCTGGTAACAGCACTAATGCACTCTGGTGACCGCTCTACCAGTAACAGAAATGTAACACCAATCATTTACATACCAGCAGATGGTGTGTATGTGCCAAAATTACATAGACATATAACCATGTCTTCTGGGAGCTTTAATTTTTGTGTCGCCGAGTGTATATTTGGTCAATAACTGACAGCAAAAATACTCGTTCCCTAATCGCGGTACTAATTAATCATCGAAAGATCAAGCCTACTGCACTAACAGTACTTCTATGTGTCATGACAAAAGTTTCTGCCGCACCTCGTCAATCAGGTGCGGTCCTGCTATTTGGGGGACGTGGTTTCGATTGCTGGTCCGGTCATACTAATTTCTGTTCTCTATGGTTTCCATAAATCAATCCATGCGAATGCTGGAATGGGTATTGCAGAATCTCCTCCACCCGCCATCGATCTAATAACATCAACATGGACGATTGATAAAGACGTTACCGAGCGAAGTGGGTGAGCAGTTAACGCTCTGGCCTCGTATTCGGGAGGATGCCTGTTCGAATCCCCGTCCGGGCATGCAGATTTGAGTTTTCCATGGTTTCCCCAAAATCGCGAATGCCGGGATGCTTCCTTCAAAAGGCCATGGCCCAATTCCTTCCCGTTCCTACTACCCAGTCGCATCCCGCCTCTAATGTCCTCGACGTGAATGAGCCATAAGTAAAAAAAAAAAAAAAAAAAAAAAACTGTGTCAAGGGAACAACTAACGCTTGCGTAAATTACCAGCTGTACAACTCCAATTCCTATTTTATATTTGTCTCTTATAAGTAAATCCGCAGTTTGATTTAATTTTTAAACCCCAGCATGTTGTGAAGAAAAACCAATAAAAACTGAAATAGTAAACTAGGATACTAAAGGGGAAGATAAAAGCTACAATAAAAATATTTTATATAGAGTCTGTGGCATTTGTAGGGATTGCCTTGTTCAGGAACAACTGCAATCGGATTCCAGTAATAAATACAAGCAAACCAGTACTTCCTCTTTGAATATTTCAGGCTTACACTGTTGTCCAAAGTTTGCCACTTTTTAGCAGGTATCTTAATAAAAAGAATGTTTACATAAAGAATTTAAAAATAGACACAGGAATACAAAAATGATTCGGAATCAAAAGACAGAAAAGGGGTCATCAATTTAAAAAAAAAAAGTATTTCAAGTTTATGTAGAAACCAATATTCTCATGCCTTAGATTAAATTTGTTTTATAAATATGACCAAAATTTAGCAGTTTTTAAAGTTTATATTTTATATTCCGACCGGAAGCCATACATAATTATGAAATACGTCATTTCCGGAACTAAGTAGCCTCAAAGTGAAGGGACTGACACGAGGCCCTTATTTATCTCTAGAGGTTTATATAAGTGTAAATCAAACAGATTAAAATATTGCAAACTGAAACATCATTCTGTGACACAAAATTTCACATTAGTAATCAAACCAGATTTTTCTTTAACTGGACTTATCTCCGTCTGTTTACGTGTTTACTGGTTGTTGTATTTGACACTAACAAGAAAGAAAATTTGCTACATAAAATGATGATAATATTTATACAAGATAAAACATATCCTAAGACTGAACATCACAGTTTTGTAGCATCAGTGAAGTTTATTTATTTTTGACACTTTATTGCGTGTGATGGTGTATGTCACCTTATGCTAAGACAATGTGCTTAGAAAATAAATAAAAAAATTCAGTTAAACACATAAATAAAAGGCTTCAATATATTTAGAGTTTTGACTGCGAAATGAAGTTCTTCAGCAAAGTGAAGTGCTATTTTCAGCAACAAACATGTAGTACCGACTGTACTATTAACGACGGACTGTTCAAAAGGAATGGCTCGGTGATAAAACCATAATAGTCCACTAGATTTGCAGTAGAAGAGTAATGGATAAATCTTAAGCTATTGTTTCGCGTTTTCATTATTATATTAATACTATTTATTTAAGATTTTAAAGCTTATTTCTTACATTCCGACCGGCTGCCATACAAATTAATGAAATATATCATGAAACGTAAATGAAACTTAAAATAATTTTTCGAAGTGAAATGTTACCTGGAATAACGTATTTACATTAGAACATTAATTTGAGAAGTCTCTGGTTGGTTAACTGTGGAGGAAAAAATCTCTGCTTCCAAAATATTAACCCAAGAAAATCTGTTCATCAGAATTTAATAAAAAAAGTTATAAATGTGCTAGTAATAATTTTCCTTACCAAAGAAAAATAACCAATTATCGGAGTATCGGTGCCTAATAATTCTGTTTGTTTCAAAATCTTTCAAATGTGGCAAAGAACAGCCAGCTGTTAGTTGTAACGTCCGCGGCTTTTGCGAGGGCCAAATTAACACCAGCAATTACACACAGCTGCAAGAGAGGGAGGAGAAGAGTGCTCCAGAAAATTAAGAACGTTTAGGAGCGGCTTGCATCCTTGCTCGACTGAGAACAAAGTTTTAAATTTCATGGCTCACGTTTCGATCATCGCAATTTTTAAATACAAGCTGTTAAGTTGATCACTTTTTAAACTAACGGTAACACTCGAGAGGACGTGGGTTCCAATCTCCGTCCAGTCATCCAGATTTCGGTTTTCCATGATGTTCCTCAATCACTCCAGGAGAATTCTGAGGTGGTTCCTTCAAAATACCATGGCCGAATTCCTTCCCGTTCCTTGTCCCCAATCCTCTCCCCCTCTTATGACCGCGACGTAAATACCATATGGAAAAGTTTAAAGCTATTGCTTAGCGAATATGTTTAAATAAAAATTAACTTCTGTATTTTTTTTACTGAGAACTTGGCCATTTATAAACTGCTTGCAATCCCTTTATTCATTTCTTGCCACAAGTTCTTCATGTATGCGTTGATATCCTACCTCTGTTGATCTGAAACCACTCTCTTGGGTTGTGGTTTTGATTTAAGGACTGGAAATGCAGCCTAAATTGTCGTTAGAATTATTCATTGCTGTTAACAATGTTTTTTTAGCTGTCCTGCAGTGTTTTTGAACTGATAAATGAAGACAAATCCTTTCTGGGACAATCTTAGCTGTCCATATGAATATATGCCCATAGAATTTTAAATGTTTTCTTATTTTGTCTGTGATCTACTAAGTTCTTACATTATTTTAGAGCTCAATACCAGAAGGGAAGGTTATTCAGTTTTTAAAAAATATACGTTATTGATTCCAACACAAGAGAAGGAGGTCTATAAAAAAATTACCCCAGTGCGTGGGGTAGCGTTTTATAGAAATCATTAACTAGAGTATCAAGATATTTTACTAATTTTTTTATTGGTAAATAAAGACGTCAGTGGTCGTAATATTTTTCAGTACTGTTCCATTTTTATCAAACCTTTCTTGTTAACGATGCTACCTAAGAAATTAAAATTTATTTTAACTAAAGTGATTACTGCAGAAATAAGAAAGCAAAACCGTGGTGCCTTGACATATTCGTAGATACAAGGTTAATGGTCATTCGGCTGGACCTGCTGGTTTAAATCCCCTTCCTGCCATCCAGAATTCGGTTTCCCGCTCCTCTGCCCCAATCCTCTGCTTGAAGGGCTATAAAGTCAGAAGAAAAAATAATAGTTGCCCGAAGGAATCAGTGTGCGGCTCAATCTTCTCATTCTTTTAGGACTCAGCCATAAATGTATTGAAACAAAAGATCTGCAGTGTTTCGCATCATTGACCGATGATCTCGTGCTTCTGGTAGACGCAAAAGCAACTTTAAACAAATTCTAGTTCATCTTGATAATCCACGATAGTGAAATATATTACATGACAGAGAGCTATGGCACTTGCTAGATGAAGTTTCTAGTCAAGCAAGCATCATCGCACGAGAAGACAAAATATATAAAAAGAAAATTGGCTGTACATGAAAGGCGCCACGAGCAAGTAACATCAGAAATGGAAATAAACGCAGAGGATGTAGAAAGTCAAGGTAATTAAGAACGCTCATATTGGACATTAAAAGCATTACCCATGAGTGGGATTTTACATCGACCAGAAAAACGACTAAGATGTTGAGGTAGATATAAGCGATGTATTGCATTGCCTCCAGAAACCATAGACACCATCAAGGATCTATAGAAGCTTACTTTGATTCAAGGAGGAAACTCCTTAAGATGGAATTGGTGAAATAATAACTACGACGTCTGGTATGTGGAACGGACTGCATCAGCAGAGACAATCAGCGGTCTTGGTGTCAGCGTAATATTGTTGACTTCCGAAGAGGTGCAAACAATGGGTTAGCTTGATGATGAGAACTGTTTTATCTAGACAGTCATTTATTTCGTGGTGCGAAAGTATATGTATGGATCTTTCACTATTTTGGTGGGACGATGTTAGTTGTAGATGGCAGTTTTTAGTTTTTGAAACAAGATGTAATAACTACAAAATCTTATAGAAGTGGCAGATATATTAATTATACAAACAAATGTGTTAAACTTTTAGCAAATTGTAGAAACTAAGGTAAGGTACCACGTTAGGTAAGAATGCAGTACGGTACGTAAAAATCGGAAAAGAGAATAAAAGAAAAAATACAGACTACATGTTGTATTGAAAAACCAAAAGTACTATTAGTTTTTTAAATTGCGGACATAGCAAAAAAAGATTTTATTTTTTGCCATATATTAATACGAAGTTCGGAGTCCATTGCATCTTCACGGTTGGGATAGATACTGCCTATGATAAATTTATTTGGAACTGAATATCTAGATAAGTAGGCAATGTTCTTTCTGTAACATATACATTCCAAACTTTAACATTACAACCTACGACTCTTAGAATTTCTTTCCTCCCTCCTGAAAAATGCTAGCTGAACTGTCCCAGAGTACTGTTTTACCTTTCCAATATTTTCTTCTCAATTTTAAGGGATTATGATGTATAGTGTGGTCGCTTTCCTTTCCAATGTACTTGATTGCTTCTAATCCATTTCCTTTTTAGGGACCAGATCACTAGGAAGAGAGGACTCCGTGAACATTATATGTTCGGTTCCTCTGCCCTGTAACATTTTTTAAAATAATTTCTTCGCCGTTAGTAAGTGTTCTAGAAAAAAATACCTAAGTAATTTCTGAATGTTTCTCCGGAGATCAACCGAGTAAGTTTATTATTTAAACAAAACTTTTTTTTAACAATGCGTTCTAGGCAAACTTCAAGTCTTAGTACTACACCAGAAGATGTCGCCGAAATATTGTATTTAAATAATAGACTTATTTGGTTGGTTTCCCGAGGAACATTTATAAGTATACAACGACGAGAAAAACTGCGTTCATTTATATCTAAGTAATAAGTATTTATTCATGAATATAGTCAAGAGGAGATCGCATAACTGAATCACTGAGTACGGTATTTGGCCTAAATTAAAGGTTTAACTGAGTTTATAAAGAAAAAAAAAATCTAGTGTAAGTCCGTGACAATGCGTCTGGTATAATCAAAGGTAATAACGGTAGGCCTAAGACTGGCCTGTGTTATACCCTAGTGGTTCCCTCTGTAAAATGTTTGAAAGGATTCATAGAAAGATTAAACACGCACAAGGACGATCTCGTTAAATACCAAAAGGCAGTGAACACGCAACGTAAAAAACAAAGAAAACGCAATTAAAAATCACCCACATTTTAACTTTTAATATCCTTAATATCTGATGTAACCTCATATCTGATGTCCAGTGTAAACAGCTACGTACCTAAAGATGAACGAACACAGTGATAGCAGTGATCGAAATGTGGCAACGACCGGAAGGAGTTCATTGAATTTTATCCCACATTTTTTATTTTAGCCGTTAAGTTGTACCATGTGTTTTTAACTAAACTGAAACATTTCATTTAAAAGAAACAAAATAATGAAAGTATTCTCGCAATTAGTTTCATCGCACTTGCTTAGCTATTAAATTGCGCACATAACATCGAATTTCTAGTTGCATCTCTGGTCGCTATTAATTTGCGTTTGGGGTGCGTCCATAAACTACCAAGATCCTTTTTGGTCTACTGTGAACCTCCCCTCCCCCCCCATAGCTTGACATGACTTTTCCCTCTACCCCTCTCCTCCTCCCACCTCCCTCCCGTATGGCGAGTAGCTTTTTTCGCTACTGACTCCAGAAGATATTTTGTACTGTCTTCTTTTGTCAGATTATCGTAAACCACACACGGAGCTCATTAAATGACTGAAATAAATATTCTCATGTTGTTTTGTGTTCTGTTCCTTATTTTAACTGTTACAAATAATTGGAATGAGAAGCTACGTGGCTGGGCTCGGAATCCCTCCCTCCCCCCACCTCTCTAGACCGAGCCACGTAGTTTATGGACGCTCCGGTGATGCTAACGCTCGATTACGTCAGCATGCGTGAGCCTACGAAATTATGTTATAGATTCACAGACGGAAAGGAGGAGATATTTTGTACCATATTTAGATTGTCTTAAATAGCTTATAATAGTCTAAAGAAATTGAGGATTCTGTTTGAAATTGTTCGGGCCCGATGTTCAGGTGAACTCGGGTTTGATTTTCGTATCGGCATTCCAAATTTCAGTTTTCCATGGTTTCTCAATATCAATACACGCGAATGCCGCGATGGTTCCTTCAAAAGACCGCAACTAAATTCCCCCTCCCCTTATTCCGAGCTCCAATCGTTTTCCAGCTCAAATAACCTCGACATACTGGAACCGTAAAGTCCAAATATCTACAAAATAAAAAAAGACGAGTGTCCACCTCAGGTACCGTAAGCCCACCAAGCAACTTTTTAGCAAACATCTTAGTAATTGTCAATTTGAATAAAAAATCCTTTTTTTTCTCTCCACAGTTCCTGTGCCGTCGCTAAGTATTAAAGTAATTCGGTTAGCGGCGCAAGAATCAAAAATAATAAAGGAAAACTACCTTGTTTAGTTTTGTATCAAATACTTGGTTATATTGTCCTGTGAGTTATATGTTCTACTCGGGTCATCTCCTACTCGTTGCTGTTTATTGTTGTAAATAGCTCTAAACTTCGTATTTACTGTGTAATTTATAGGGGACGAAGGCGAATGTGGTTTCATTCTTCGAACACCATCAGCAACTTCATATAATGGCAGATGTGCATTACATTTTGTATATGAAATCTTTAGCATATTCCCAACGAACATTCTTCCATGTCGCTGTTGTAAGAAAAAAAATCATTTGAAATACTAAAGTAGAGTGAAAATGGCCCATAACTAATTCCAAAGCCTTGTTCCCCAAAAACCTAGAAACCAATGTGTCATGCTATGATTTGACAAAACGGTCGTAGCAATCTAGTCAGTTTTAACTGAACTGCTTAACTATCTCATGTTGGTTTCTTAATTTCATAATCTTAATCTCAATAAACTTCTAGAGTTTGGTTCTTTTTTTACAGGCGGGTTAGTGTCGTCATCAAATAAGCTCTTGCCATTGGTGGATAAACTTCCAGGAAGATTTCCAGTAAAAATAGAAGGGGTCCTAGAACAGAGGCTTGCAGTAAAACAATTTTCTGACTAACAACATGGAGATAATCAATTAATTAAAATTTTTGAAAGGAATACATCATGACTTTTTTGAGCTTCGAAATATTAGGAACCAGATTTCTTTCTAACACTGGACTTGGTTCGTATTAAACCTGTGCTGTTGAGAAACCAGCCTCTGATGGTCACAAGAATTTCCTCAATTTCCACGTATTGTAGTTTGCCGGTAGCTTCACCGTTATTGGACCGTAGCCGAGATCTTTCTTTAGAGGGTGGTAACTACCCAATATTGGTATGGTTAAATTAGAAAATTTAAAATATTCACAACTGATCGTCGTCATCCCATGCGCAATCATTTCTAGGCATGTTTAACCTATGTACTTACATATGGTCCAGTTCATAAGTATTGTATCTCACATTCTGATTGTTACGTGAGAACAATTTTAAATAATTGCTTATCTCTCTGTTGGCTGTCAACAAATTCTTTTACCGCAAAGCACAACTGTTATAGAGCCGCTTCTATTTTTACTAGAAATCAGTGATATTCCTGCAAACGTATCTACCAAGACTAAGAGCTTATTGCTTACTGACGACACTAAACTGTTTATAAAAATCACCCAACAATATTGTAGAATAAATGAAGTATTCTATGAAGCGGTAATCTGATTTAAGACAAACACATAAAAGATAAATTTTGATAAAAGATATTATTTGTCATTTAAAGCAATAAATTGGGTCAAAAATGATTTACTTGTAAATTTCAAAAATAAATTAATTTTAGAAATGAAGGGTATATAATTACTTGGCATTCATACAAATGAGAAACATAACCGCCAAGAACATATCACATTACTGCTGAAGAGGTTAAATAGTGCCACCCTTGCAAAAAGAGCATTTTCTCTGACAGCAGATTTATAACACATTGTCATTTCTTAAGATATAATTTTTGGGGGGACTGTTCACAGCGTGAAAAACTTTTCGTATAGATAAGAGCCATTAGGATGGTGCGCAGGGTAAAGAAAAGAACTTATTGCAGAAAACTTTTTAGAAAGCTCAATATTATTACAATAAATGCTCAGTATATACATTCTCTACTGTGCTTTGTCTTATGATTTCACGCCTCGTCTACCTCGAGAAAGTATTGGGGGCAAGGAATTTAGCGATCGGCTGTTGAATGTACTTACCGAATCTGGATGGACGGACGGTGATTCGAATCTGCGCCTTCCCGAATGCTCCGTCATGTTCTATTACTAGCACAAAACTCAAACACTGTTATCATTAATCCAGTACCTCGCGCCTTCTAGGGGGCCTCGCGCCTCCTAGGGGGGCCCCACACCTAGGCTAGCTCCACAATTTTCCCCAGGACGGCAACAATCAAGGGCCTCTTCTTCACATTTGCTACGGGCCTCGCACTTTCTTAATCCGGCCCTGCATTAATCAAAGAAGAGTTAATTATTCACAAACATGTCGGTTTAATAAACCACCCAAAAGTAATTATTCAATTATAGATGTTTAAAATCATATAATTAGTAAATAATAAACATGCATTTCATCTGAAAGATCGTCTTACTGAGAACTTCTCTCACTCCATTCAATATTTTTTACATAACTCCTTAATCTATTTGATATGATTTTTATAACATAATGTTTAAAGTTGAATTATTATTATTATTATTATTATTACTCCGCGATTCACTAAAAGTGTGTGGCGGAGGGTGCATAGCACCTATCGAGAAGGGTTATGGTTTGGAAGGGTTACAAGGGATATGGCAGGAGGCGCCCATGGGCTATTGTGAGGAACCATCCCCGCATTCGCGTGGAGTGATCTGGGAAAACCATGGAAAACCCAGATCAGGATGGCTGGAGTGCTTTATCGAAAGCTACTCCTGTCGGATTTTAAGTTTACTCGCCCGGTAAATCCTTTCTATTCCATTCCCTAATCGCTCGTGGGAAAAATGAGTACAGAAATGAATCGGTTCTGGCCCTGATTTCTCTTATCTTATTTTCACGGTCATTTCGAGATATGAATGTTGCTGGTAGCAATATTTGCTGACTGTCATTCCGAAATACATCTGTCGTGAATTTTTCAATTAGCTTCCGTCGAGAGCAACGCCTTCGGTGTTCCAGGTCTTCCCAACCTAACTCCTTCAACATCGCACTTACGCTTTCCCTCCAACTATATATACCTGTCACGAATCGGGCGGCTCTTCTTTGGACCTTCTCTAAAGCCTCCATTAACCCCTTTTGATGGGGACCCCATACAGAACAACAATACTCTAAGTGAGGACGTACTAGTGACTTGTATACAATCGATTTAACTTCCCGAGTGCATTGATTTAAATTACGACCTAGAAATCGGAGTATACGATTTGCTTTCCCCATTACATTCTCAATATGCTCATTCCACGACAAATTATTACGAATTGTTACCCCTAGGTATTTAGCGGAATCTACCGTTCTAAGGACAGTGTCATTAATCGTATATTCATAGTTAAATGGTGTCACCTTTTTACTCACACGCATGACTTGGCACTTTTTAGCGTTTAACTCCAACTGCCAATCTTTACACCACGCAATTATTTTCGTAATATCGTCTTGTAACAAAGCGCAGTCGTCCAGGGTTTTGATTTCGCGATAAATTATAGCATCATCGGCAAATAATCTTTTCATTCCCCCTATTATGTCGCATAGATCATTGATGTATATGAGAAACAACAGAGGCCCTAACACGCTTCCCTGGGGAACTCCAGACCCCACTTCAGTAAGTGATGAACGCTCACCGTCGAGAACTACACACTGTGTTCTGCCCTTCAGGAAGTCTGCAACCCAGTCGCATATTTGTCTAGATATGCCGTAACCGCGAAGTTTCCTAAGTAACCTAGTGTGAGGCACAGTATCGAAAGCTTTTTTAAAGTCTAATAGAACCAAATCAACCTGGGATTGCTCATCTATAATTCGGCACAAGTCGTGAATTAGAAGTGCAAGTTGTGTTTCGCAGCATCGGCCTTTTCTGAATCCATGTTGATTTGGATTTAAAAGCTCACCTTCATCCAAGAACCGCATGACATTCGAATAGATGATATGTTCTAAAATCCTGCAAAATATTGAAGTTAACGAGATCGGCCTATAATTCTGAGGATCATTAACATTCCCATTTTTAAACACTGGAGTTACGATAGCGGTCTTCCATTCGGCTGGTATTTTTCCTTGATCCAGAGAGACGGTATACAATTTCATCAAATACGGTGCAATTTCCTTTGCGTATCTTGAGTAGAATCTTGTAGGAATACCGTCTGGTCCGGGAGCCTTATTGGTTTTTACATTCATAAGCTGTTTAGTTATTCCCTCGACATCAAGAACGAGATCATTCATAATTTTGTCGGTACGATTGTTAAATATCGGTATCTCCTCTGAGTTTTCTATCGTGAAAGCCTTTTTAAATATATCATTCAAAATTTCTGCTTTCTATACGCTTGTTTCTGATAATTCACCATTTTCTTTAATCAGCGACGGCATAACCTTACGAGAGCCTCTTATTACTTTGATATACGACCAGAACTTTTTTGGAATGTTTGTTACTATGTCACTATGATTATTATTCATCATTAGGGTTCGGATCTTTATGAGCAAAAAAATAGAGAAATATGGAGGCAAATATGACCTTAAAAATGGGTAAATATGAGTTAAAAATGACAAAATATGATCAAACATTTAAATTTACTATATATCAAAACATGTTCAATTTTACATCATTTATTTTATCTAGTATTGTCGCTTTCATATAACAGCATAATTTGCTTTCGTGTACTCGCTGCACCACTGAGAAATTAAATTTTAAATCGTTTTGTTGAAGTAACTTTAATTTCAGATAATTTACAGAATAGAACTCTTTCATCTGTACTAAAATACTCCTATCCAAATTCCCTTGCGTAACTTCGCACTTTCAGAAATTTTTATTTTCGGCATGGTGGTAGGTCTACTCACTGATCCACTGCAGATTTAACGATGACTGAGGATATTTCATTGAGATATTGATTGACGCGGATCGACCCAGGCATGCTTCTGCTGCATTGTCGAGATTAAAAGGCGGGCGGAACATTACGTTTAGAGAGTGACAATAATGTATAACTTTGATTCTTGACTGGTAGATTCTGACCACAGTGAAAATTTTTCCCCACCTGTATAACACAAGAACATTTCTGTGAATAATTATGTTAATTTCTTCTCATCTATATCTAGTGAATTCGTGATACTATTAAAAAACTACCAGATTTTTCCTCAAAATATGACCATATGATCATAAATGTTGTATAAATATGACCGAAAATGGTCTGAATATGCATTTATATGTTATATAAAATACAGTTAAATACAATTAGAAACATTGAATCAGTGTTTAATTCAGCATTTCAGCTTAAAAGAAGGCAGTGATAGACTAGAAATATTCTTTATGCATATAAAATTAATAATTTTGGTCGCTTGCTTTGTTGTGATTTAGTCAGAAAAATAATTTATATTTATTATAAATATACAGTATTATATTAATTATAAATAATTTATATTAAATATAATCCCTTTTACATAAATCAATGGCCATAATGAAATATAATGCATAATAGGGATGATGCTACTTTTTCATGAATTAAAATATCTAATGCGGTTAATAGATTCACACAGATTTAATTAACCTGAATTTAAACTTCAGATGAATTTATTGATTGTATTGTTAGTAAAGAAGATATAAATCGACTGACATATTTAAAAGACACGAAATTAAACTAATACTCAAACAATAACTAGCAATTCAATTAATAAAATTGAATGTCTCTAACTCAGGTAAGCAGTTGACAGATCATGAAATTCTATCTTCTGGTTTGCATCAGCACGCCTTCCACGGGTTAGTGTTCAGATTTTGAAGTGCGGTGGATAGATTAATAAGGCGAAGGTACTACCATGTTGATCAGATTGCAGCACGTCACTGATATATCTCCAGACAACACTGTGACGACTGCATAAATAAAGCTTGCCTCACTATGGTAGGCACAAATACTCAAGTATGTTACTTAGGTT
Source organism: Vandiemenella viatica (assembly GCA_031002005.1). NCBI lineage: Eukaryota > Metazoa > Arthropoda > Insecta > Orthoptera > Morabidae > Vandiemenella > Vandiemenella viatica. The sequence continues at coordinate 364,979,005 of CM061921.1, forward strand.
GAAAATGCTAGTTTGTCAGCAGGTCCGTTGTTTTACGATCTAGATGTTATGCAGTTCCAAGTTCGTAACGACCGTGCGAATGAAAGTTCTTTCGTCCAGAATTGCAGTCCAATCGTCAGTTGGTTCGTGTGGAATGGCCTACGCTCGTCTTGCTGGTGTTGTAGGCCGAGAAAACCACAAGAATTATCAACAATTGATAAAAATTTGTCGCTGCCTTCCCATTCTCTACACGGATACTTTCGTTCCTCCCATTTCTACGAAGTATTCCATTGGAATCTTTGATGACACGTGATCATAAGGTTTTTGCCATTAAAAATTTTAAAACCGTCATTCGTTGTCAAGACGTGGCTTTCCATAGAGTTAACAAGGTCTGCAAACTTTCCCTTAGTGGGATTGAGTCACAGCATCCTGTTATGCTATTTCACGAGTGAGAATACATTTCTAACTGTGTAAGCCTGAAGGTATATAGATAAATTATTTCGGGTAATTAGCCGAGTGTGTCCTTTGTGACACACGACGGTGGTGTCAGTCTCTGCCACAATTGAAGTGACTACACACACACACACACACACACTCTCTCTCTCTCTCTCTCTCTCTCTCTCTCTCTCTCTCTCTCTCTCTCACTCTCTCTCTCTCTCTCTATTGTACTTCAATATTTACCATGTTTTTGAATAAATTGTTTTTACTCATTCAATGTATTAGCAACAGCTAGTACCAGTCGAATCTAATTATCAGCTTCCGACACAATTATTTATTTATTTGAATTGAATTTATCTACCTCTTAACAAATCCGCTAATAGTGTTCGCGTCAGTTGCACCCAATCATCAAGCAAGAAAAGAGGGGGGTGGGGGGTGACTGATGCATTCTGAAAAAATACTCTGTTCGATGTTACAACTAGTAAATATTTTTGTTTCAGACTATTAATGCTGAAATATTTAGCAGGTGACTCTAGTATTCGCCTGTTTTTTCCTGCTGAGATTCGCTTCCCATAACTGATTTCCTTGGAGAGAATGTGATTTAAATTCAATGTGGATGTCACTTTTGGAGAAATATATCACATTTTAAAGCTGACTGACCTGGACTTTATCGCAAACGGAGTTGGACATAGTTTCACCACTGTTGACTTATGCTTTTTATCATGTCGGGTACATATGATCGATCGCAAACATACAGTACATAGTATATCCATTCAAAGTTATACAGGGTGTTACAAAAAGGTACGGCCAAACTTTCAGGAAACATTCCTCACACACAAACAAAGAAAATATGTTATGTAGACATGTGTCCGGAAACGCTTACTTCCCATGTTAGAGCTCATTTTAGTTTCGTTAGTAAGTACTGTACTTCCTCGATTCACCGCTCGTATTGTGGACGGCTGTGATGCAATACACCATTCTCCAGGGCTGCATCAGCGCATCAGGGATTCCATGCGACGGATGGTGGATGCATGTATCCTCGCTAACGGAGGACATTTTGAACATTTCCTGTAACAAAGTGTTTGAAGTCACGCTGGTACGTTCTGTTGCTGTGTGTTTCCATTCCATGTTTAATGTGATTTGAAGAGAAGTAATAAAAAGAGCTCTAACATGGAAAGTAAGCATTTCCGGACACATGTCCACATAACATATTTTCTTTGTTTGTGTGTGAGGAATGTTTCCTGAAAGTTTGGCCGTACCTTTTTGTAACACCCTGTATAGTATTAAATTCAACACACAAATTGAAAGTGAAATTTTTGTCTAAGTGATGCTAAAGATATCTCCTTTCTTTCATTTTAAGATTGGCACGTACAAAACAAAGATGGTAAGATAAGCTGAATGAGTGTGATTATTCGACTGTGATAAAAAAAAAAGAGATGTAGTACCGTATGATACATCAATTATCCTCATGCAATTCATTTTAGTGAGTCTTCTTTAAAAATGTCGGTTAAAATTCCCCATGATAAATCTATTCCGGTAAAGAAGTGTTTTCTTTTCTTTATTTTACCAGCATTCTTTTCCGCTGCTGAGGTGATTTCAGTGTTGCGAATTTAAAATAAAAAAATCCAACGAAATGCTAATTGACTTTTCCTTTAAAAAATTACACAATTTGTGTAATAATAGTCGTTTAATCATTTTAGACTTTTTTTTTTTTCACACGACGAACATTTTACGACAGGAAACTTTACACATCGGCAAACACTTAATGCCGTAGTAAATAAAGTATATACGATAATAAGTCTCTTTTATCCTAACTTAATTTTGAATCGAAACAGGGATATTTTACTACATCATAAAACACAGGCGCAAGCAGTATATCTCGAATAATTGAAAGAATTGTAATATAATTCTCCCTTTCTATGGTTCTGTTGTAGGTTATCATCAATTTACACAGTCAAGCACTTTCCTCTTCGAAAAGTAAACAATTTTATACATAAAATGAACAAATTATGACTGCTGTCACGCAGTCTGTGGCAGCTATGATGTTGCACTAAGTCCAAAGTCGCAAAACCCTAGACTTGCAATGCAGACAAGAAACGATTTACGGCTTCAGGACATAAAACCTTGATGTAGCCACTATTTAATTTAATTCCATCCCCCCTTTCCTGTACCCATTTACTTTTGCCCTCTACCAATTTCAACTTGTTTCAACGTTGTTTTTTTTGTCATGTTTTAAAACCCTCCTACTGTTTCAGATTATAATCATGTATCTATAGTAATTAATTATAGATAAAATTGTTGATTTTTCATTATTTAGTTGCTTTAAAAAATATTTTGAGCTAATACAGTTTAGTTCGGACATTCATATACCGGAGGGATGAATACCAACTTTGAATTAAACACTTGGCAAACAAAATCACAAGTTTGGTGTGCACTGAAGTGCAGCAGGACAACACCACACCAATCAAAGAAATGTGAAACAAATAATATTTCGTGAAATCCCGATATAAGATTGACAGTGAGGAATTTGAAAGCGGAAAATAACAAAATTTTCAGAGACTGAACTAACTCCGAAAAAAAATATTTTCAATTTCATTATCAGCATCGCAGATTAAATAAGATGGATCGACTTAGAACTTCGCCCGCAATCAAACTGAAATTCCATTTGAATGTGGAAGGCTACTTTATTCTCATACAAAAAACTTGTACCTTACGCATCCTCAAAAGTAACTAGTCTAGTATACACAGTGAAATTCGCATGGGCAGTAACTACGAAAGTATCGTACTCTCAGAAACACGTTTATTACTGTAAACATTCAAGATCCATATTGAGGACTGGCGCGGTTTATCTCGAGAAATGTTAATGAATGTTAAACAAAAAAATTTATAACCTGAAAATGCGTCACTGTTATAGTCCGTTCAGCTAACATGAAGGGCGGATCAAGGCCCAGTCTGCTGGTCTCAACCCTACATGGGAAGGGGAAAGTGCCTCGACACAGGGGTGGTGGGAGAACGAGCGGCGCAACGGAAACATGACCTTCAGCCGCCAGTGCTGCGTGAACAGAGTATATTGGGGATTCAGCTCTTAAGACATTTCAGTGGGTCTGAAAGTTTCGTTGATTTTTGTAATTCAAGATTGGAAATACATTGTTTTCATTTTGTTTAGTTATTATTCGGGATGTGAGTAGCTATAATGTCAATGAAGCACGCTAAAGGGTAAAATTATAGAAATTATTATTTCATACTTAGCGTCATTTTCAGGTTATAATTAAGTATATTGTGAACTGACGCAAAAAACACACTTTATAATGGCATATATTACACTCTTCAAAAATTAGAAATCCAGTGAAAAATACTACAAAGGTTAATAAATTAAGATTCAAATATATGTGTGACAACTTCATATCTTATGACACTGTCTTTTGATCGCTGTAGTCTGTTCCAGTTGCAACTGTTTCTTCGAATTATTTCAAGTCAGAGCAGTGGAATAGACAACAGCGATAGACTATTAAGATTCATGATGTAGGGACGTTAGAGAACCCATTCTTTTAAATACGAGACAACAACTAATAGTCGTATTCATATTGTTACACCTGTTTGAGAGCGCACAGCTGATGCTATTTTTGTGTTGGCCCGGTACAGATCGCCTTCTTGCCCCAAGAAGTGCCCAATACTGTGCAACAGAACCTCGGCCCCTCAGCCTAAGAGGTATACTTTCACATTTTACGCCTGCATGTCAGTTGCACTGTAACAGTAGTTGTAATGACGTGATACTGTGGTCATGAAACGCATGTCCACCGGATCACAATCTTCGACGATGTGCACCCTTCAGTAGGTTCCTAAAAACCCATCTCCGTTTCAAAGTAAAATCGAATTTAACTTATACTTTTTGTAACCCTTTAAACTCCATCACTTAAAAACTCTTAATGTACAGTTTAGTGCAACAATAACAATTTTGGAGGAATGATAGCTTACGAAATAAACTTCTCACTGAACAATGGTCTAGGTGCCAAAATGTGTAACTTCAGAATGTTAGGGAGCTTAAACATCTCGGGAAAAAGATCATGCACACAAGAGATAGATGTCAGTCTGAGAAAGCAACATCTGCACTGGAAAAGTTTTACCGAACAAAAAAAGCTCACCTATTTAATTTTATGTTAATCCAAACTATCAGTTCTGTAAATTTAAGAGACACTCCAAAAAAATTTCTATATTATATGATCAGAATATAGGTCAGGTGGTCATTGTTGTGAATCCTGTTAACGATTTGGTCATCGAAAGTTGCAGGTTTATAATTACAGTACAAAAATATGTTCTTCGATGTCCCTGCTTTAAGCAATCTTGTCTTGTGAAATTCAAAAATTCAACAATGGAGTTCTATACAACATAGCTGATAATTCTTCCAGATCCAAAGATCTGAGGTAGAAAATGAATTTTTGTGTCAGTGTAACGGATAATTGATGTAATATTACCCAACGTAGTAATGATTTTTTTCATCCTTTTATGCCGGTGGCAGTATTTTTTTTTTTTTTTTTTTTTTTTTTTTTTTAGAAAAAATCAAGACAGCAGCGTCAACCAAAACCAGGAAAGTTGTCTGCATGTGAGTTGCGTAGAGATCTCTGTGGTATAATCTTGCATTAGTTCATGTCGTCAGTGACAAAATCTTGTTAGTAATAAACGTCATCCCGTTAAAGAAAGCAGACTTTTCATAATGTTTCAATATGTGTATCTAGAAACTGATGACTGTATAAATGTAGATTTTTTTAATAAAGTAAGATCAAAAATAAACGCTCACTTTGCCTGGAACAGTCGAAATTGGAAAAAAGGGAGAAAAGTGAAACTTTGAACCAGTGTCCTGTAGGACATGTTATAGAGAAGGTAACAGAATCGTAATGCTATGTGCCTCGACGTGTAAGCCTAATAGTTAACATATCTAAGTTTTATTATTATTATTATTTTTCGCCCGAGTAGCATTTGGAAGAGCTTCATCTCGCTTTAGTAGTGGAGGAAGCTTGTATTGCTTGTTATATGTACGTAGCTGTATTTCGGTTGAAGTTGGAATGTCCTGTAAATTGCATGATTGTCGCTGTACAGTAATCTAAATGTATATGTCTCAAGTACAATAAATGCTGAAAGCTGTATATAGTACATTCAAGTTACGAAATAAGTTAACATTTTTATTTTACTTTCCTTTTACTATAATGTATGGTGTTCAGATATAGTTCTATGGAGAAATTTTTAGAAATTCTGATATTTTACGTACTAAGGTTTTCGAAATATTTACATAAACTTTCGTATGTACTGAATATGTTAACATGTATTCACAATGCAGCTGCCGGTAACTACAACAAATTCTAAAATATGAAATAGCTCTTTGAGATATCAACAACGTTCTTAAAATGTTCATTTTATGCAATTTACATAAGTTATTCAGGTAACTGGTATAGAAACTTTTTCAAGTAACTCTCACTTTAATGACAAAGCACGTAGTACACTGAATGTATAAAAATGGTAACACATTTACCACACGAATAGAGCACTCAATATGAATAGATAATGACACCCACTGCACAGAGCACCGGTAGCTGGTACTATGTTTTTTATTTAAAGGACAAAAGGAGATTCGTGATCTAGAAGAATCGTGGAAAATGTTTATCAACATTACTGAACATGAATTAAAATTTGTTTTTCATATTACCTCACATGCTTGTTTTTTTCATAAACTAACTTCCACTTTGTGAGTTTTCAATTCTAGAAATCCAAGAGAATGCACTGGAATTAAATCATTGATGTCTTTTTTATGACGTATGCAGACATACTTATTATTTTTTTATTCCCCGAGAAATTATGAAAAACAGAATATTGAAAACGCGTCTTGGATTTGAATCCCAATCTTTTTGGATATTGCAGTTTTATAATTCACTTTTATCTGTCGGGATAAATTTTCCAGTTTTTAATGGTATTCATTTGGTTTTCAAAATACATTTGGTAGCCGGAACGATGCGAATATATTATTTATATAACTCTGGTCTCAATATCCAAGGAACTGAAGCATTATTGTGAAAAAAGGGTAGGTGATTTCCCTTCTCTTCACAAAGGACCAGGACAGCTCAGGACTTAGACGCAGACTAAAACGTTAACATACTGTAATAGCCAACTTCAGTCCAAGGGTAGTGCAAGAAAGTTGGATGCCAAATTGTGATTCTATGTTACAGGATGTGAAGGGAATAGCAACGACTGCTAAATTCAGTTGTTAGCTGCTATATGCGATGAGTAAATAAAATTCCTTTAGAATCATTAAACTGTATTTCAAAAACTTAGCATTGAAGCAGTAATATGTGTTCGAAACTGGGTCATGGAAAGAAATAAGTGAAATATGTTGCTCAAGCATATAGCGGAAAAAATTCAAGTAGATTATAATGAAAGGTCAATTTGATTTTCGTTTATTCAATTTACTAATGAAAAATGTATCATGGTGCATTAGTTAACGAGAATATGTTTTTTCTTTTGTTAATAATAGTTAACAGGGACACCTGAAGGCGTTTAGTTTTGCGGATTGCTGGTGCTGGACATGAAACTAATTTTGATGCTGGACGGAGGTGGCGATATTGTTCGCCACGACGACGCAGAGCAGGACGGTCCTATCCAGTGCACACAGTTTGGACTCAGGTCAAAGGAGCTTCAAATGTATAGAGATTTATAAAAATTAGAATATATGACATAGTATGAATTACTGCGAAGAGATGTCAAATTTGCTAACTTCGAAAAGACGATGACGAAATAAAGAACATGCGGTAAAAGTAAAGAACAATTTTATTAGTCTCACAGTAGGAGGAAAATAAACTGAGAGAATTTTGGTAAGTGAAGGTAAAACGGTTGAAGAATCAGGATGTTGCAATTTTGTGGAAAATATCGTCTAGTTGAAACCACTGCTTAAGATTTATACAAAAATAGTACACACGGGAAAATACCAAGCATTACACGAGAATATTAACAAGAAGATGTTCAGAAACGAAGTTTACGATTGAAATGTTTAATAGCTTTGTATTTTCACTGTGACAACGGTTTAATAATTGAAGCAGAGGCTCGTAAGGCTAAAGCAATTAATACAGTTAACAATAAAAAGGAAAAGGACGTAAAATGTAACAGAAATTTGCTGAATGTATAAATGCAAGCCCAAAGATGATAGTTCAGTTGAATTTGAGTGGACCATATTGAAAAGAGGGAGAGAGAGAGAAATACAGTTAAATCTAGTGAATAAATATAAGGACAGAGGGAGTCAAACCTTGAACCATAATTTAAAAAAAAGTAAGGGCATTAACGCGACGAAAATGTCAGAAGGACGCGGTAAAAATCGATATAGATAGATAGATAGATATTGTAACGTACCCTTTTCGTTACCTTTTTATTTCGTAGAGAACACATGTGAGTGTTACTTTACCATACTTTGAAATTAATACTTTTGCTTATATTTCCTGCAGCAGACCAGTACATAAGGATTTCCTTGATCCCTCTTTGTCCGTTGCTGGTTTTATTCCGATACTCACGCTGTAAATCAAATTATTATTAATCAAATTCTTACCACACAAACTTAAAATCAACTCCTTTGTCTATATCTATATTTCTATCTCAAATAAAACACCTTCTACTTATCTCACAACTTTTATATTTTCCATTTAACAGACAATTATCTTTTCCAAAGTCATATTACATTATCTTTATTAAACCCTAATTTCCTTGACCTCAGGCTATTATTTTCTTGTTATTAATCCCGCCAGGATTCTTCGTGGCTTCCATCTAGCCATTCTGTTTTATCTTTTCTCTTAAACCATATTCTTTCCTCAACCAACACGTCCTCTTCCTTCCAAATCTTTTCTTCAACTCTTTAGACTGTTATTTATTTTCCAGAGATCTCATTATATCCATCTTGACATGCTTTGACCTTGGAACTTAAAATTCAGAGTTAGTAACTTATATACAATTACAATTATTAAATAAATAGCTTTAATAATGTCAAAATCACAAAATGTGAGGTTGTGTACCTCACACATGCCCTCCACTTTACGTATTGGTCAACAAAGAATTTATAATTCGACCAATACGGAATGTCACCATTTATTAGTATATAAAGGAAAAACAAACAAAACATCAAACCAAAAAAAATGATCCTCATCTTCCTTGCTGACACCATCAGGGTTGAAATTTCAGTCCATATTCCTTGTATCCCTGGTGGTGTTCTACACTTCTTTAAATTTACGCCTTTTTACATTCCGCCCTTCATATTCTAAATCCAATCCCCGTTTCTTCCTTGTTTTACAATTTATTGTATCTTGTTCTCCCTTTTCGAACACATCAAATAATTCCCTTATCTTCTCGGGTTTACTTTGAAAATCATTGTAGTCTTCTTTGGTATTAATGTCAACTTCGGTTACTCCAACATTATATTCTTCAATATTCTCCTCTTCTATAATTTTATTATTTTCTTCTTCATCAGTGAGTGACTTCTTATTGCTATCCTCTTCTTCGGTATTAATCTCATCACCATCATATTCTTCTCCTTCTTCTTCATCTTCATCTTCATCTTCATCATCATCATCTTCTTCTCCTTCTTCTTCTGTATCATCATCATCATCTGACTTCTTGTTGTTGTTTTCTTCTTTGATATTAACATCATTACCATCATCTTCATCTTCTGTATCAGTTTCTTTATTATCCACTTCTTTGATCTCAACTTCCTCTTCCTGTCCTTCATTATCCGGATCTTTATCACTCTCTTCGTTATTTATATCATCTGGATCGACTGCTCCCAACACTTCTGTTATTGCCTTATCTCTCCATTCTAATTCGTGCTCTTTTGCGTCTTCTCTTTCTTCTTTCTTTTCACACATCTTAAAACATTTCCACCACTGTAAAGGCGCGTCATCATTTACTGGTTCTGGCATATTTACATATTGTTTCATCACATTGTATTTAGCTGCATGATGTAATTCTTCTTTTTTATCATCATTCATTTCTTTCTTCTTCTCAACATTCTTCTTCACTTCTTCTTGCTTAGATTTACACTTTGATACTAATCTGCAATCATTATAATTCTTTTTTACTTCTTCATGTATTTGCGGTCCTAACCTCTTGTCCCCCGAGACTGAACGGACCACATCAGCCTCGTTTTCAGGTTTTCCGACCTTTGATTTCTTATAACATCCCTCTTCTTTGTATCGAATGTTTCACGGCGATAATCCTCCAGATCATTCTTTCTATGTGTGTCGTGGAACCTTTCCTGATTTGCTATTTATGTGGAACAGTACACACACCTATTAACAATATCAATTATATTACCAACAACTCATAAGCAGTCAATTATTTAAAAACCTGTTAGTATCATAATTTTTCACAGCAGTTTTTGAGTGTATGCTATCCCATGTTAGTTACTATATATGAATGAAATTTTGTAAACAGTGTAATTTGTCAAAAGTTTCAACAGAAACAAAAACCATATATCATTTTAGTAATTGTCGACAACTTTGTCACCTTTCCCTTCCATACACCATGTATACTATTTTATCAGTCATTCTTAGTTACCAAATTCCAAGAAGAAAATTCTTTCATAGAGTAAAATGGGTTCTGAAGCAGAAACTCTTTCAGTTTGGACTGAAAGTAGTTGGGTTTTTGTAGATAACATTTAATTTCTGTTGGTAAGACATTGAATAAGGAAGCTCCAGTAAATGTTAGCCCTTTCTGTACAATGGACAGTGATTTGTAATCCTTGTGAATATTATATTTATTCCTAGTATTATGGCTATGTATGTCAGCATTAAGATTGAAGTGTTCAGGATTTTCCACTACTAATGATAGTACGGAGTATACATACTGTGCTGGCATTGTTAGTAACACCCAGGTTTTTAAATAGATTTCTGCACGACGGCTGTGGGCTTGCTCCACAAATAGTTCTTATAGAACGCTTTTGCAAGTTTAAATACCCTCTGTGCTTGTGACGAGTTTCCCCAGAATGAGATGCCATAAGTGAGCAGGGAATGAAAATATGCAAAATATACTACCTTTCTGGTTTCTATATTAGCTATTCTAGATATTACCCTAAGTGAAAATGTTGCAGAATTCAGGTTTTTTAAGAAGTTGTTGAATATAGGGCTGAATGTAAGAAAACTAATGAAACCTGGCAAAAAGACAGAAGAGAAGTAGATAAGAATTTGGTTCAAAAAAGTGCCGTATTTAATAAAATCAAACATGTGAAATGTATAATGATTTATTAACTTCAAAGATACAGGATGAAACCATTTTTGAAAATCAGATAGAATGAACATACAAACAAAGTCAGCGATAATTTGAACATTTGCGTATTGAACTTGGATAAGTATCAATGCCGATGAAGCAGGGAACAAGATTTTAGTTGCACTCTACAGATCTTTGAAATATTTTAACTCAAGCAGCAAAGATTCCTTACTACATAAAAGAGCGAATAAAAAGATTTTTCTAAAGGATATTGGAAAAAAAAGATAACAGAAGAAATACCAACGGATTTCCAAAAAAAAAAAAAAAAATTGTCTTCCCAGGTATAGTCTAACAATTACCTAAGAAGTTTATGGAAGAATATGTTTTTAAAAAAAGTTGGAGGTAGTAGTGTAGACCACATTTTTAAAAGCTACAGGATTTCATACTTCATTTAACAGACTATGGAGATGAAGCAAATTACTGGGGACACATGTTGTAGTGGGAGAGAATAGGATGCAGGACTGAATCTAATCAGTTTAAACATTTGATGTAAATATATCTGCAATCTTTATGTTACTTGCTAAATTCTCTTAGAATGTATTTCCCATTGGGCATGTTTGCAATTCATTGAGATATTACCAATATTTTCTCCAGCAATTAAGTTAAGCGATTTGACATTAATTTTTTAGTTTTATCCAGATTTTCAATTATTTAGTGAAAACTAGGTATTAATGTAATTACACAATGATTGACTGTTGTTGCATACGAAAAAAAGGACTTTTAGAATTTTTTTCGAACTTATAAAGACAGGCCCCTTCAGGATCGAGTCTTTTCCGGCAGAGGACGTACCAACAGCATCATGCTTTCACATCCATAACCACTTTGGAAAAGTTGTTTTATCGAAAAGTGGAAAATCAGGTACAAAGAGAGACACTTTCTGTTCTGAAGGAAACGATCTATCAAAACTACAGGCGATATTAATTACCACAAAATTAGGAGCTCGAAATGACTGTTAAGTGAAAACAATATACGTGAACGAACCAAACAAGAAAGATTTTAGTTTGTTATAATTTAACGATAGCGCAAGCGTTATATAAAAAGTAACCGAATCGGGCTGGTGAGTGATTAACATTCCCGTCCGGCATTCGAGAGGACACGCGTTCGAATCCCGGTCCGGGCATCCAGATTTTGCTAAGTTCATAGCTGAATTCCTTCCCGTTCCTTGCCCACAATCCTCTCTCGTCTATAATCACCTAGACGTAAATGAGTAAGAAAACAAGTAATACATTATTTTACCTCATTGCTTGTTTAATTCAGTTTGCGAAATTTGTATGAGGGGGTGCATAGATTTTAAATTGCTTTAGTTTTGTCGTGCAAGAATCTTTCCTCCGGAGACCGTATCTATTGAGGGTCAGCGAGTTGCTGGTGTGGGTCCATTGTTTCTCATAGTGTCATTAGTGACTTTCACCACGTCATTCATAATGTGTTCAATTCGCACACAGTGACTGGACGAAACATTATGTGCACTGTCCACTGCGAGATTGAATGTTATCTGGCGACGTTGTGGCAAGAAAAGTATATAAGCGGTGCAGAGACGCTTGAGAAGTCATTCTGGCGACAATACGCGTGGAAAATGGTGAAATCCATTGACATAAGTAACTTTGACAAAGGGCAGATTGTTATGGCGCGGCGCCTGGTAACGAGAATTTTAGAAAAGTCGAGGTTGGTCAGCTGTTCGCGTGCTACTGTAGTAAGAATCTTTGGAACGAGGTTGAAGGACGGTGAAACCACAAGCAGGAATCAAGGAGGTGGACGTTCATGCCTCGGTGGTCTTATCCAGGCGAGCGGCTTATCGAAATATGCACCGCGTCAAGAACGTAGGCCTGTGGAGGCGGTGGTATGATGTATGGACGCTTTCCTTGGCTTCCTTGGAGCTTGTGATCGTGATCTAAGGCGCCATGGCAGCTGCGAACAACGTGAAAATTGTTGTGAACCACCTGTGTCAGGATAACAAGTACAGAACTGTGCTGCAGTGGTTTTAGGAGCATTACAGTGAACCCATGTTGATGTCTTGACCACCAGATTCTCCTTATCTCAACCCGGTAGAATCCATCTAGGCTGCCAGCTTTGCCAACATAAACAACCAGCGTGTAATTTAAGGAAACTGCATGGTCTGTGGTAGCAGATACCTCCAGAAACCTACCAAGTACTTGTCGAATCTATTCACCGCCGAATCGCTGCTGTATTGTGTTCCAAAGGTTGACTAACGGCCTACTAAGCACATGGTCATAATGTTTTGGCATATCAGTGTAGCTTCTAGGCGCGCGACTTCCATTACACCGGAACGACGTTCACTTATTTTCTATACACAGTCCATAAACACAAGTTTTTACTGGAAAATTACAAATGAATATCTCAGCTTTGGTTGGTTATATCACCTCAACCAAAATGAGTGGTCTGGTGGCTCAGTGGTTAAGGCGTCTGACTAGAGATCGGAAGGTCCCCGGTTCTAATACCTGTCTCCGCGTGGATTTTCAAACGTCCTTAACCCGACCTTCACCTCTGGCACAGCTTGCTATGTATTGTGAAGTACTCCAGAACGCTGCTGGTTTCGGATTCCACGTTAAACTTTAGGTCCCCTGTATCCGGTAGGACTACTAGCCGGCTTCAACAGACCAATAGAAACCCTCTCACCAGGTCATTACGACCACACGCAATTAAATTAAAAAACCTCAACTAAAGATTAAGCAAATCCTTGTGTGGGGAATGTCATGAAGTTTCATTTATTTGGCGAGATATGTCACTAGGAGTGTTCATCATTATTGTAGGACAGAAAATAAAGCAGGTCACTATAACACGAAGTCGGTTAGGCATGACGTCTCGCTGCTCCATGAATTCCACTTTCACTGTATCCCAGTGTAAATTTTGATTGTAAAATTTAATTTGTTTGGCAGAAATTGGGGCCCAATAGCTTACAGAAATAAATGTGTTATTAATAAAAAAAATTGAGAAGCAGGATCGGGTTGGTTGAAACAAGTAAGTTGTCTCAGTTTAATGGACTGGAATTTACTAATTTTGAACTGAGAATTTTAGCGAACTCATCACCCACTTAACTTGAACTGGAAAGTCCAACTTTCCATTAATCATATGCTGGAATCTTGTCCACAAACGAAGGTACGAGGCCCACGTATACCACTTTCTTGGTTTTAGTCTTCACGACAATTTCAGGTCTGCCCCTACTGTCCTTGCATAATCGCATGTACATAACTTGGTAAGGCGTCGGATCTGTGGGTGGATTAATTAGTTTCTTTAATTATTAACGTAGGGATATGCAAATCAGAGACTTATCTGCACCACCTTTTCCAATCTTTTGGGGTCGGCAGCCTTTAAGTTTCAGTCATCGTTGGCAGATTTTGTAGTTCTAAATGTAAAGCTGCAGATAACTGACAAAGAATGTATGAACTAAAAAATGTTTTAAACTATGGAACAAGTGGTAAACCACTCATATTCCAAGAAAATCATATTACTCTGAATCAACTCGTTAAAATAAGTCTGTGAACTAAACATGCAATGCGTTTCATTTTCTTCCACAGGTTTATATCGATGAAATAATTACTCTTAGGTCTGTGAGGAGCAATTAAGATTAGGCTACGTGTGGTTTGGAAATATATGTACTTAGTGGCAAAAAACTTGATTACCTTAGACCAAAGACGTAACCGATTTTCAGAAACCTCAAGAGATATGAAATGGGAACAAGCGTTTTAATTTAACTGACGAAACATGGCATACAGAATATGACAGCTAAACGTAGTAAAAATGGCAGGGCTCACTCGAGAAACAGCAGCTAACTTTATTGAGACCTCTGACTAGGTAAAATGCAAGTACTGAAAATTTTTCTAACAAACGCTGGAGGGCAATGACGCACGGACCCCCCCCCCCCCCCCCCATTCCCGCTCTTCCGCAGAGTATAATTCGATACTCGTGGCCGTTAACGCTTTCGCTGTCAATGTATACGAGTTTTAGCCATGCTGCACATTGTGTTACTAACCTACGAATGGGACACCAACCCCTACACAATTGTCCAAGGCCATCCCGCAACTTCTAATGCAAAAATTTACTTACACATGTTTCAACTACAAATTATTTTCGTTAAGTAGTTGGTGTGAGGCATGTCGATGAACTTGAGTAGCTGGAGAATGTGGCATTACCCATTATCCTACATTTCAATGTAGACTTCGTTTCATACGACCTTTTTTCCTTGCTTTGACGTTGCCTCGCCCGAACATATTATAATGAGTTAGATCTGTTGCAGTAATTTTCGCAATAATTAAAAAAATTATTACGATATTTGTATTTACGTGACATAACGGCTTACAAAGATCTAGTCTTCTGTATTAGAAGCATAAACTTCGATGGATATTATATAATATTGTTGGTCCTTAAAGTTGAAGAGTTTTCGCTCCTAATCTTCATTTTTTAAAAAGCTGAAATTGTTGTCCCAGTCCGGACAGGTCTTCGTTGGATGCAGCTCCTTGTTACATAAACCATCTCCCGTTGAATTTGCAAGATTGAAAAATATGGTAAGTTATGCTGACACAGGCACTGAAGACACTTTATTAGAAGAGATAGCAAATAATACTCCGAAGGAAGTCCCAATTATGTAGCACTTGATGAAGAAATACTGCAAAAAATAAAACGAAATATTGCTATAATGTGATATTTGAGGTTGAAACAATCGGCGATATTATCTGCTTCAAGATCATCGGTGTATCCACAAACAGTAAATTTATCAGTAACAAAAGCCTCCCACAGTTTCTGAAAAAGATTAACTGTATAATAAATATCAATAATACCTAAAGCAGCCAATATTGAAACAATAGAACTGGTGTATTTTACATCTATTCGTCCGTTACTCTGTCAACGGAAATCTCACGTAAGGTTTCGAAAATCTTTGAGGACTGTAGAGCTAAAAAATAAAAATCTACAAATGACGCGGAAGTCGACCTGTCACTTTATAGGGGGGGGGAGGGGTCAGACCAGATCTCACGAAGTCTCACCAGAGGGGTACGGGGGTCCGGAATTCCACCTCACGTCATTAATGGTCACCCCCTTATTGGGGAGAACGAATCGAGCCCTTACACTAGGCGACGGATTGTGCACACCTTGTGGTACACTTTTTGAAAAAACTACTGCACCTAAAGACGTGAAATTGAACATACTAATTCAAAGTCAATTCTAGATGTGCCATCAATAATTATTTTTGCAAAAAACAAATAAATGATAATTATTTTTATTCCTGCATGCTGGCAAGGAGAAGTCTTCAGTTTGGAAATAGCTATCGTAGAACGAACAAGTCTGCTAAATAGTACGTCACCTGCGGTTTCTCGCCCTAAAGCAGTTCTGTCTGGCGGGCATCCCTTTAAGAGAAATCAGTGAATAAATAGTGTAAAAATTGTGCCTAAATGAATTATACTGCTACGGAAGACCACTTGTTAATAACGTCGATTTAGCCATGCGTGTTGAGGCGGTGGGTTGATGAGCCGGCCCTCAGTTCGATCACACGACCCGCGAAATTTTTTTTCTGTTGGTATTTTTTTATTGCTATTTGATTTTGTAGCATTTCAAATTTGTTTTGAAACAAAGTCTCCAAATTATTTATATTCCTTTGAAAAATACACAGATGATCAATGATGTAAATCATATAAACAAAAATTTCGTGCACTCCAAGAACATATTATGATGGATATCCTTCCACAGTCACTTATTCTCCTGAAAGTGAAATATTAATTTAATTTATTGTATTAAAGATTACCTACAGTTGTTGAATGTTCTTTGTAAATAAATCTGTGACTTGTGTAAATGTAGATGCATCGATTATGTAATTATACAAAAAAATCCCTCTCCTTCCCCTAATCAGTTATTTAGGTAACTATATAATTTTACTGACAAATTATATAAAGCTTTATCAAAATCAAAGAATAAAAAAAGGTACATCTAATCGGTACGCTTCAAATATTAATTGAAAGTAACGTTGCCGCAAACTGAACTATTGAGAGAAAAAAACTTATGCTCCAGAAAGAGAGACATGATTTTTTTTTTTTTTTTTGTATTACTAATGATCTATGGTTACTGAATGTTCTTTATAAAAATAAAAATAAAATTGTGACTTATGTAAATGTAGATGCAGCGGTTTTGTAATTATACAAAGAAATTCCGCTGCCTCCCTTACTCGGTTATTTAAATAACCATATAATTTTTAATGATAAACTATGCAAAGCTTAATGACAATCAATATTAAAGCACACTCTACATGGAAATTTTTAGAACTGTTTAACGTTAGAAATATGTTTCTATGTAACTGAAACAAACCAAAAATTCATGCAGGTCGGTAGTTTAGTGAAGCCAAACACAAGAACCATAAAATGTTTATTAAAGCGAGAGGTCTAACTACGCAATGGAATCACCTCGAAACCACTTCTAAAACACTGTCTGAATTTCAAAGATGATGGCTAAGTCTCCAAGATCGCTGAGCCTCTGATATCGACCAGTTTCTGTCGGTGAAGTGACTCAACGAATGCTGTTATCATCACCATATCTTCATAAAAATATTCCGTATTTTTCTGTATTGTTCCCCTCTCACCACGAATTCCCAGTCGGTTAACGCTCTGGCCTCGCATTCTGGAGGACGCGGGTTCGAATCCCGTACGGGCATCCAGATTTGGGTTTTCCATGGTTTTGCCAAATCACTCCAGGCAAATGCTGGAATGCTTCCTTCAAAAGGGCGTTAGCCGAATTCCTTCCCGTTACTTGCTCCCAGTCCTTGCTGGAGTCCCACTATTTAAAAATGTTCTACAATCAACCACAGCCCGTCAACTGCGTGATTCAATGTGGAAGAAGGGACATTACTCTGTGTTATTGCTATAGAATTGTAGGTCGTAGCTTTTTGATGTAGTGGAATGACGAGTTGTAATCAAGATATTCGAGTTTTAAGAAACGATTCGGATTGAGGTAAGTGACAACAGATGATTATTTTTAATTGGCGATTTTCTTTAACAGGAGGAGCTTCTGTGTTATATGCGTGCAATATATTGGTAACTATTCAGTTTTCAGACAACTCTACTGACT
Source organism: Vandiemenella viatica (assembly GCA_031002005.1). Taxonomy (NCBI): domain Eukaryota; kingdom Metazoa; phylum Arthropoda; class Insecta; order Orthoptera; family Morabidae; genus Vandiemenella; species Vandiemenella viatica. Next base: position 364,996,774 of record CM061921.1, read on the forward strand.
TTTTTTTTAATGCAAGCACAGAGGTTTCCATCTTCATCTGCCACTGCTGCTCATAACTTTTTGAGGAATTGACGAACAAAATTTGTACCGTAGGAGCAGCAAGGTACATGTATATTTGCTGTCCTAACCACTCTTCAAGCAGTTGCCATCAAGAAAATTTTAAACAAAACTTTAATTTGTCTACTGAAAACAGATTTATAATAGGCGTCCACCGTTAGTTCAGTTACTGTACGGTATCCGAATTTTTCCTACAAGAAATTGTATTGCTCATTCGGTAGAGAATTTCGTATAGTTAATAGTAAATATGCATTACAGCAAGGTTACATGTTCCGTATCTAGTGTACAAATGTTTGAAGGTGAAAGCAACTGAAAACTTTAGGAAATTTCTAAACAGAATTGTTGTAAGTAGTTGAATTGGTGCGATGAAATTTCGGTCATCCGATGCATTTTCCCTTGTGTTCGTAGTTCATATTACACACGTTCTATGAGCCTCCACTTACATAGGACGCGTGTTGGGTACGCAGTTCAGAATTCAATTTTTTGATTTTTTTTCAGGCGAACGTTCTCCAAACTGTAATGAACAGATAAAAGGTGTTTTAAAACGGCTAACAATAATTTCACTGTTTGGGTTTGCATCGCTTTTAAGTAAATAAAGATTTATTGAGAAAGAAAAATTAATTCTTTTGATGAATCGAGTTTTCCTTTAAGATGGAAGTAAGGTACGAACATGTTGCTATGGAAATAAATATAGAGTGTTCATAATTACCTAAAATATTAATTAAAACTTTCCTTTTCGGACCGTAAAAACGAAGAAATATTTATCACAGTGAATTCATACCTAATGAAAGCGCGTACAATGCTGACATTTTCGTTCTTTTATTACTATTGCTGAGCTGGAAAACCGATATATCATTCATGTCCCATTAAAATTTTTCCGATCTGGACGTATGTGTCCACAAACTTTGTAAGTCAGAATCTTTCACTGATCTTATTAGGGCAAGCGACAATAGCCAACAATTTTTAGATTTTTGTGGTAAACGTTTTGAAAAAACTATTGTACGTCTAGACGTGAAATTGAACATAAATTAGCTGGCCTAATAATTCAGAGTTATCTCTAGATGTGTCATTAATTATTATTTTTGCAAAAAATTATAATAATTTTTACTATTTTTATTAGCATATATATGTAATGCCATGAGTGATAATGGTTCGTTTTGAAAATTATTTTCATTCAACTTATGAAAATAGTGGTTGTGTTCAGATTCCACCGACAGCTAAATTTTGTAAAATACGGAATATCACTTGTACAAGAAAAAAATTTCCATTACAACTAGCTTCCGCAATCACAATTCATAAAGCTCAATAGTTAACATTAAATAAAGTTGTTGTAGATATTGGAGAAAAAGAAACTTTTGTTGGTTTAACATATGTTGGGTTATAGAGAGTAAAAACTTCAGAAAGCCTAGAATTAAATAAAAGATTTCCTTATGACAGAATTAGTATTATTAAAAATTCGAGTATGTTAAAATACAGAAAACAGGAAGAAACTTGAATAAGAAATTTTGTGTCTGGTTAAAAACAAATTAAATAAATTGATATTTTAAGTATATAAAGATTGCGTCTTATTATAAACGTGTCTATTATTTTTAACCAACTAAAATCACGGATTTGGATGATGGTAATTTTTTTAATTGTATATAATATTTTTATAACAAAACTTCGCGAGCCACCACAAAGCGGTGCTTTTAGCTAATACAAAATACACTGAAGAGTCAAAGAAACTGTTGCACCTGCCTAATATCGTGTAGGGCCCCGGCGAGCACGCAGAACTGCCGTAACACGACGTGGCATGTGACTCGACTATTGTCTGAAGTAGTGCTTGAGGGAATTAACACCATGCATGCTACAGAGCTGTCCATAAATCCGTAAGAGTACGAGGGGGTGGAGATCTCTTCTGAACAGCACGTTGCAAGGCATCCCAGATATGCTCAATAATGTTCATGTCTGAGGAGTTTGTTGGCCAGCGGCAGTGTTTAAACTCAAAAGAGCGTTCCTGGAGCCACTCTGTAGCAATTCTGGACGCATGGGGTGTCGCATTGTCCTGCTGGAATTGCCCAAGTCCGTCAGAATGCACAATTGACATGAATGGATGCAGGTGATCAGCCAGGATGCGTACGTACGTATCACCTGTCAGAGTCGTATCTAGACATATCAGGGGCCCCATGTCACTCCAACTGCACACGCACCACACCATTACAGAGCCTCCATCAGTTTGAACAGTCCCCTGCTGACATGCAGGGTCCATGAATTCATGAGGTTGTCTCCATACACTTACATGTCCATCCGCTCGACACAATTGGTAACGAGACTCGTCAGACCAGGCAACATGTTTCCAATCATCAACAGTCCAATGTCGGTGTTGACGGGCCCCCAGGCGAGGCGTAAAACTATGTGTCATGCACGCTGACACTTGATGGCCCAGCACTGAAATCCGCAGCAATTTGCGGAAGGTTTGCACTTCTGTCACGTTGAACGATTCTCTTCAGTCGTCGTTGGTCCCGTTCTTGCAGGATCTTTTTCCGGCCGCAGCGATGTCAGAGATTTGATGTTTTACCGGATTCCCGAGTTTCAAGGTGCTCTCGTCGTACGGGAAAATCCCCACCTCATCGCTACCTCGGAGATGCTGTGTCCCAACTCTCGTGCGCCGACTGTAACACCACTTTCAAACTCACTTAAATCGTGATAACCTGCCATTGTAGTAGCAGTAACAAATCTAACGCCTGCGTCAGACACCTGTTGTCTTATGTAGGCGTTGCTGACCGCAGCGCCGTACTCTGAGTGTTTACATATCTCTGTGTTTACATACGCATGCCTATACCAGTTTCTTTGGCTCTTCAATATATATTTCATTTACAATAATGTGCTCTATAATTAAGCGTGAAGTAAACCCAGCGGGATGTTGGAGTATGTTAGGACTTTAGGCATAATTACAGTACAGACACTAGCAGGCGATTTTGAGAACTGCAGTTTAATTGCCGACATACGTAATATTGATATTTAATTTATAAACTATCACCGTCGAATACAAACGGGCCTTTTCAACAGTGGCGGGATACTTTAAAGTTCGTTAATGTAGCAACAGTGTGCCCCTGCTATGAAATTATTGGCACATTAAATACTACATGCCCGATTCTACATTCTTTTTACTTATCATCAGGGTCAGTGAACTGCAGGTTCGTGTGACCATTTTTCGCAACGCGTGATTGTAATATTTCTACTATACAGTGGGAACGTGAAGTGTAGCACAGGTTTTCGTATGAAGATTGGATAGTAGTTTCTAACCTCACCCGGCCACGTTGTCCCAGAACGAAAATAACAACAGAGACAACCATGCGAATTCAAGACCTTATTCACGAAAACATACCCATAAATGTTAGTGAAATTAATGCAGCAACGAAGAAAGTTATGGAGGTGTGCTGCCAATAACTGAAGATGTGTTATGTTTTCGCGACACGATTTCAAGATTAGTGTCAAGAATGCTGGATGCAAAATAAAAAACCATAAGGGATTAAACTTATAAACTTTGGGATAACTTTTTATGAGAAGGAGAATAACTTTTTATGCACATTCTCTCATGTGATGCATCATTGTTTCATCAGTATACTCCTGAAACGAAGATATCGAACGATAGAGAAAGCAGCGCCAGTGAAGGCGATATCCCATTGTCCGCTGGTAAGATCCTCATGATCGTCTTTTAGGATTTTATAAGTTTTGTGCACGTCGATTTTTTTGCTCCAAAAACGATTTTCAACACTACATTCTACTGCGAATTCTTGGGAAGGTAACAGGGGCCTATAGTCCAAATAAGGAAATATTTCCATCTGCTGCTTCCTGATTCAGCACAATAAACCTCGGTTCCACATTGTTGCTGCTTGGCCAATATAACAATTACAAAAAACATCAGCCATCCCCTTACACCCGAAACAATTCAAGATTTAACGTCAGACCATAATCCCGTTGTGCTGAAGCTCGGAAACTGGCTGGACGTTGCTGAAAAACCTAAACAGAAACAACAAATCAATTGGGCTCACTACATAAGATTAGTCCACAACCATATCAGAACAGCCCATAACGTCGCGTCCTCGGAACGAATTGATATGGCAGTGAAACACCTCGAGGAAGTAATCTCGTAATCCGCGAATAAAGCGTCAATACAAACTTACACCTACAACTCAAATAATGACGGACTGCCACCTATCCTCGAAGACATTCGCCAACTAAAGAATCATCACAGAAAACAGTGGACCGGAGATAATATCGTTGACTCTCACGACAGCTGACGAATAGACTAAAAGAAAGGAGATCTAAACAATGGGAGCATCGAATGGCAACCCTTACGTTAAAGAATAGAGACGCCTGGAAATAATCCGAGTTGTTAACCATCCGCGACAAGCAAAACATTCTATAACTGGATCAGATGGTCCACGCTTCTCCCCTCTGGCCAGAGCCGAAGTACTTGCAGAAAACTTTGCCACCCACTATTCACTACCAGCCACGGAACACACAGCCCAAGAAATTGAAGAAACTGCGATAATAGAAGAGCCGCCAGACAAATAATGGAAACACCAGTAGAAGAATTCCCAGATCTGATCACACCTCGAGAAGAAAACAAAGCAATACAAAAACTGAACGCCAACAAATCCCCAGGGCCTGACAATATCAACAACCCGAATCTCAAAAATTTACCTACAAAAGCAATAGTACTCCTGACCAGAATTTGTAATGCATGCATGCTTGTTAAACAATTACTTTCCTGAACTGGCCAAAGTGATCGCAATTCCGAAAAAGGGGAAAAATCCAACATTACCTGGTAACTACAGACCCATCAGCCTCCTATCTTCCATATAGAAAATATTTGAAAAACTCATACTAACGAGGATGAACAAAACCCTTGAAAGAGACAAAATTATCTGACCAGAAAAATATGGTTTCAACCCAAAGCGTCCACAACATGTCAGCTGCTAATGATCGTAGAAAATATCACGCACGGATTCAACATGAGCAAATCAACAGCTGCCGTATTTCTTCACGTTGAAAAAGCGTTCGATAAAGTATGGATTCCGAACCTAATCGTCAGACTACGAACTCAAACAACGTTACAGCATAGATTGGTAAAGCTGATTGGTAACTACTTAACAGGACGCAGATTTTATCTCTCTGTAGACGGACAACGCTCAGCAATATATAACATAGAAATAGGAGTACCTCAAGGAGATTACTTTAATATATACGTCAACGACATGCATTCTGGTGAACATGTTCAACTCGGTCAGTATGCCGACGACACCATGCTGTACACCAATAGCAATAAGCACGACCTAAATATAAGAAGGCTGCAAAGGGAATTAGACGACATCGCCACATGGAGCAGACGCAATATAATAAAAATAAACGCTGAGAAGTGCGCAGCCATATACTTTACACAAAACAGGCCGATATTACAACAAAACCTTACCTTCATGGATAATCCCATCAAATGGAACGCTATATATAAGTATCTTGGGATAATACTTGACAATAAGCTTTCATTCCGACAACACATCATAGAACAAAAGAGAAAAGGACTTGCAATCTACTTAATCCTGTACCCAATCATGAAAATCACCGAAATGACGCAAGCAACCAAACTCAAAATTTACAAATCATTCCAGCTCTGCTATATGGATGCGAAGTCTGGGGCATGGCATATAACACCAATGTTTTACATATACAACGACTGCAAAACAAATTTCTACGAGCCATACTTAATGCTCCCTACAGCACCAGAATCACAGAACTACATGAAGCCACATCCATTGTGCCTATAAAAAATGCAATAGTCAGCCAAACCGAACAGCTAATTTAGAGAATCGGAACAACTATAAACTTAAACGATCGGTAAAAACTGTAGGAACTTACGCACCTAATTGATGGCATAAATACAGAGTACCACTTAGTATAATAGTGAAGGCAACTTAACCAAATATTTAAACAACAGAAGGGGTTCCAAATAAGAACTTAAACGAAGTTCAAAGCCTGGTTATCCCCTTAAGTGAAACAATGAAATTGAGCACCCCAAAACCAACCCACCTTAAAAAGGAAGTTATGCTATCTATATATATAAAGATGAATGTATGTATGTTTGTTTGTTCTTCATACAAATCCACAGTTTTCATCCGACCTCGATGAAACTTTGCACACTTATCCTTTGAATCGAGGAGAAAAATACTGTCTACATTTGGTTGAAAAATTATCTGTATAAATAATAGATGTTGTCTCATAATGTCGAAATACTACTGAACGGCGATAGACAGACGCGTTGGATATGGACGTCTCTGTACTGTTTTTCCGTGTAGCGGTCAGGCAGCATAGTGGTTAAATCGCTTGCTTGCAAATGTTTGAGTCGTTGACGCCGGTTCAAATCTCCGTGGAAGCTAAGATTTAAAAAAATTGTTTTTGATCGTAAGAGTCACGCCTGGGTCGTAGGTTATTCGGATTGAATGTTAAACTGTAGATATTAAAAAGTTAGGGGTGCAATGCGAGGTAAATCTTAGGTAGTCTTGTAATGCTGTAGGTGTACACTTTTTTACGTTATAATGATCCCTCAGGTGTTGTTCACAGTCAGTGTGTGAGTGTGAACCACAGTAATATTAATATAAATACGGAAGTAAGTCTCTGTCTTTTTGTTACGTTTTGACGACTAAATGGCTATATCGATATTGATGGAATTTGACAATAAAATCTGTATGAAGGGCACAGGACATTTTTTTCCATTATGATTAACAGTTGTAGTCACGAAATTTTGAGACCTTATCGAATTGTGACAGCAATATGTTGGAAATTGATTCTCTTCAAGATACAGGTTCGACGGTAGAATGATATAGTGATAGCTTTCCTGTCATATTATGCCGACTAGGTGTTGTTTGGGACCAATCCAGCGTTACCAACAACTTTCTATATTCAATTCTGGCAAAAAACATCTTAATCCACGCGTACGAAGTCGCGGGTACGAGCTAGTTCAATATATAGCGGGAATTCACAACATGCAAAAAGGCAGCGGAAAAAGTAGTAGTTCACACTTCAAAGCTATAGTTAAATGCTACACATCTCAGGTGTACTCCGGGAATTAACGGATGATAGATCAGTGGTGTAAAACAGTAGTAGTTCACAATTAAAAGCAACAGAAAAATTCTACACATCTCAGGTGTACTCCGGGAATGAAGGGACGATAGATCAATAATGTAAAGTAGTTGCAGTTCACACTTCAAACCTACAGTAAAATTCTACACATCTCATGTGTACTCCGGGAATGAACGGACGATGAATCAGTGATCTAAAATAGTAGTAGCTGACACCTCAAAGCTACACTAAAATGCTACACATCTTACGTGTACTCTGTGAAAAACGGATGATAGATCAGTGATGTAAAACAGTAGTAGTACACAGTAAAATGCTACACATCTCAGGTGTACTCCGTGAATGAACGGACGACAATTCAATGATGTAAATTAGTAATCATTCACACTTCGAAGCTACAGTAAAATTCTACACATCTCTGGAATACTCCGGGATTGAATGGACTATAGATCAGTGATGTGAAATAGTAGTATTTGTCACTTCAAAACTATACTAAAATGAAACACATCTCAGGTGTACTCCCGGAATGAACGGACGATACATTAGTTGTGTTAAATAGTTGTAGTTCAAACTTCAAAGCTACAGTAAAATGCTACACATCTAAGGTGTACTGCGGGAATGAACGTACGTTTGATCAGTGATGTAAAATAGTAGCAGTTCACACTTCAAAGTTACAGGAAAATGCTACACATCTCTGGTTTACTCCGGGAATGAACGGCCGATAGTTCCATGATGTAAAATAGTAGTAGTTCACACATCAGAGCTACAATGAAAAGCTACATATCTCAGGTGTACTCCGGTAATGAACGGACGATAGTTCAGTGATGTAAAATAATTGGGGTTCACATATCAAAGCTATAGTAAAATGCTACACATCTCAAGTGTACTCCGGGAATGAACGGAAGATAGATCAGTGATGTAAAATAGTAGTATTTCATACTTCAAGGCCATAGTGAAATGCTACACACCTCAGGTGTACTCCGGGAATGAACGGACGATAGGTCAGTGATGTAATATAGTAGTTGTTCACACTCAAAGCTACATTAAAATGCTACACATCTCAGGTGTACACTGGGAATGAACGGACGATAGATCCGTGATGTAAAATTGAAGTAGTTCACACATCAAAGCTACAATAAATTGCTACACATCTCAGGTGTACTTCGGAAATGAACGGACGATAGTTCAGTGATGTAAATAGTAGTATTTCACACTTCAAAGTTACAGGAAAGTGCTAGACATCTCAGGTGCACTCCGGGAATGAACGGACGATAGATCCGTGATGTAAAATAGTAGTAGTTCACACATAAATCTACAGTAAAATGCTACATATCTCAGGTGTACTCCGGGAATTAACGGACAACAGTTCAGTGATGTAAAGTAATAGTAGTTAACACTTCAAAGTTTCAGCAAAATGCTACACATCTCAGGTGCACTTCGCAAATGAACGGACGATAGATCAGTGACGTAAAACAGATTAAAGCTATAGTAAAATGCTACACATCTCAAGTGTACTCCGGGAATGAACGGACGATAGATCAGTGATATAACATAGTAGTAGTTCACACATCAAATCTACAGTAAAACCCTACTCATCTCAGGTGTACTCCGGGAATGAACGGACGATAGATGGAGTGACTTAAAATAGTTGTTGTTCACACTTCAAAGCTACAGTAAAATGCTACACATCTCTGGTGTACTCCGAGAATGAACGGACGATTGATCAGTGATGTAAAATAGTAGTTGTTCACACTTCAAAGCTACATTAAAATGCTACACATCTCAGGTGTACTCCGGGAATGAATGGATGATAGATCAGTGATGTGAAATAGTAGTAGTTACCTTTCCGAGCCAGCGGTTAGTGGAATAGTGAATTAGCCTAATACGATGATTATTCCATGACTGTTGAACTACTGCTTAGAAATTCACTTCAATAACTTACACTAATACTTCGTTTAAAAAGGCTTCTCTGAGAATGGCTGGAAAGGGCACCTGCTATTGGCCGGAATTACACGTGAATGTCAAATCGTCAAAACATGAACTCTCCGTGTGCTTATTCTGTCGTTGGAGTGCTCAGGAAAAACTGCAATGTGATCTGTCTGAAACGCTCAAACATAATCGGTAGGTTTCCTCAGGAAGGAAAGCTAATAGTCACAACAAAATAAAGATTTACGACAATGCGCAGAAAATGTCCCTTAGTCAAAGTGATTTTAAAATAAGTTAACTTACCTTTCCAACGGACTCCAGCTCTTAATTTACCGTATCTCCAAGAAATGTCACTAGATACGAATCTGGACAAGCTTTTATCCAAATTGTTCTCTCGGCTCTACTTTAGAAGGTTCCGTTCCAGCAATGCAAGCCATCATCCTTCCTTTCGGTTGGAAATAATTGAGTACTTTCTTTTACCAAATTTCACCCTAATTGTCAGCTCTTTCTTTGGTTCCCACAAGCTATTTCTATGACTTAAGACCCAGACTTAAATTCCCGGAATAATATTTCGCTTTGCTGTTTGTCTAGACTCTAGAACGAACAAACCGCTTGCGTGAGACAGTCGTTAATTATTTAATACAATCACTTCCATCCTTCTGGAATTATTACGGCCCTTCGCGGCAGCGACATGACTGATAATATTACAGTTATGAAATGAAACACTAATGGGACGTACACGTATTTGCAGCACGAAAAATGGAAAGCTTAACTTATATTTCCAGGAATAATATAATTTCTCAGATTAACAGTAAGCCAGCCACGTTGGCACGACGCTGGTTCAAGTTTTCATCATCAGGACTTGGCCGGCAGGGTAGGAGAGTTGACGGTGCACATTTCTTAATCACCAGATTAAATTTAAAACTTCTCCGCATCGTGCATGGAGTGACGGTATACGGCACGTCTGTCGGATGGGAGTGTTAAGTCTGGAGGCCCCTGGTGTCTTTCGGAAGAGTAGGCCTGAATGAGCCGGTACCGGGTGTCACCGTCTCCTCTCATCCACAACTTAAGCAATCCTCTACACTGAACAAACATACTATCACAGTCAACAACACTTATCACACTGACGAAGGCAATAGGAAACCATCCCAGTTCATCTTCCCCTCTTTTATTTCATCCAATAAATTTTTAATAAAGTATAACTTAGAAACGAATAACTATCATTTATTTGATTGATTTATTTCGTGCTACGTTTCGCGTAAACTTTCTCTGAGTTTTAGTATCTTTTGTCCAAAAAATTCTTAGGTTATGTTGTTTCTTGGTTTCAGTAATTGCTACGAAGAATACAGAGTAAACATGGGATGTTCTTCTCCTCACATGAATTTCTGCATCTGGTTGCCGTAAATCAACAAAATGTAACACATAAATTTAAACGAACGTCATATTATATCTCTCTGTCTCGCATTCTAGTTTTTATGTCTGCTGCACAACAGATAATTACGTTTGAGCTGCCATTGCAGTTGCTTTCTTTTAACAATGTAAGTGCAAATAAAATAAAATTCTATTATTTAACTGAAATTCACAATTCCTTTTAACAACATAAGCGCAAATATAGTCATTGTAGTTATTTAATTGAAATTTCCTGCTTAGCCAAGCAGCGCTGTGGTGGCGGCAGTGTAACTAACAGTTCGGGTATTATCGGTCTTGCCGAAGGTTTCCGAGTTACCGACATCACGTCCAACCTCCACGTTCAACGCGTTTTATTAAAGTCGATGCAGATTTACTCCGCGTTCCCCATTTCGCGATCCAAATCGACAACAGTGAGCCTGAGGTTTAATTTGCTTTCTCCGAGCAGAAACTGGTCATCAATTGGCTCAGTTTACTTTTTCCTGGCACTGTTTCCCTTTTTTTTCGGTAAAATCTAGCCAATATTTGTGCCGTTGAAAATTTTTTATTTACAGTGCTTTTACCGACACTAAATTTAGTAGCTAACCCTCTTTGTGTCATAGAAGCACTCTAGGATAATGCTACACTTTCGAGGAGTTGTTTCCACTGAAGACATACAGTACAGTTCACCACTAATCTCACAAAGAAACTTCAAAAAAAATTCCTCAAAGGTAACACAAATTCAAATAAGTAGACTTTAAACCTAAAATAGTTATCACATAGTGTAATTCACAGTATAATAAGCAATATGTAGTACATTTTTGGCAACCATTGGGAAAATTATGGAAACAAATTCCCCTGACCCCTTCCCCTGTGACTGTATGAATGTGATAGCTTGCTAATGTCTGCATTTCTTCGATAAAACTTATTCTTACAAGCCTCTAGATGGTCTCGGAAACGAAACTCCAGTTTTATAGAAACTTAATTTTTTTAAAAAAGTGCTGTCTAGGTGAAATTCAATCAATTTTATCAAATACTTGTCTGATTGGCTTGGTGAAAGCGCTGGAGGGAGCTACTTCTGGGAAAATTGAACTTAGGTGTTTTCCGCGTATACCACGGGGCAACAGAGTTTTAACTTCCTCATCCGACTGACGAATCACCAGCAACATTCATAATCTAATTGAGCTCCACCACCTCTGCTCCTGATGAGTAACCAGCTAACCACCTGTAAGGCGCCGGACACCGCAACCACCTGAGTCAATGGTGTCTCAGTTCTGAAAATCCGAATAAGATAGTGAATGTAACAGGTTTGCTATCTTTCGAGATATTTAACTTTGAAGAATACAATATAACAATTTTATGGAGACCAAGCAAATTACTTAGTTTTGTTGTCGGTCTTCAATTAGGAAAATGGGATTTATATTCCGACTTTTAAAAAAGGCGCCTTTGGATTAATTGTTGCGTTAATCATTAACAAGACGATGATTGTTGGATTGCTTTACTCCTAAGTATCTTTTTTATATAAATTCAACATTCGTCAACATATCTTGTAAACTCCAAACAGTATTCATAGTGTTACTATTTCCGCAAAGAGTTTGTGTACAAAGTTACCTACCTGCAAACCACATTAAGAAGCTTTGCAGTACTCCGCATAAATTCCAGTAAATTATTCCATTCAACATTCTGATTTATTCCAAAAGGGGGATGGTATGAGGTACATGGATGGCTTCGTGAAAATTGGTAACGAACCGCTATCAGGTCTTAATTACCTTTGAAAAAATATGTAAACACCAGAAGCCATCATCTAAGAAAATTTGCTAGCATCCATGGGTAGAAAGTGCCTGGCGTATGCATGAAGCCGTCGAGTGAGTGGTGGGGAGATGAAGCGATAAGACACACAGCTCCCCTCCCTTCTTCTGCAGATATTATATTCGGCGTGCCTCAAGACTTAATTTCAGTGCCCTTTTAACATTATCCATTTAGCTCTCTCCTAAACTTCACAACAATATTTTTAACACCACTTAACAAAATTAGCGTGCTATAGTTGTTGCGGTTTCCAAGTTTTAAACAGTATATGAAGAGAGGGTTTTTTTTTTTTTAATTTGACTATTTTTTTTTTTTTTTTTTTTTTTTTTTTTTTTTTTTTTTTTTTTTTTTTTTTTACAGAAAGGAGCCTACGTGCTACGTATAGTTATGATTAATTACAAATTACTGCACTGAGTGCTTATGAATGAAAGTGTCTGATGTTGTACAGTAGCATCCTCATCATTCTGCTCAATATTTCCGTCATTGCTTGAATAAGTTGATGTCGGAGCAGAAATGTTGTCTAACGACTTAGGTAGGTTATTTTTTTTTTTAAATTCCTCACAATTGATTTATGAACTTGCCTCGAAGCCCGTCAAAAATGACTGGTTGAATGGAGCGTTCTAGTGAGTCATTTATTCCTAGTTGCTTAATTGTGATAAAATAACGCCCAATGAAATTTCTCTAGCCTCACGCTGTAACAAAAATTTTGTTTCGTCCTGAATTTGTATATAATTACGCTCAATACGATTCCTCGTGTCTTACACCACAGCAAAGTTTTCCAGTTGTCATCCTGGTCCAGGTAGCATTTCAACCTTTCCACAAACTCCGCTAATATTGCCATTAGATAATAAAAGCTTCAATTACACGCGTATTACTAGTCTACGTTCACTTTATCACATTTTAGTGACATCACGCATCGCGATATAAACTTGACCCAAAGTATTCCCGAGTTTTTACAACTTTATTTTTCGTGATTCAGATCCAAACTACAGTGTTTGAACGGCTGGCATAATTACATGCGACTGAAATATGGCGCCAGTGAAAGCAAATGAAATTAAAAATAAATCTCAACAACTTACGATATGCCGCATAATATTAGTTCTAATCGTGGCCAAGGCTGCATTGATCGCGGGCAAACTTTCATTGAGGGAAAGTAATGTGGCGTTCGTGAAAACAAATTATTAATAAACTAAACTTAAATTACTTGAGCCCTCTGCTGTAATGTCAGATGTCAGTTATCATTCTGATCCAAGTTATATTTCAATCTAATCAAAACATCCGTTAACATTGTCACTCGAAAATTAAAACATTTATCTTATGTATCTATGGGTTACGAATTTATCGAAATAATCTACACTGAATGAATATTAATACATAAAAAGCATTTAATAATATTAATACGTTAATTTAAATGTGATACATAGTTTTCTTCCAGGGTTGTGTTAATAAATAAACCACATACCCTCTACTACGCAGTAATATCTCTGGCAATAAACCTCATACCCTCTATTACGAAGTAATATCTCTGGCCATAAACCCTCATACTCTCTACTATGCAGTAATATCTCTGGCCATAAACCTCTTACCCTCTATTACGCAATATTATCTCTGGCCGCTGTAAATATAGCAGCTAAGACTGGCTCCATGACGTCACAACGTGACAGACGCAGTGACAAAGATTAGCGTTTTATTAATATTAATGTTTCTTCTAGTTCTTATTATGCCATGCCCAATTCCAGGCGTAGGTGGTTACCATGGATGATGTACCACCCCCTTCCTGGGTAAGATTTCCCCAGTGTGTTATTGTGGCTTTGTACGAGAATGATAGTTCGTGTGTCCAATATAGAGAGTTGTGAAATGAGAGATGAAGAAGCGAGAGGGTGAAATCCGGTGCAGGTCCATTCCGGCCAACTCTTCCGAAAGAAACTGAGCGGCCGCTAGTCTTAACGTCCCCATCCGACGGACGAATCACCATCAACAGTATTGTATGCCCTCACCCTATAGGCACTGCGTAGAAGTTTGGGATTTAACCCAGGACCTTGGTGCACAATCTTGTGATTAGAAATTGTGAATCATCATCACCCCTACCCTCGTCGGCCAAGTCCTAATCATGAAAATTCCTTCCACCACACGCACACAGCCACCACTCTCGGCCATTTCTTCAAAAGGCAGTGTTTTATGGGAGTTTTTATCCTAGGATATTTCCTTCTATTAGCAAGGTTGGTCAGTTCTTCTGGGTTGCTATGTCTTGGTGTTGGTGCATTAGTTTATTAAGCTCAATGGTCTTTTATGTCGGTCCACTGGAGTATCACACTGGCCGATGTTTTTGACCATTTGATTATTTGACTTCTGAGAGCTATTGTAAAATGATTTTGCCAGCAGTCTGACTCTATCCAGGAGTATAGGCAGTGCAGTTGCCTCGTGTATGGCATCAGTCGAGAAATGTGGTAAATGCAGGGCTCTCTTCAATGCCCGGTTTTGAATGACTTGTAACTTTTGTATTTCACGATTCGCGGCTTAAGCCCATACAGGACATGCTTGGTCTGATGAGGGTGGTATAGACTTTGGCTCCAGTAGTTGGAGATAGTAAGCTATTGAGATTGATGAGAGGGTAGAGTTGTAGTAACCTCGCACTCGCTCGGCATCTGACTTCTTCTATGTGGGCGTGCCACGTTAGTCTCCTATCTAGTGTGACACCCAGAAAGCGAACGGTTGTAGGCCAGGGGATGTCCTTACCATTGGGTGTAGTATAAGATGTGGTATCACCGGTAGCAGCGGATCGCGTCTTCGCGTAAGCATTACGTTTTGCGTGTTGGCGGGATTGATTTCAATTCTCCATCTCCTAGCCCAAGCAAGAGTTTTCTGTAGTATTTCCTGGATACGTCGAGTTACAATAGCTCTGCTTCTGCTGAGAGAGAAGTATGCGGGGTCGTCTGCCTAGGTCGCAACCTCTACGCCGAGGTCTCGTATTTGGCACATCGGCGGTGTACAATGTGTATAGTACTGCTCCGAAAACCGACCCCTGGGGGACGCCGGCCCGGATCCGTCTTCTGGTTGAAAAAGCATTGTTGACACTGACACTGAATGTGCGGCCGGTGAGGTAGCTCCTAATAAGTTTCACATATGGGCCTGGGAACCCCTGCTCGTAGAGCTTGAGCAGGAGTGCCGAATGCCATATCGAGTCAAACGCTCTGGAGATGTCAAGTAGCACCAACCCGCAGTATTCCTTGAAATTAAAGGCTCTGGTAGCTTTCTTGACGACCCTCATGAGCTGCTGAGTGGTGGAGTGTCCTTTTCAGAATCCAAGCGGGAATGATACTATTTGCCTCTATGTGGGTGTACAGACGCTTGAGAAGCAGTCCCTCAAACACATTACTAACGGCTGGAAGGAGACTGATGGGCCGGTAATGTTGGGGGAAGAGTGAGTCTTTCCCGCTCTTATGTATACCGACTACTTCTGCATTTTTCCAGTTTCGAGGGTATTTTTGCAGTCTTAGAATTTTGTTGAAGGTCGCTGTCAGGTATGTTATGGCCTCAGGTGATAGTTTGCGGAGTAGATGGTTGGTAACCTTCTCCCGTCCCGGAGCCTTGCAAGGAGGAAGTTTATAAAAACAACATCCTATTTTCTCAGCGGTTATTGGCTCTATTTCAAGCTCATCCTCCGCGTTGAGAAAGACTTGTAGTCGAAGGCGCACTGTATTCAGATGGCGGTGATTCACGTTTGTTTGTGCTTGCCGGCAGTTCTTTTCAAAGTTGTACGCTAGGGCATTAGCCTTATCCTCAGGGCTATATACGAGTCCTCTCTCACCTTGGAGTATTGTAAGTAGTTTCCTGTGTCGGGTGAACCTCCTAGTCTGATTCCAGAGTGATTCATCATCAGGATTTAGCATACAGATCCTTCGACCACCAGGACTGGAACCAGCTAACCAACGCGGTGCCGCAGCCAACTGAACCGACACGGAACGGGCACACACTGGTTAACATCTTCAAAAAATTGTTATTATGTGCATACGTCCTTCTTTAGCCAAATAGACAGTGAAACAACAAATATTGTTTATATCATAATATTTAATTTTGGTACACAAGAGAAACTACTGCTCCATATTCAACTGCTACATCACGTGTGTTGAAGGATGTTTACATAAGGAAAAATATTGTTTACTAGCAGTTACCCGTAACTTCGGCTGTTAGTGTAATGACATCTGCCTTAAACCAATATGGTCGAGAGCTACATGATGGCCCCCGTGGCCCACTGAACACAAACTGTGCAATATGGTCGAGAGCTACATGATCCATGGCCCCCGTGGCCCACTGAACACAATCTGTGCAATATGGTCGAGAGCTACATGTAGATCCGGCCCCCCCCGTGGCCCACTGAACACAAACTGTGCAATATGGTCGAGAGCTACATGATCCATGGCCCCCGTGGCCCACTGAACACAATCTGTGCAATATGGTCGAGAGCTACATGATCCATGGCCCCCGTGGCCCACTGAACACAATCTGTGCTACTTCTCCCTCCGAATGAAACGAAACAGCTTATAAAGTCAAACTGCGGTAACATTTCGGCTGAAAGAAGTAAATTACCTTTAAATGGATAATAATTTGTGGATGCTTTTGTTTGAATTCCTTAGCTTTTCGGCGTCACATCAAAATAAAACATAAATCTTAAGGTCGGGTTGCGTATTAATCGAAATCCCATCAAGGTTCGACCAATAATTTTTGCTTGAATCACGTTCAACCAAAAATTATCTTAAATTGGTCAGCGTCAATACGCCACGTCAGCATGAAAGATACACCGATTTGTCCGCGGGACAGCATGCTACGCGTTAATTGAAACCTGATCATAATCCCACCAATTGTTTCTCCGAGAATCGAGTTCAAAGCAAATTTATTTTAAATTTATTAGCTTTTCGACGTCACATCAAAACGTTTTATCCACGGGCCCAAGGATTGTATATTAAGTGAATCCGCATCAGTATCACATCAGAATGTTTTTATTCAATTATGGTATTGAAGCAAACAAACATGTGTGCATGTGGTGTCTATAATTACTAGAAAAACAATACATACTGCGAACACTGGATGAACTGAAATCACAATTGAGCTGGCTGTATGGCCTAAGAGAAGCCAAATGCTAGATTTTAACACAACAAAAAAACGACAAACTTCGTCCGTCCTTACCTTGTTAAAGGTTAAACTGGCAGCTTTATCGAACATGTTCCAGACCCAGCAGAATGTTAAGACTTTTCCAGAGATTTGGAGTAAACCGAGGGCATCATGTATGTCCTGGAACAGGACGGTACATTTGGTACACACAGGAAAAGTACATAGAAATTTCACTTGTTGCGTGTGTACACGCAGAAGTTTTTTTTTTTTTTCATATTTGCTGTCGAAATTGAGACAGATCGACGGGCAGGGAAAAATCAGGACTCAATACAGAAAACGAAACGTATGTCATAGACGGGACGGTATGCTGGGTATACTTTCCAGCAACTTGTGTGAGGCTAGTGAATCACAGCATGAAATATACTTAGAATTATAATATACTAACTGCAGTATGGCTTAACACTATGCTGTAAAATTACTGCAATAACTATTTAGTTCGTAGCTATAAGTCACGCGAAGGTACCTTATAGATTATTCTATTCCAGTAGTCTCTTTAGACTCATCGGTACACGACTGTTGGTGAAAATTGCATCATAAAGGAGACATGTGATTACAATTAAATTCATTGCACGTTTCAGGGACATTACACAAATATTTAGAATTACAGGATTGTATGTGTACTTTGGCCGTGAGAACTCAGTACGGTGTGAAGTCACCACGTTCTGCAATCAGAGCCTCTGCACGTCAGAAGAGCTTCGATACGTTCCTGGCGAACACACTGCAACGCGGTTTGTAGCAGTACAGTGGCTGCAGATGGACCAGAACGAACGACCCTATCGCAGACACGTTTAATGGGCGAACGTGCGGACCATGGAAGCAGTGGTACCCGCCGTTCTTCGCTACTTGTGGCCGGTCACTGTCCTGCAGGAGGGGCAGTGCCTCGAGCTCTACGACCTCCCTGATGTAGCGCCCGCTGTTCAGATTTCCCTCAATACGTAGGACACAAATTGTATGTTGTTTCCAGTGGTGCCCAAACCATCATAGTTGGCGTTTGTTCGCTAAGCTTCTCCAAAAGCAGTTCTGCCTGACTGCGTTCACCACGGTATCGTCTTTCACTTACACAGCCATCACTGTAGGACAACAATACATTTTGCCACTCAGTGCGTCAGTGGTGGTGATCATGTGCCCATTGCGGTTTAAGGCGTTGTTGGTTTCTGGTCAGTGGAAGCCGACGCAAGGCATGCATGCCACCAGTCTATTTCTGAGCGGTTGGTATCGAACCGTCAACTCAGCCATGTCCACACCTGTTGCTATGCTCGAATGTCAAGCCAACACTGTGGACGAAGCTGTTTTGTCGGTTACGGCGATGCTGGCAATACAGTGGTCATCCCTTGCTGTGGTCACATTGTGTGGTCCAGTTCACGTTCATCACTCTGTACTACCCTCTTCTCTTCTCTGGTTCCACACACGCATCACTGCCGCAGCTGCGTGCCCTGTACGAGCCACAATTTCACGGGACGTCTAACCCTTTCCCTAGAGACCAATCATTCTTACAGGTTCGAACTCACTCATATGCTGACACTGCGCCCTATGACGTCGACGAGGCATACCGACACTTTTCTCTTGCACGTTTCCACTTTCTTTGCCGGCTCTGCGTGACTAAGCGTGGCGTAAAACTAGCATCTCCTGTAACATTAAAGAGGGCGCTGCTAGTCCTACGTGCACACCATATGTCTGCAATCATAATCACTCCTTACAGTTTCACTGTTCTACACATTCTCCGATTTAGGGGTCACTCAAACAATTCCTTCTGTGTGAGACTTTTTTTCACAAATACGTAGTATTGTGCTTGTAACAATGAGTAACAATGTTATGTTGATGTGACTTCAGTATAGCGTAATATTCTATATAGTTGGTAACTACAAGTCATTCGAGGGTACCCTACTCCTTCAGCCTTAAGTTGCCATCTGTCTACACGTGTAACTTTGTGTGCTCCGTATGATAAGTGTATCTTTACCGAGCGTGGAGGGTAACAGTCGCGAGGATGCTGGCTTGATCCCCGTCCGGCCATCAATATTTTGAGGTTTACTGGTTTTCCGAAGTCACTCTATTGGCAGAAAAAAGAATTACAGTGTAACCTAACGTATTTTTTCATTTGTTAAATGTGAGGAAGCACCTTAAAAAAGACGATAATATGCAAAATATTATTTTAACCCTTTCGTGGGCACATTTCTCTGAGCTTATTAGAGGTAACAGTTGGGGGTTCAATCACTTGCTATGGAACACCTATTACATACCACGCAAAAACCAAAAAATTTTAGGCACTGGTTTTTATTGAAAATTTATGTGGGAAAATGGCTTCCCACGGACCACGAGATGACAATATCAAATATTTTGGAAAAACTTTTCTTTCAAAAATTTACACTGTAAAACAATATTAAAAAATGTATATTATTGGTAGATGTACTTTAATTCAAAAAATATTAACAAAAGTTACACTACTGAGTGTTATGGAATTCTGAAACATGGATCAACACACAAAGCGACATCGCAATTTGAGCACATTATTCTTGTTCTTCTATTCTTGTACTGCATAAACGACAACGCCTGTACTTCACAATTTTCTTTGGAAGATGTTCACCCACATTTGACAGTCTGACTTCATTAGGAACACTAATACTGTGTGCTTTTTTTTTGAAACGAATACAGGTGGACGCCCACGTCGTTTCCTTGATGAGAATCCTGACAGTAATTGTCTTGCTAACTGCAGATATACAAAAATAACCACGAAGTAACACCAAAACGACGATTTCCTGACACGAAACTGAGCCCAAAAAACAAATAATGCACCGTCAATTGTTGTCAGTGTGACTGCTGGCAGCAGCGGGAATTTTCGCGTGTTTCTCATACTAATATACAGATGGCAGCACCAGCTAGATGTGAGAATGTTGAGTCTCTTGGCCCCTGGAAGACATTAAAGTATGTGGGAAGCTATCTTCCCACCGCCCAATTAAGGTAGCTAGGTCTAGATGAAATGCTTGAGCTGTTATTAAACTTCAACTTAGTTTGATACATACAGAATAAAAGATATTAAATGAATCGGCGTTTTTTAAAAGGGCGTATCGTCATTTTTTTCACATTTGTCTTGTCTGGCGTTTTTTGTTCGTTGAGGATGAGCTATAAGTTTCTTTTGAAAAGGCATAGTGGGACATGTTAAGGTAACATATTTAAAATGAAATTACCATTTAAAGCTAAACAAAAGTTTCTAATAAGGCTTCTGGATTGGTTTTCTGCTAGCTTTCAGAAAGTTTACATTTGGTCACATACGCCCTTTCGAAAACCAAATTTAGAAGATTCGCCTTAGTTGAACACAATATAATCCTTCTAACATGATCTTAAAAAATTATAAAAATTTGATATATCAAGATATTAGAACGATAATCAAAGTTTTTAATCGTCTATTGAAAAAGAAAGCTTCTTAATTAGCAGTGGAATATCAAAAAGCGACTACACTATATCACAACAGAAATTGATTACAAAATGCAATGATATTATCTTCGTTGTAGGTCGGCGTCTGTCACACTTTACACGACTGTGGAGCAATACAGAAATGAAACGTGGGATTGGGATGAGCCTTGTGACACCTCAGCCAACAGAAAACCGCTAACACAGCTGTGGGATGGAGGGGCTGTCGCCAGCGCTGGCTCAGCGACCAATACGGACGACTCAGAGACCTTACATCACCACCACCGCTCACGAGTACAATACGGACGACTCAGAGACCTTACACCACCACCACCGCTCACGAGTACAACAAATAGGGCGTTTTCTGTTCTTGGAATTAGCCTATCCGTTAACAAAACATCTTAACAACAGCAAAAATCCATACGAATAAAACAAAAAATTCGACAATACAACTTAGTTGTAAAACTAAAATGTCTATATGCGGAGACCGAGCGTGGTTGCCACGTATTCACAACGACATGGGTTCGAATCCCCGTCCGGAAATCCAGGTTTCGGTTTTCCATAGTATCCCGAAATCAGTGAAGGTGAATGCCAGGATGGTTACTTCAAAAAGCCATGGTTGAATTCCTTTCAGTGCTTGCCCCAGATCCTTTCCCGCCTTTAATGACCTCGAAGTTGACGAGGCGTAAAGCCGTCAGTAAAAAACAAAACGAGAAATGGAAGAATTATGGAAACATTCTCGTACCAACGATGATTATTTACTTTGTGGCTTTTAGCTTTATTGGTCATATAACGTTTTAACTAATTATGAGTTTAATATTCATTATAATGATAATCTAGAATGAATGTAAAATGGAGTAATTAAAAATTATATGTGAAGACTCAGAAACTTTAGATACTATTAGAAAAATGAAAAATTGATTTTTATGGACAGCTGGTGCTAATTAATCAGAAAAAACTGAAAAATTAATTATTTTGGTAAAAATTCCTAAAAACAAATATTTTATTTTATTGAAGTAAGAACAGGGATATCAGAAAAGAGTCTTAAGGAAGGTGAAATGTTTAATAGGGTAGTATGTTGTAAAAAGATAGAACAGTTTGATGGTTTCCAGTATGGACAGAAAACAGAACTTTTTTCTTATGGTTTTACGCCTCGTCGACAGCGAAGTCATTAGAGGCCGCAGAGGATTGGGGACAAGGAACGGCAAGGAAATCAGCAATGGCCTTTCGAAGGACGCATCCCCGCATTCGCCTGGAGTGATTTTGGGAAACCACAGACACTTAGGATGTGTAAGACTCTGTAGTACCTCAACAGTTAGCGGGCTGGTAGGTAAGTGGTTAACGCGTTTGCTTACTAACGTTTGGGCCGTGGTATTCAGTTCAAATCACGATGGAAGCAAAGATTTTTAAAAATTGTTTTTGATCGTATGAGCCTCGCCTAGACGGTCAGTTTTCCGGATTCCATGATAAACTGTAGATACCCCAAATTTAGGGGTGTAATGCTTGGCAAATAGTACGCAGTCTAACAATGCTGTAGGTGTACACTGTTTTACACCATATTGATCACTCCAGCAGTCAGTTTGTGTTTGATCTGCACAATAATATTATAAATGCGATAGTAAGTCTGTCTTTCTGTTACGTTTTGTCGTTAAATGTCTGTACCGATATTGATAGTGTTTGACAAGGAAATACTTGCTATCTGTAGTAAGAACAAAGGACAATTTCTTCGAAATGAATAACAGTTTTAGTCACGATGTTTTGAGAACTTATCGCATGGTGACAGGCAGATGGATACGTGTGTTAATCTGTAATGTTACGTCGGTTGCTCAAGCTGTGCTTCTCGCGCAGTCTTTTCGTGTATGATTTGTTAGTAAATTTCGTTTAGAGACAAAACTTATTATTTAGTATAGATGTCGATCTGCTCTGCACTGTACTATTACTTTGTGTCTTCTTAAAAGCTTCTGGCACCTGTTTATTTTGTCTTCTTTTCTGACATGCCTTGCGGGCGTAAACGTGAGCATGAGCAGCTAAAGTCATTAGAACCCAAGAATCTGACCCTCATGCTGAAGAACGAAGAAATGACCAAGGTAAAATTAAGCTGCCCTCTGTTAACCCTTCCCCCTTCCCCATATCCCCGCATATTCGTTTGTTATTCTGTTTTTAAATATGTTGGAAATTGATTCTCTTCATGAGACATGTTCGACGGAAGAATGATAGTGATGGCTTTCTTGTCATATTATGCTGACTCGGTGTTGTTTGGGATAAATCTTAAGTTACTAACAGCTTTCTATATCGATTTATGGCAATGAAAGTTTAAGGGGACACAGTTGCGAAGGACCTCCCATAAGAAATCAACGTTAAAACAAGCAAACTTCAGGTACACTTTCTGAAGAAACTAATGGAGATACAGGCCTGAACCTTTCGCAGTATACAGATAAAACATCATCTGCAAATCACATAAAGATTTGTTAATATATTTTATATAATTTATGAGTAATGATTTTTTGTTCTAAAAGACAAAAAAATATAACTTTTTATAAATACCTTGGACCTTGTTAGTTTGTTCTTGTTGTTATGACAGGTCCCATTTTTTATTAGATTAATCATCATTTTATTTACAAGAGATGCTGAAAGTCTGATGTCTTTATCAATCTTAGTTTTTGAGAAAAGTGTACCAAAAGATCAAAAAATGTAGTTTTGAGAAAAATCTGTACTAAACGTTTTACATACGAGAAACTAATGTACATTACAATACAGACACACTATTACCACGCATCACGAAAAAATTAATAACTCCGAATCTAATAGTCAAATTTGCGTGAAACAAACAGCATTTTGTAGCTAAATAATTGGAGTATTGATCAAGTCTAAAAATAAAAAATCGATTTTTTTTTATCCTGTTCACGACTGTGTCCCCTTAAGTCCACGCGTACGAAGTCGCGGGTATCAGCTAGTCTTGATTATAATTTTTATTTTTTGTAATAAATTTGACATTAATTGTTCGAATTAGATGATATAAGTTCGAAGCAATTGGCGGCCCCCGTATGTGAAGTGGTAAAGCGCTCTACCGTAGAATGGAAGGTACAGTTGGAAAAACTTTTTTGAAGTGAAAACTTCTTTTTCTTTAGGCGCGTTGGGCGATCTTAATAGTTCGCGTCACCGACATATAAGTATGACGTGTTGCACGTATGATATTCAAACCGAGCGTGGTGGGTGAGCGGTTAAGACTCTGGCCTCGCATTCGGGAGGATACCGGTTCGAATCCCCGTCTGGGCATCCAGATTTGGGCTTTCCATGGTTTCCCCAAATCACTCAAGGCGAATCCCGGGATGCTTCCTTCAAAAGGCAATGCCAGAATTCCTTTCCGTTCTTTGTCCCCAGTCCCATCCCGCCTTTAATGACCTCGAGGTCGACGAGGCGTAAAGCCATAAGTAAAAAATAAAATAAAAAAATATTCAAGTTACGTTTTCACTTCTGTCTGCAGTCCCCAATGACTGCCAATTTTTTAAATTCTTTTAGTGTTTTGGGTAAATTTTCAACCATATCCTTAGGTAATTTATTCCACTCAGAGACTACCTTAACACACAAATAAAAAAAAAATCTGAACCAATAATCAGTATATAATTACGGTCGTATTTTCACTTCCACATACAGTTTCTAATTCTTCTACCCACAACCATCCAAGCCTCATTGCATTATTAATACTCAGCACTATCTTTTTTTGCTTATGGCCTTTCGCCTCGTCGGCGTCGTGTTCATTAGAGGCGGGAAATGACATGGTTCAAGGATCGGAAAGTAATTCGGCCACGGTCTTCTGAAGGAACCATCCCGCCATTCTCCTGGATTGATTTAGGCAAAATTATAACACCCATGAGCAATGGTCTGAATCACTTTAAAATCGGAGAATGCATCGAACTGTGGAACCATGGTAAATGCTTAGGATTGTAGAAAAATAGCTGAACGTAGGTTCAGCAACGCTCTCGGGTGCGACCGGACAGTCGTTGCAGAGCTGTTAAACGAAATAGGAACGTGAAAGATTGTGACGGTATGCCTCGTCAACATTATATGGAGCAAAGGAAGCATATGTGTGAGTTTTTACGTAACAGAATGATTGGTTACGGGGAATAGGTTTGTCGTACCATGACTTTGCAGCTCGCAATTCGTGTGTGAAACCAGTGGATATAAGAGGGTTGTACACAACGACGAGTAGGTACTGGACCACACAGAGTATTCACAGCGCAGGATGACCGTCATGTTGTCCGCATGGCCGTAAACGACAGAACAGTTTCGTCCAGAGCGTTTGTTCGACATTCGAGCACAGCAACGAGTGTGAACATCTCTATGTCGACGATTGGATGCAGTCTGCTGAGGGCTTTCATTGGCAGCAGTGGGCACCTGAACTCTGTCATTGGCGTGCTGAGTGACAAAATGTAGTGTTTACAGACGAGTCTGGCTTCTACTTGTCCTACAGTGATGGCCGCGTACGTGTTAAATGCTAACGCAGTGAATATAATCGAGCAAAGTGCATCGTTGATCGGCGTAGGTACTTGAAAAACACCGGGAGCGATGGTTTTAGGGTATACAATCTCTCCTATGTATAAAGGACAATCTGAAAAGCATGGTTTTTTTTTCCTTATTGCTTTACGCCTCGTCGACGTAGAGGTCATTAGAGGCGGGAAAGAACTGGGGACAAGGAACGGAAAGGAATTAGGCCATGGACTTTTGAAGGAAGCAACCCGGCATATGCCTGGAGTGATTTGGGGAAACCATGGAAAACCCAAAACTGGATGCCCGGACGGGGATTCGAACCCACGTCCTTCCGAATGCAAGGCCGGAACGTTAACCGTTCACCCACCACGTTCGGAGTGAAAAGCATGCAGGTAGTTACGCATTTGGCTAGGAATGTGCAATCTTTCTTGGAAGAACGACGGGGACCATTGCTTCCCTGGCCTGACAACATATCAGGGATATGGTCCGTCGGCAGCTTGTTCGTTCTGGTCTTCTGCAACCACTGTCGATGCTTTGTGGTGTCACGACGTCTAGAAACTTACGGTAAAAAGGGCATGTATAGTTCTGTAATTATAATTAGTTGTTTATTGCCATGTCCCTATCCTGTGGAATAAATTTCATTGTGATCTCATGTTTCCTTCCTGGTGTTGCAATTTTCACGAACAGAAGTGTAATTTTCTTCAGTTTTTCAGTTCTCAGTTTTTATTCCGTTAAAAAATAAACTTTCTCCGGAGGTTAAATCAGTAGTGTGAAAGACACTAGTGTGACACGGTAAATACAGGGGTTGATATAAGATGCATATAGTGTTCCACGTGGGATAGATCGCAAAAAATGCTGAAGCAATTGGGCTAGAAAGGTTTTTAGCAAAGGTGCGTATGTATTCGTTCTTTTAAATTTTGAGGAATTGATGGGAAGTAAGTTGGTCATCCGCCGTTTTTTATGAGTATTTGAGAAGTCGCTCTATAGTAGTATTTCGTCGAAGGCAAAGTGATAGTGCCGTGTTCGGAAATGGGGACTTTCAAATAGTCAATCTGAAGGTAGGTTTGTTCGTCGAAGGCAAAAGAGTGTTTTAGTGAGATCAAGAGAGGTCATTAGTACTAAAAATGTTAGCCGGTACAAATTATATTTAGTGAAACCTGAAATCACACAAGTATTCCGCTGTTTAGAGTAATAACAATTATTGTTTTTGACAACTGCAGGACACGGAGTTATTCATCATTGTGAAACATGTGTTGAAGAGTATCAACAACTGCTAGAGACTTTTATTCATGAAAACAGATGTCATTTACCATAGAGCAACGTACATGCAAATGAAAGAAGTTATTAGGGACAGTTAGGGAATATATAAGAAACACTAGGAGTGGCCACGGACTGAAGGCAAATATCAAGATTCAGTACTCACATTACGCTAACCGGATAAGGCGCCAGTAAACGCCACAGTGTGGGGGTAAAGAACCTCGGTAGTGACCTTTTCCATGTATCTCACTTTTCTATCATTACTTTCATTCCAGAAATATCTATTCGGTGGCTAATTTGCGTCCAAGCGTCCCACCCTATTTCCATTTCAATAACTTAGTTTGGACAAATGCGTCTTTTACACCTGTTTCAATATGTAAATTTGATTTTCGTTTGCGACCCTTGCTACTTACATTCAGGAAGCCATACGTGATGGTAGGTTTGGTGCACGAGATGATCATTTTACTCTTTTGACGGAGAGGTAATTCGCCGTTCATATTGTTTCTCACGCACCGATGTTCCCTATTCAGGTATCATTTTGTAATTGCAGATTGTTATTGAAAGATGAGAGCTGACGAAAAGTGGTTTAATTGCTTTATATATTCCTTTGTTATGTTGTTCGACTTCAAGTCTAGTTTTAGTTCGTTTGTTTTTATGATGTGAACTTACTGACTTTGCCTATATTTTTCAACATTTTCTCTATTTCATCGCGACTTTCGCAAAAAGAACAAGATATCATTCGGAAAAACCGAGATGTTTTAGTATTTTCTTTCAATGGTATTTCCATTGTATTTCGAGTCTGGCTTCTTGAACGAATTTTATAGAGCTAATTTTCGTGAATCGCCTTACTTGACTTTTCATTCAGTTTTGAATTTTTCACCCAGTCTCTCGAATTGATTTTTGGTCAAGCAGTGGCCCTGTTTAGTACTGATACAATTTGTAGATACATCTTGTTATGTCAAGGATTCAGCTAGTGTTTTATGGCTCAGGGAATCAAGACCTTTTCTGGAATGAACGAACGGTACAGAGTGATATGCTGTACACATTAATTCGTAGTCTACAGATGATCTTTTCCTGTAACTACTTAAATCCTGCTTGGCCTACTAATTTACTTTCGTCTAAAATTTTGGCGATTCTGTTTTGAATTATGTTTAGAAACTATTTCTAAGTAAAACGATTGTTACTACAGATACATTTCTGAGGTGGAAAAAAATGAGACAGAGCCACTATTATTGTAGAATTAGTTTTTCAATAATTTTGCAAGTGTATTTGGGGGAGTATGTATACGTTTCCAACTTTTATATTTTTCTTTTAGTCCTACACTTCATAAAGTATTTTTTCCGACGTAACAGGTAGAACAAAAACTGGTTGATTTCCTTCTTCATCTCTCCGGATTTCTCTTTTACACTACTGTAAATTAACATGAAGTAAGAAGGAAATTAATAATGTCCTCCATTTTAGTCTCTTGTGCGAGACTTATTCCACATACGAGACCTGTAAAGCAATAAAGGTTGGAAGGGGAAGTATTATTTTCAAGTATGAAGAATAATTAGTGCGGTGCTGTGTCCCTCCTTTCAGCATTGTTACTGTTGGAGGATAGGAAATGAATCGGATTAATTGGTACGGAGGTTGTTCAGTTTGGCAGCATCGATTATCACCAGTGTGTCTAGAGTAGTATCAGATATTTCAAAGCAGAAAAAGATGTCTTTGATGTACGAGAATGACTCCAATTCAGACTGCACCAAATTGAAGTATGATGAAATTTGTTTCCCGATAGTGAGATTATGAAAAGCTTGTTTATAATTCAATTTTAAAACCATTAATTTGCTAGGCCCATTGGTTGATTATATTCGTAATAACTATGTACAGTTTATGACTTTCAACCACACTCTTCTTTCTATTTTGATGTCAGTGGAAGCATAAAGGTAAAATCTCTTCATGTTTTCTGAAGTGCATAAAACCAAATGTGAGTTTGCCTGTTGTTAGTTAAAAAGTTGGCGCAAAGCAGAAACTGCTTTTTTTCTTTTTTTTTTTTGCTTAAGGTTTTACGCCTCGTCGACGTCGAGGCCCATTAGAGGCGGGAAAAGATTGGGAACAGGGGACGGAAGGAATTCGGCCATAGCCTTTTCAAGGAAGCATCCCGGCATTCACCTGAAGTTATTTGAGGAACTATAGAAAACAAAATCTGGTTACCCGATTGGAGATTCGAACGGCGTGGCGTCCTCCCGAATGCTAGGCCAGAGCGTTATGCTGATTTCTATCATTCACCCGCAATTCTAGTGTATGAGGGAAGAATAAAAAGTTCAGCTAAGCCCTATTAATAGCTTTCACCAAATCAAATCCAAAACATAAAAATTATTACAGCCATTACAAAAATGGATTTTTATTTTCAGAATTTCATCATCTGTTACCAGGCCAGCAGTGTATGAGAGGTCTAATCACCAGACTGAGATGAATCCTGAAATTCGTATGCAGTGCTTGTGAAGTGATGGCATACGGCACCTTACGCGACGATTCGTAGTTCAGATAGGGATGCAAAACCTGGCGGACCTTTCGGTGTCTATCGGAAGGATAGGCTTGAATGGGTCGGCAACGAGTTTCACTCTGTCACCTTTCCATCATTTGTCGTACCGTGACATTGCGGTTCGTATAGGGCACGCTGCTACGACAGTGATGCGAGAGTGGAACCAGTGGATAGAAGAGGGGTTCGCACAATGTGACCGCAGCGCAGGATGACAGCCATCTTGACTGCATGGCCGTAACCGACAGAACAGCTTCGTCCATAGTATTGGCTCGACGTTGGAATACTGCAACGGGTGTGTTAAGGACTGGATTGGTGGTACACATGCCATTGCGTCGGCTTCCATTTACCAGAAACCACCAGCACCTCAGACTACAATGGGCTCGTGAACGCTATCTCTGTGGTGTCGATTGGCGAAATGTAGTCTTTTAGGATGAGTCCCACTTCAGCTTGTCCTACAGTGATGCCCTGCTAGACGCTACCGTGGTGAACGCAATTGGGCAGACTGCATTGTTGAGCGACATAACGGACAAACGTCAAGTTTTAGGGCGCCACTCGCTGTAACCTGCGAACTCGCCAATCTCAGCAGCAACCGTTACATCAGGGAAGCTTTAGAAGACGAGGCACTGTCTCTCATATAAGCATCTCCACATGCTATATTTCAGCAGGACAGTGCCCGGTCACAATGTGCAAGCCTTCTTCGAAGAACGACGGGTATCACTGCTTCCCTGGCCTGCACTTTTGCCTTGCCTGTCGAACATGTTTGGGTTCCCCTGCAACCATTGTCTATGCTTTGTCGATGCGCCCTACAAACTTCGTGGCAGTGTATTCCCAGCAGCATATCCAGGCTCTCTTAGATTCCAGTGCCACTAAGTGTATTGGCTCTGATTGCAGCAGGTGGCGGCTTCTTATGGTACTGAATTCTCACGGTAAAATTGCGAGTACAGTTCTGTAATTCTAATCGTTTGTGTACTGTCATGTCCCTATCCTTTGAAAAATATGTAATTGTAATCTGAAGTCACCATCTTGCAATTTTCACTAACAGAAGTGTAATATTTGTTCAGTTTTTTAGGTCTCTGATTTTATTTAGTTAAAAAATAAACTTTCTCCGGAGGTTAAATAACTAATGTGAAAGACACTAGTATGACACGATAAACACATGAGATGCATAGAGCGTTCCGCGTATGAGGGATCGTAAAAAAACGAGCGTGCTGGGTGAGTTGTTAACGGTCTGGCCTCACATTCGGGAGGACGCGGGTTCGAATCCCTGTCCGGGCACCCAGATTTGGGTTTTCCATGGTTTCCCCAAATCACTCCAGGCGAATGTCGGGATGCTTTCTCAAAAAGGCATAATTGTGCTACAAAGGTTTTGGAATCGGGCGAAACAAAGCAGGCAGTTACTGAGATGGTTATTTAAAGAGAACTGCGAAAATATTCCATTCCCAGTAACGATAAACTCTCATAACTTGCCTTTAGAACCGAAACCCGAAGCCGTTTCCAATGGCTTTCCTGGATTAGTAACGTAATGTTCCTGCCCGCAGAAACTTCATCAATTTTTCAGGCCTGGTGCAATGTAGCATCCGCCTCCAACATTAACCGAATCGCAGAGTAAATAATGCTAACGCGATACCAGGGTTACAAGGAACGGTGGCAATAGACGTGCCTGCGTTTCCGTGCCAACTGTTTCTAATACCGAATAAATTTATAATTTACTGTTTCCTTACACCTAAAATCACATAACTGCCATCAAATTTGTCGTATTCATTGCTAAAATTACACTATCGTTGAATATTTTAGCAGCCTTCTTTTTGTTTAAGCTCTCTACACGGATAAATTACGTTGCCGGATTGGTAACTTGTAATAATAGCATGCAGGTTGGAATGGCTTTTTCAAACGCTTTTATAATTTGTTATTATCATTATATTACTCGTGAAATATAAAATAATAGCCCCAAAGCCCGTCAAAAGTGACGGGTTTAACGGAGTGTTATGGTAATTTATTTCTCTACAGTTGCTTAACTAAATAGAATTGTGTATAAAATAAAGTTCATTGTAATTTATGGTCCCTTGTGCTGTAGTAAAAAGCTTCAGTTGTCTACTTGGTTCAGGTTGCATCTCAGCCTAACCACAATCTCCACTAATATTGCTGCTAGAAAAACAAAGCTTCAATCACGCGCGAATGAATACATTCCCTGTATCGCATGTCAGGGTCACCATGAATCACGATATAAACTTGATCTCAAAACTTCACAGATTCTTACACGTTTCTTTCTTAATACTTGTGATGAAGATCGCTATTTTAAAACGGCTGAGACAGCTTACATCGGCTGAAATAATTACCCCAGTTTAAACGAAGCATGCTAAAAATAAATCTTAACAACTTACGCTATGCCACGTAATATTTAATTGTGGTTTCGGCCACATACATCGCGATTAATTTGGAACTTCTTTCATTCAAACCATGTAATGATCTCAGTAAAAAGGAACTGATAATTAATATGCCAATTTAAACAAAGTACATACTTTTCTTTCAGTGTTCTGACAATTCATGTCTTAGCAATTCCTTAACTAAATAGAATTGTTATAAAATAAAATTCAGTGTAACTCCTCGTGCCTTGCGCTGTAGCAAAAGGTTTCCGTTTCCACCCGGATCCAGGTTGCATTTCAACCTAGCCACGAACTACGATAAACTGGCCGCCAGAAGAACAATACTTCAATCTCACGCATATTAATACATGAACTGTATAGCGTTTTAGTGGCTGTAATGCATAGTGATAAAATTTGATTAAAAATCTTCAAGGGTTTTTACATATTACTCTTTTGTTATCCGTGATTCAGACTGATATTAAAACGTTTGAATGGCTGACACAGTTGCTGAAATAATAGGCTCAGTAATGTTACACAGTGAAAGCAAATGAAATTAAAATAAATCTTAAAATTTTACATTATGTGACACTTATATTTGTTTTAAGTGTAGTGTATGATGCAAAGATCACAATCAGTGTGCAACTATTTCCGTTCAAACGAATTAATAATTTCAATAATAGGACACAGTTTAAATTATTTTGAAAAAACTAAATTATTCATGCTCTCTGCCGTAACGTCAAATGCCAATGCTAATGACCCATGCTAAGTAACAATCTAACCAAAACTTTCGCAACATTGATGCTCGAAATACAAAGCTTTTATCTTACATATATATCGACAAAGAATTTAAGGAATACTTTTATATATCAAAAGAATATTGTGTAAATATAAGCATCTAAAGATTGATATGTCGATTTTAACGCAATATATACTTTTATTTCAGTGTTCTGTCGGTTAATTTATTCGCGGATGCTTGGAAATGTTATTAAATAACGCGCATTACGCAGAATAATGGCGTAAAGCGTGACGTCATTGTGTCGCGTGGGTATGATCGGCCGAGCGGAAACCTTTTAATTTCACACTTAATACGACAGAGTGGAG
Organism: Vandiemenella viatica; assembly: GCA_031002005.1. NCBI lineage: Eukaryota > Metazoa > Arthropoda > Insecta > Orthoptera > Morabidae > Vandiemenella > Vandiemenella viatica. The sequence continues at coordinate 365,029,375 of CM061921.1, forward strand.
AGAGGGAAGCTGTGGTTGTTCGCCTTGGGCACCTACCTACCCCTTAGAGAGTAGTCTGCAGGCATATTGCCAAGGAAGTAACTGAGTCTTAGCTACTGAGAAACTATAGAAACGGCGTAATCTCACTGATTAGCATTAAACATTTACATAAATATTATCATACATCTTTATTTACGGAGAGGTGACTTATCTCTTAGGAATGACAACAACACATGTTAATAACTACTGGTTTATTATACTTGAAGACAGATCGGCGTACATGTTACACTATTGGCTACATTGATCAAAGGAATGATTTGTCACTAGAAATACTTTATGCTGATTGGTTAATACTCATTGATCTTCCATTGGTGAACTATTACTGACTTTGCGCTATACTGATTGGTTGACATATTAACTATATTTCATTGGTAGACTGATTACAGGGCAAGGCACATTAAACCCTATCGAAATGAGTGACTGTCGGCGAATGCATTAGAATCCTATCTAGCGGTGGACATACTGTTATGAAGACGAACACGCGAGCAGTGGATCAAGCAAGCTTTAAGTACCTGTTAGGTGATGGTGTTGAACGGTGCGTCCATGGATGGATATTCTTGGATGTTGTCGAGTCCGTGGTGGAAGTTGGACTCCCGAGTCCGTGGTGTAAGTTGGACTGCCTAAAGTGGTGGCTCCCAGTCTACAGGAAAACTCATTAGGGATTCTGGTGGGGATAAAAGGTGATGTTAATTGGCTCGCTAGGACTAAGTGGAGATGGTAAGGGCGGAGTTATAGTGCAGGTAGTGGGGACTGCAAAGTGTGGTGGTTTCCAGGCTGACATAAGCTTCGCAAAGCTATTCTATATGCTGTGGGTTCCCTCTAGTAAGCACTCCCACACAGTCGGGAAACTGCTGCGGTATACAGGCTGCTGAAATTTCAGTGAGGCGCAGCCTGCGATAAGAAACTGGCATAATGCGGTCGTAAGCCATGTACTGAGTTACAGGCATGGGTAGCTACGTGCTCAACCTGAGACCTCCGTGCTTCGTTACAAAAGATAACATTGGCGCAGCGTGAGATCTGGCTCGCTGGTCCAACTGGATGTGAATCGGAACTACAATGAGTTTGAATAAAGGCTTCAAATCAATACCCTAGACCTTAGAATACGCGAACCCGCGACAATTGCGCGACGTCATAAAGTTACGTCATGCCGTGACTGATGACATCATAGCTGACACTGTTGTTTATTATAATATTAGATTATACTCCCAGAACTTTCACGTCTATACTCAAAGAACCTCGAATTTAATTCCACATGAAATAATTATATATCTCTATAGTGCAAGGCTCTATTAGATTTAGTTAGATAAGTATGCTCTCACAAGGAGAATTTCAGATGTGTGGGTCACCGTTTGTCGAGATAGACCCCCGTTATCGGAAAAACTGAGACGTCGGATCGAGGGGTACGGATAGGTCTTTAAAAATCGTCAAATTTCAGTAGTACATTGATAGATTGTTTGTGATTTAATTAATACGATAATTAAGTAGTCCACGATAAAGTTCAATTTAACATTTGTTTTTATTCTGAAAGAAAATGACGTCAACGATACTGGTTACATGCATTCATACAATCCAGAGACTGCATACCGGTACTACACTTTTTCGACAGACAATACAATACTTCGCCGTCGTAAATTGAGTTTGTTAAACTACTACTGTCCTTCTGCTGATTTCTTTATATAGGCTCTATCGAAATTTCTAGAACACTTCAAAAGCTTCAGCCAGATATTTATTGAACATTAACAATATTTAAACAATTGAAACATATTAAAAACAATCAGAATTAATACCAAATCATTTAAAATCAATACAAAATGGTCAGAAATGGAAATTAAAGATCCTTAAACAAAAAAATTATTCACAGAAATCATTTTAAACCGTAGCAAATTGTACTTAAGACATTGTAACTTGCATTAACACTTGGAATTACGAACATTTTAAACAATTCTCTTGCACAATTCTGTTCTGGTAAACATATTAAATGGCCTTTAAATAATTTCTTTTCATAAAAGAAAGTATCTATACACTGATTTACAGGAAATTGCAAAACAAATATTCCCGATCATATTCAACCAAACTCTAGCTTACTACCAATACTTTATAAAATACCACTACATTTAATTTTATGTTTGAGGGCTGTTACAACCCCTCCCCAGGATTCAATTAATTTTACATAGTTAAAATTGATTGAATCCATCATGAATCAAAGCAGGCTGTATGTACACATAAGGCCAATATAAATATATTACAATCAATCAACCATAATGACTTTTGCAATTATACAATGTAGATAAACAATCCTTCATACAACATCTATACATTGTTCATGACACTGATCCTGGTTAAAATAATTGTCTTTTTACAGATCCAATCATTTTCTTAGTTACTGTTTTACATGGCTTTACACATTTAATTCCACCACCTTAAGTTACACACTTGATGTCTGCTTGTTAATGACAACAGTCTTTTTACCTTTTACAGCTGATAATTTGTCATCACAATTCATCAATTCCCAACATCATAAAAACACCAAAAGTCTCTAGAAAAAACTGTTACAAATTGTTTTAAATACTGGAATTCTTACATCTTAAACATTCTGTATCATTATATCTACATTTAAACTTTAGTACTCACACAAACTATCTATATACATTAACTGACACAATCTTATTTACAAAATCAGATATTTACAGCTGGTATCTCCTCCCCAAACCATATATTCCAACAACTAATTCTCTTAAACACATAGCAGACATTAGGGCACCCCTCCCCGGATTTTGGTAAAGGCCCCTACTTCTCACTATAAAAGTGGGTTCCAGGATTTCCCTGGAAACCTAAAGCTATGTAAATTACTATTTCCTAACTTTCCAGTTTTCTTCTACTTTTGAATAAACATCTAATACTACATTTCTATATACACAGAGCTTCACTATATATTGCAAGATATAAAAACTTTGAATCATCTGCAACAGTGGACTCTGGTATAGCCATAGAACAGCTGACAGATCAAATGGTTCTGTTTGTACAAATTGTTTATCCCTCAACAGCAATGTTGCTGACTCAACTGGCAATATAAATTTACTATCATTACTACAGCAGTTCAGTCTGTCATTACTTCCAACTCCACTATCCATTACCTGATTACTACCTAAATGTAACAAACTATCTGAGTCAGTGCCTACAACTGTCCTAACATCTGGCTCAATGACTTCTTTCACAACATGAGTATTTTTCTCAGCTACTATCACTTCACTATTATCTCCTGATCAAAGAGTGTACAAAACATGGTTTCACCTAAGTCACATTCTGTACATTTTTCCAAATCAGAAACTGGTTCAGATAAATCCTTAATCCCACCCATTTCTTCAATACCATCATCTACGCCAAATAAAGAGCTAAATAATGTATCAGCTAAGTCATATTCAGAATATTTTTCAAATTAGGGATTGGTACATAAGCCTTTTCCACCTCTCTATCTTCAGTAAACAAACATTCTAACTCACAATTTTCCTCCTCATATGGGTCTTCTATCCACACCACTGTATCACCCTCATCTTCAAGGTATTTATGAAACTCCTCAATTTCAGCACTTTTACAAACTTCTTCACCACCTATACAAGCACACATAGTCCCAACTATGCCATGCTGGATCACACCAGTTTCAGATAGCCACACTGTACTATGTACTATAAATTCTGCATCCCTTTTTGTAATTAAGCTGACACCATTCCGTAAATCTTCTACACAAAATTTATTACTTTCACACACTAACCTGAGTGATAAGGTACTATGGTGGTCCCCTTTCTGCTCTATCCTATCATCAACTTCATTAATTACATCCCTCATTACTATAACCCTATCATGAAATTCACTTGCTGCTACCTCCACCAAGTTATCTACCACTATAGGACTATTTTCTACATTACATTTAGCAACTATCTCATCACATCCTGGATTTACAACTTTGTCATAGTCTGGAGATGTTACTACAGAAACATTACCATCAGAAACTACTACTTTTACAGTTAAATCTACTACTTGTTCATCATTAGGAATGATTTCCATCTCTTGGACAACTTTATTATTATTAGAGCCTAACTCTCCCTTATGAACGCTTACTTTTTCCTTAGCATTAACCAGATCTTTAGTAACTTTTGACCCACCACTTTTTCTAACTATAGCATTTATCTCATGGGAAAGAGTGCCTGGATCCAAACACTTTCCCACCACTGTTGGGTCCCCACACAGTGGGGATCCCTAGTTTGACTGCTCCCCACGCAGCTTTTCCCTTTTAGGTGAGGGTTCTGTTCTCTCACTTCCCCATTATCAGTCTTATTCTGTTCACAAATTTCTGTAACCTTTTCAAATTTCTCCTGACATTCTACTATTGCTTTCCCAATTTAGCATCTACATTGTTAATATCCTCTTTGAATTGAGAACTAAAACCTTGAAATTTGCTTACTGATTTGCTCATCAAAACAGTCAGCTAATTCAGAAAATTTTGTATCATTAGTTTGTTTCAGTTCAGAAAACTGATCATTAATTTCGTAAAATTGAGACTTAATTAGAGAAAATTTGCTGTCAAGATTTAACTTCTTTTGAAATTCAGAAAATTTGTTGTCGAATCTACCACTGATTTCAGCAAACTGATAATTTCAAAAATTGAGAATTAATCTCAGAAAATTTGCTGTCAAATTTAGTGTTAAAGTTGGCTACAAAGATTTCTAAAAATGTTTGTAGATACTGACTATCAGCCATTTTCAATTACTAACGAAATCCATGTGAAAATAAACTTGAGGAGAATTGAAATTTTGCTAACCTGCCACAAACGAACATGTAAAAACAAATATCTGAATATTCTGTACTTAATGTTCGTCGTTAGTTTTGTACCACTTAAATACTTTTCTTCACCTTATATTTCTCCTCGTAGCACTTTTACACCACTAACACCACTTTTTCACTGACTATAAACACTTAATCACAACTCTTCACAAACACACACAACACTTCGAAAGTACATCGATTTTCCAGCATCCAGTTTAAGCGTCGAAGGAAGATGGTATCCAGAGGCCGAAAAAATTCCGCTTGCTGTCGGAAAATCACTGTCGATTCCAGATGTCGAAGGAAAATCTCCGATGAGTGCTGCGTTATCAACTCGTTGTACTCTGTTCCAAGTTGACGCCGAATAATTCACTCGTCGAAATTCTCCAACTCGTCGTGAAACCACTGATGCTTTCCCTCGTCGTAATTCTTCGAAGCGTGCAGCCTTTATAACCTTTAAGTGTCTTTGTCGGTCAATAACTCCGAAGACTGAATTTGCTTATTGCAAATTTGCTGCAAATTCTTTTAGCAAATTAACATCCCACAGATGTCTGATTTTTTGTCCCTTGACGGTCGCCATTAAGATTGTTGGTGGTTTAATTAATACGATAATTAAGTAGTCCACAAAATGTTTCAATTTAAACTCGTTTATTTTCTTAAACACTTCTTCAAAGATACTGGTTACATGCATTCATACAATCCAGAGACAGCATACAACACTTCTTCCACAGACAATACAGTTCCCGGCCGTCGCAAACTAAGTTGGTGAAAACTATTACTGTCCTTCTGCTGATTTCTTTATATAGGCTCTATCGAAATTTCTAGAACACTTCAAAAGCTTCATCCAGATATTTCTCGAACATTAACAATATTTAAACAATTGAAACATATTAAAAACAATCAGAATTAATACCAAATCATTTAAAATCAATATAAAATGGCCAGAAATGGAAATTAAAGATACTTAAACACAAAATTATTCACAGAAATCATTTTAAACTGTAGCAAATTGTCCTTAGGCATCGTAACTTGCATTAAAACTTGGAATTACGAACATTTAAACCATTCTCTTGCACAATTCTGTTCTGGTAAACATATTAAATGGCCTATAAATAATTAATAAAACAAAGTCTCTATACACTGATTTACAGGAAATTGCAAAACAAATATACCGGATCATATTCAAGCAAACTCTAGCTTACCACCAATACCACTACACTTAATTTTAGATTTGAGGGTGTTACAACATGTGCCAGTCGCAAACCTATATTTTTCGAGATATCAATTATTGTGTGTCCGTGGTGAGGCTGAATAGCCAAGCAGTCAGATCTGCGAATCCGTGTTCAATACCTCATGGTGGTTTTATTTCGCAGTGTTTTCATAATACGAACATTTTGTTAGAGACATTTTATCACTTTCCCTGAAAATTGAATGGCAATCAAATTTGAGGTTGTTTAGTGATTCCGTATACATTTAGAAAATACATAGATCACAGAGCGTAGTTGTAGCTATCAATTTTAAGATAACTATGTGCAGATAACAGATTCTGTTTATAGTGGGATTGAAGGGATGGTACGGTATGTCTAATCGTTCGTGAAAGATCAGAGTCAGCCGACTTGCACCTTGAGAGTAATATCCCCGAAATGTACTCTACTTTACCAGCCATGTGATGTTTACCTTTTTAGGCAAGTAAAGAATTTTATCGGGAAAATTAAAAAAAAAAAATGTGAAAGGGCGAATAGGGGAGGTGCACTACAGATTCACGCCTTGACCCGTAATCAGTTGTGTGTACGAGCTTACCAGATCACGCGTCTGTACGTGTGATATGCTCACAATTTAATTTTAGATAGAAGCATCTTTACGAATGTGAACCTAGTTTGCTTCTCGTAAAAAATATTGTGAAAAAAAATATGCACGCGATAAGATTTCTTTCGTGTTGCCGGGAGGTTACACCCAGATCTATGTGAACAACAATAATGAACTACAGTCACGTAATGTGATCCATATATTTTCTAAACACACACATAAAATAAACTATTTCAAATTTGATTACTGCAGGGCAAATGATAAATTACTTACCTTTCTCGAACAAAATGTACGTACTTGAAGCATGAAAAGATTGCGAAAAAATAAACCAGCATGCGAGATGGAATAAGGTTCTGCAGATCCGGAATATAGGGCTCAAACCGTTTGACTACGACACTCGCTTCCTATTAGCGCAAATGTTACAGGTATGAGGGCGAATCAAAAAGTAAGTTATGAAACCACCTAGACATAGGAAACTACAATGTAAGTTATGAAACCACCTAGACATAGGAAACTACAATGTAAGTTATGAAACCACCTAGACATAGGAAACTACAATGTAAGTTATGAAACCACCTAGACATAGGAAACTACAATGTAAGTTATGAAACCACCTAGACATAGGAAACTACAATGTAAGTTATGAAACCACCTAGACATAGGAAACTACAATGTAAGTTATGAAACCACCTAGACATAGGAAACTACAATGTAAGTTATGAAACCACCTAGACATAGGAAACTACAATGTAAGTTATGAAACCACCTAGACATAGGAAACTACAATGTAAGTTATGAAACCACCTAGACATAGGAAACTACAATGTAGTTATGAAACCACCTAGACATAGGAAACTACAATGTAAGTTATGAAACCACCTAGACATAGGAACTACAATGTAAGTTATGAAACCACCTAGACATAGGAAACTACAAAGTAAGTTATGAAACCACCTAGACATAGGAAACTACAATGTAAGTTATGAAACCACCTAGACTAGGAAAACTACAATTGTAAGTTATTGAAACCCAGACATAGGAAACTACAATGTAAGTTATGAAACCACCTAGACATAGGAAACTACAATGTAAGTTATGAAACCACCTAGACATAGGAAACTACAATGTAAGTTATGAAACCACCTAGACATAGGAAACTACAATGTAAGTTATGAAACCACCTAGACATAGGAAACTACAATGTAAGTTATGAAACCACCTAGACATAGGAAACTACAATGTAAGTTTTTTTTTTTTTTTAATATGGCCTTCGGTCTTTGGGACCATTCCAGTTTGTTTTAGTACCAACTGCTGTATCATGTTTTAATCATGATATTGTAGAAACTACAGTAAGGACAGCACAAGACGAATACAATACTTAATTAAAACCACCCATGACCGAGGCCGGACTCGAACTGGTGGCCCTTACAATGCGCGGTCAGCGTGCTAGCCCCTACACTGCCAGGACCGGCTAAAATGTAAGTTGACTTTTCCACATAGTCCCCTAGAGACTGTAAACATTTCTAGGAACGGTCAACCAAGTTTTCGATTCCGGATGCGTAGAAATCACCTCCAGCGCTATGTAACCATCTGGCGACAGTTGCTTTCACCTCCTCATCGTTTCTGAATCGTCGTCCACTGAGATTCTTTTTCAGCTTACCGAACACATGATAACCGCATAGCGCTAAGTCTGGACTGTATGGAGGATGTCGCCATACCTCCCACTTGAATCGCTACAGCAGTTCTGACGTTTGGAGTGCCGTGTGAGGTGTTGAGTTATCGATGCCGCTTTTCGTATTTCAGCTTCACCACGGCACATAAAGTCATTGATGGCTCGAAAACTACAGGTCCGCGACCCCCACATGATTTTTTTAAAGCTCTGTCGATACCTCTCGCTCCGAAACGGATCCGACGCCATGTTCTTTGACCTCAATAAAAAAACGGTGGGACACGTGTCAATATATTTTCGATGGAGAAAGTCTGTTGTACCAAAAAGCATCATCAAAATCGGGAACACATACATTTGGACCTTCCCTTGGTAATGGCGAAACAGAGAAATGTGCAGCGTTAATGCATGAGAGAGCAATCTGTTTTGCCGGTTGCGAGACAAAACTTTCTATCCCGAATATACTATTTCCTCGTTTTATTTTTAAAGTTAGTTAACAAAACATTCATCAGCAAAGAAGAAAAAATTAGTTAATGATGGCAATTGGTTTATAGGATTTGTAGATACATTGGCACGATTATGATTATCTAGGTGTAATAAGTTTGTGTCAACATATCAACTCGTGTATTATTGTCCAGAATGAATCGAAAATTACTATTCACTTCATAAACTATACATTTCACAAACAAAAATACACGTTTCATATAAAATATAAAAAAGTTACATCAATAACAGATTTAAGCTTCCGCATTGCTTTAGAAATTGACAATCCCTGTTTATAACTACACAGAAAATATTGGACAAATTCTTAACCACAAGCCATGGTGAGAATAAAGATCTGGTAGGGTTCATTCGAATATAATAATAATAATAATATAATCGTATCATTGCGTTGCATATATTTTATAAATACCTCAAATCTAGTGACAGAAATTTCCATGAAACGTGAAGTTAATTTATGCTAATATGCACGAATATTAGTGACAAATACCCTAACACTTGGTCTGAACTTAGGGGGTATTTTTTGATCAAGCTGTAACAATTCACCAGCGTAGTAATTTACACACCTTTTTCCTTAAAAAATAGCAAACAAGGGAATGCAGTCTGGCAATGCAGTTCGAATATATCGTCTACATCTAAAATCCAATTATATCACCCTATAGTACATGGATAAAAGAATTTGTTGTGGTGGAAGGGTACAGAGAAACTACTACACAAATGTTGGAGGCATATAATCAAATAGGCACTATCGCATCACGCCAAAGACTTCATTGCGTGGCTAGCTGAGATCTTAATCAACAGCTCGTTCAAGATTATCAACTTTTTGTGCAAAACATTAATGTCGAGTAACTGTCGCCAAGTTTAATGGCCTCGAAGTTGAAAATAAACGAATACCAGGGAAGGATTGGCGCATACTCGTCAAAAATCAGGATGCAGATACATTAATCAACATGATAGGAAAGGCTGTATAACCAGTAATCCAGCGTCACCCGTGTACTCTCATTTGAACGAATTAAGCCGTGTCTGGAATGCAAGAATCTCGTTGAGAGCGTCAACGACAGCTGCAATTGCGAGTCAAATCGATGTGCCTAGCACCACTCGATGGAGCAACTCTGCCGAATGCGAAGGTACTCCACAAGCTACTGCGGAGAGAATTGGTGGCTACAGGAGACGTCTTGAATGGAACGCGGCGGAAGAAAATCAACCAACTAGCATCACAAACATAGCTCTACCAGATTTTTTTTTTCGGAACAGGATTGCATCTGAAATTGAAATCTAGCTGATATTTTTTAAAGAAATTACTTCTTGTCAACACAGAGGTTATTGCGGCAGGGGTAGAACTGTTTGCAATAAACCCAAAAGGAATCAATGACGGCCTTTGTGAAGGAACACTCCAGTTTTCTTCTAGAGTGTTTTTGGGAAACCTGAATCTGCATGGTCGTTCCTAGACTCGATCCCAGTTTCTCTCGAATGTTAGAGCTCATCCACTCATATCTGAGTGCTGAATCAGTCCACCCTTCTTTCTTAATGTAATAAAGCGAAACTGACTGGTGTATAAAATCGATCGAGTTCCATAACATTTTAGATTTTTCTCCTTCATTTTCTGTTTTCTTCCATATCATATTCTGGCCTTCATGCGGTAACTTACAGTTCTTACTTATTTTATCTAAGACATCTTCTCGCAACTTAATATCCAAATATGATCATGTGATATGTGTACGCGCTTTACCTCTCTCAGCAGTCTCTCGACTGGTTTCCTCCAATACTCGAGTTTTCTAATCTTCACATACCCATTATAATACAGGCCTACATTCATGGTTATCTGATACACGTTCTCTAATTTTTGCCTGCCATCACAGTTTTCCAATCACGTATATTTTAAAATATGACTCACCTATCCACGTCTCATTTTTATAACATTATTCAAAACACCCATTTCTTCGTGCATATTTTACAGATTGCGTTCATTTCCGACTTTCCTAAATGCACTTAATTTTCTAGTTATAAAACATCATTTCACTAGGAAGTGCTCTAAACAAGCCATCCTGTTTTTATCGGCACGTTGACGACACGTTCACTATATGGTCGCATAGGATAGAAAGTCTACAAGAATTTTCAGAACATCTTAATAGGATTAATGAGAAGATTGAATTCACAACGGAGATGGAGAAGAATGGTCACATTCCATTTTTAGACATTCTCATAGAAAAGAAGGCTGATGGGTACCATAGGTCATTCTGTATACAAAAAACCCATGCATACAGACCCTCTACTTCAATGCACGTAGCCACCACCATCCGGCCCAACACAGAACGGTACTGAAAACTTTGGTTCACCAAGCGCGAGCTGTATGTGATAAAGCTAGTTTACCAGCTGAGATGTGTCATCTGAGGGAGACCTTCCGCAAGAATGGTTATAATGAGGCGCTAATATATTCGGTTGTTAGAAGAGCAGCAAGAAGAAAAATGAAACAACAGGAAGATTCCTGCAGCTTCGCCTTTCTTCCGTATATGGGAGAGACCAAGGCAGAGACTGGCAGAATTTTACAAAAATGAGTAATTTCGATCACCGGCCAAGATTAAAAAGGACGACTTAGCGCTTCGAACACCCGGGGTATATGGCATTCCTTGCCAATGCGGAAAGGCATACATCGGGAAAACCATACGATGCATAAGCCAAAGGCGCGCTGAACAGACACACAACGTCCACAAGTCAGCACAGCATCGACAAGGGACACTGCTTCGATTTTAAAGCTACAGAAATTCTCACTCGCACTCGAGTTTACTGGGATAGCATTTCTCCAGAAGCTGTCTTTAAATAGAGATGCTGGTTCTCAATTAAGTGAAGCCTGGAGATTACATCGGAACTGTGAATACCGTCTCTATCTGCCCCGTCAAGAGTCAGCGCCAACAATCCCGCCAGTATTTAACGGTTCCCTGCGATTTATAAACAAACCCATAACCCAAAGGCAGCAGTCACTTGACAATAGCCTCCTGCTGTACAAACTTTCTCACTAGGCTAGTTTCCAGAGAAATTTCATCTATCATTTCAAATGCTTCATTTTTCGATCCTCCATTTCTCTTAAATGCCACGATTACGTATCTACGAGTAATCCTTAAGGCCACGAACATCCTTAAAGTGTAGCGGCCCATGCATTTAGTATTAAAGAGCTATTTCTTATTTCTATATTTTTTATTTTGGACCTGCACAGAAGACAACGAGACACCGGCCAATTGTCACATAGGCGTCCAGTGTGAAATCATGAGGGGGTGTGTCCTACCCTTGGTTTAGAACCGCATTTGCAAGATCCGTAACTTTTAACCAATTGGTGGAAAGTTTGCGTTGTTACCTGTCTGTGAAAAGTGTAACTTGTGTTTTGTATGATGAGCCTATGTATAGTTAGGGATGGGGCAGAGACTGGGAACCGTCCTGTACGCAGGGACCATAACGCGCACAACCACACTGGTGGCTCAATTCTATATTACTATACGATTTCCTCTTTTCAGAAATCTCTCTTGGTTAGTATCATACCTCGCTTCGGCAATGGCTTGTAATTTCATTTCGAAAATAACCAAATTCAGTTCAGTTTTACGGTGAGTCATTTGGGGAGAGGTAACGATCTAGCCTCGCATTCTAGAGGACGCGGGTTCGATCCCCATCCAGCCATCTAGATATTGGTTTTCCATGGTTTCTCTAAATCACTCCAGGTGAATGCTGGGATGGTTCCTTCAAAAGTTCATATCTGAATTCCTTCCCGTTCCTTGTCCCTAGTCTTTCTTTCCGCTCCACGTCGACGAGGCGTAAAGCCAAAGCTAAAAAAAAGTTAGTTCCAGTTTTGGTATTTAGTCAGGTTCTATTGCCATTTACGCGTTACTCATACCTTAATTACTTTTCTTTTTTTCAAACAATACAACAGTATCTTAACACCTCTAGCACAATATCATCAGCGAATAGCAGCATATTGATGATTTCTATTTCATCTTTTGTTTCATTCGGAGGTTTGCTTCCTTACCTATTTCCTCTGCCTGGAGGCTGGTGGCTGACTGTATTTTTTTTTTTTTTTTTTTTTTTTTTTTGTAACAGTTTAACGTCCCTTTTTAACAACGTGGTCTTTAGAGACGGGAAAGGATGGGGGCAAGGAATGGGAAGGAATTCGGCCATGGCCTTTTGAAGGAAGCATCCCGGCATTCACCTGGAGTGATTTGGGGAAACCATGGAAACCCAAATCTGGATGCCCGGACGGGGATTCGAACCGCCGTCCTCCCGAATGCGAGGCCAGAACGCTATCCGTTACACCACCACGCTCGGTGGCTGACTGTAGGCTTACCCCATTACATTTCTTACTGCTACTGGACTCCCTAATTTAATTGCAGGCACATGATTGTTTTTCAGATTATGTATTATTTTTCTATATCACTATTTTGGATGTGACTTTTTAAAATTCTAATATCTTGTTCTGATCAATGTTTTCAAAAAAAATTTGTAAGTTCACAGATGTTAATGTGTCATTCTTTTTTCTGATTCGTGCTTGTAATATTATTTGGAATGCCTGAATTGCTTTCTTGATCTAGTCAAGTAATTCTGTTCCTCTTTAATCTCTTTTGCGGTATATACAGACTATGCGATGTTACACTGAGCGTATGGTAGTTTTCCTAATTGTCAACTTGTATGTTCTCCAAAAGAGAAAATAGGGTGCTGTTATACATATGTCAGTATGTCTCCTGTTACTTTGTGCTATTGGTCTCTGAATCTTTTAATTTCCTTTTCTCTAAGAGATTTTATCATTTGTAGAAGAATATTATCTATTCTTACTATCTTATTGAAACTTATAAATGGTCAGTATCGTATAGTTTTTCATAATTACTACGGTCCAACCTGTGCAACTCCTGCAGTATTTCCTGTCATATTAATTCGATTGATTTAATATAACAGCGATAAATTATTCAACACTTTCCTTGGTAACTTATCCCAATCCCTGACTCCCTATTCCCGAAAAAAAAAATTCTCAAACTATTATGCCTGGAATCCAATGCCAGCTTGTATTCATGGTCGGCATTTCCCTTCTTAATTCTTCCACCGGCATCTTTCCACGTCTCATCTCCAATATACGCCTTATACATTCCCATGACTCTCTTCACCCTGCATCTGTCTACCAATGATTCCCATTCCAGCTCCTATATCACATCAGTTACTGAATGTGTTCTGCAGTAATTTCCAGAGACTAATCTATCAGCCCATTTTTGCACCCCCTCCAATTACTGCATTTGATATACAAAATGTTGGCCCCTTACTACTCCACCAAATTCAAGCAATGGTCTGAATAAAGTTTTTTAACCAATTTCCTCACTTCTCATATGCATCCCCTCATCACTGTCTTCAATAGATGAAGGATTTTGGATCCTTTTCCTACAAACTGCTCAATGTTTCCTGCCCAGTTGTGTTTACAATCAAATTTTATGTCAAGATTTCTATATTTCAACTATTTAGCAAGCAATTCTTTGTCCACACTAAAATCGTAACTTAGCTTTAGTTTCTTTTTATTTCTATCTCATCCATGTGTCTACTGTTCCGTCTGACATGAAAGGGATTATCCATTGCACGATAGATATTAAAATGTTTTCATTTCATCCACATTTTGTTTGATATCCTACTATTTGATTTTACAATGTGTGGTGGTTAACAGTCGGGCCTGACTTTCGGGTGAGCGTAGTTTTGATCATCGGTCCGGCCATCCAGTTTTCCATGGTTTCCCGAAATCACTATTGAAGCTATGGCTGAATTCCTTCCTGCTCCTTGCCTCCAGTACTTTCACGTCTCTAATGACACCGACGTCGACGAGGCGTAAATAAATCGCTGCTGACTGCCCGCGGGAATGTTTGGCAGTTGAGAGTGATTCTGACACAGCGGAGAAACATTACTAGTAGGATAGAACTGTTAGACTCTTTTCACACTATACGGTTTTGACCGAACGGCAGAAACTCGAACGGACATTCTCGTTCACATTGTACGGTTTCTGTACGGCTGTTTTCTATCACGAGTCCCGTGTTGTTGAGTGGTGTGTTGTTTAATGAAATGATTTGTTTATGTGTGATTATTGTAGGCCATCTCTTCCACAGTTGTTTGTTAAATTAATAATTATTCTTTAATAATTACGCCAGTACAACTGTTTTTGACAATATTTATTTGACGGACGCGTTTCGCCTCTCGTCGAGGCATCATCAGCGTACAACGTTTTCTGTAATTTGTGATATTTTACATAGTGGTTTTATTTTACATATAAAGAAATTTTTCTTATCTATAGGAAGCGTAATTATGACTTATATTTTACATATCTGTTTTTAAAATTAGCAAGCAGAACGTCTTGTTTACATAGATGTAATGAGGTAGATTCATATATCACTTACATTTACATTTCTATTTTAAGGTATGGTTGTTGGTCGCCTGTGCCCTCAACCAGCATGTTGTTTATACTATTGTGCATATTTACATATTTTGTACAAAATTGGTCTTTTCTGAAAACACTTTGAAGCACAGTTTTTTCCAACGACATTGTCAAACTTTTGTTTTTGTGCGCTGTTGTTGTTCAGCTGTTTTCCGGCGGTGCTCTGTCGGAAGTGGCGTGAGCGGAGAATTTGAAATTTCGTACTTACATTTTTTGTGTGTGTTTTGCTTTGTTTTAGCCAAAATGTGTATGTCTTGTGGATGGGGGAAATGAAATGTGGTGTTAAATTACTGTTGTGGTGAAATTTGAGTGTTTAATGTTGTTATGTGTCAATTTCGGTGTTTATTAGCTTGAATAAAGTTTGGTTGGTTAGGTTTATATGATCGTTGAGTACGTGTTTTCCTGAGACTATTGCTTTCTGAATTTGATAATTTTCTTGAAGGGTTAGAATATTGTGTTTCGTGTGGTTTGTTGTTAGGATTCTCATGTCTGTATTTATGTCAGTGGGCATATGGTTATTTTCTAGGAGATGTTCGGCAAAAGTTGAATGATTACTATACTTCAATGCTCTCAAGTGTTCCTTATATCGTGTTTGGAATTGTCTCCTTGTTTGTCCGATGTAAACTGCATCACAATTCTGACATGTCAGCTGGTATACACCAGAGTTAGAGAATTTATTTGTTTGTGCTTGAGTTCTGATTTGTTTTTGTATTGAATTATCTGTTTTGAGAGCAATGTTTATCCCTTGTTTCTTAAATATATTTGTTACCCTGTGTGTATGCTTGTTTGAGTATGTCATGGTGTACCACTTCTTTCCCTTGTGTTCTATTTTGTTGGATGTTTGTGTGATTTGAGGTGTTACTGTTGTTGAAGTATTTGTGTTTTGGTTGTTGAATTGGTGTAGTGTGGTGGTGCTGTTATTTGTTTTGGCTTTTTCTAACCTATTTACTATCTTTCTATTTAATGCATCAACCATGTGTATTTTTTATCCATTGTTCTTGGCTATTTCTTTTATGGTACTGAGTTCTTTTTGGTAATTCTGTTCTGTTAAAGGGATTCTGTTTATTCTGTTTAGCATATGTCTTATTGCAGCCTGTTTGTGGTTGTGTGGATGGTTTGATGAGGAGTGTATTATTTGGTCTGTTGTTGTGGGTTTTCTGTATATTTGGAATGTGTGTTTGTTTTGGTTTTTAGCTATGGTTAGATCCAGAAAATTTAATTGGCCATTGTGTTCTATTTCTAATGTGAATGTGATGTTTCTGTGTAGTGTGTTTATATCTTGGTGTAATTCCTTTATGCGTTCTAATGGTTCATTAATGAGACATAGAATATCATCAACATAACGAAACCAATAAATTACCTGAAAGCCTTTTTGGGGGATTATTTTATTGAATATTTCTCCTTCAATGAAGTTGATGAAGATATTAGCTAGTGTTCCTGATATTGGAGATCCCATAGGGAGTCCCTCTTGTTGTAAGTAATGATTGTTGTTGAAGTTGAAGTAATTTTGTGCTATTATGAGTTCTAGTATGTTTATTAGTTCATTAATGTGTGTGTTTGGTACTGTGTTATATGTTTGTAGGTTCTTGTGTATTATTTGAATTGTTTGTGCTGTGGGGATATTTGTGTACATGTTCTGAATGTCAAATGATACCAGAGTTGCAGTGTCAGGGATGTGTATGTCTTTTATGTTTTCAATGAGTTGTGTTGTATTCTGTATGCTTCGGTTTTCATTTAGAATGTAATGTTGCTTGAGGTATCTGTTGGCATGTTTGGCTAAGTAATATGTTGGAGCTTTTTTGAAATTGACTATTGGTCTGACTGGAATGTTTGGCTTGTGAAGTTTTGGCTGACTCCTCAGTGTGGGTGCAGTTGGATTTGTTTGTGTAATGTGTTACATTTGATTATCAGTGAGAACGAATTTAATGGTTGAAGTATAGTAATCATTCAACTTTTGCCGAACATCTCCTAGAAAATAACCATATGCCCACTGACATAAATACAGACATGAGAATCCTAACAACAAACCACACGAAACACAATATTCTAACCCTTCAAGAAAATTATCAAATTCAGAAAGCAATAGTCTCAGGAAAACACGTACTCAACGATCATATAAACCTAACCAACCAAACTTTATTCAAGCTAATAAACACCGAAATTGACACATAACAACATTAAACACTCAAATTTCACCACAACAGTAATTTAACACCACATTTCATTTCCCCCATCCACAAGACATACACATTTTGGCTAAAACAAAGCAAAACACACACAAAAAATGTAAGTACGAAATTTCAAATTCTCCGCTCACGCCACTTCCGACAGAGCACCGCCGGAAAACAGCTGAACAACAACAGCGCACAAAAACAAAAGTTTGACAATGTCGTTGGAAAAAACTGTGCTTCAAAGTGTTTTCAGAAAAGACCAATTTTGTACAAAATATGTAAATATGCACAATAGTATAAACAACATGCTGGTTGAGGGCACAGGCGACCAACAACCATACCTTAAAATAGAAATGTAAAATGTAAGTGATATATGAATCTACCTCATTACATCTATGTAAACAAGACGTTCTGCTTGCTAATTTTAAAAACAGATATGTAAAATATAAGTCATAATTACGCTTCCTATAGATAAGAAAAATTTCTTTATATGTAAAATAAAACCACTATGTAAAATATCACAAATTACAGAAAACGTTGTACGCTGATGATGCCTCGACGAGAGGCGAAACGCGTCCGTCAAATAAATATTGTCAAAAACAGTTGTACTGGCGTAATTATTAAAGAATAATTATTGATTTGTTTATGATTCATTATAATCAATGTTATATAACCGTCGACGAAATATATAAATACATGTATATAATTTTTGTGCATCCTATACTATACTGTTCTATATTCTCGAAATAGGTGATTAAGATATTGGACACTGAAAGAAAATGTACGCAAATTAACTCAATATACCTTTACTGAACAATATAATACAGCAGAATGAAATACATAGAAGACAACAAAACATATTTTAATAGAAATAATGAAGTAATACATAAAACACCGACTACAAAGGTTCGAGGGAACGACCGTACGATTTAAAATCGCGTAATGTGAAGGAATGGATTTGGCCACTGAGTTATCGGTCGCCGTCCAGCTGCCGTATGTGGACGGCTGCTACACGGCGACCGTGTAATGTCAAAGGGCCCATGCTGCTCTTCACGCCACTGAAAGAATGTCGCCGTTCGGTCGAAACCGTATAGTGTGTAAAGAGCCTAATTAGTGTTGCAAAAAAAAAAAAAAAAAAAAAAAAGAAAAAAAAAAAAAACACTCTTTTTTTTGGGGCACGTTTTTTTTCGTAACTACTAAATCTCAAATTTGTATGACATTTATCGTTCAATATGACTGTTTTTGAGTTCATACTAAGTACTTATCTTAATTTTTAAATCTACTATACATTTCTGGTCAGTAGGAAAGAAAATTATGAAAATATTGGCACATTGACTGAACTTTTCTATTACGAACGGCGTAACCAACGATTGAAAAATAAATAAAGCTCCTATTTTGTATGACAATAGATTTAAATCCAAACTTAAAAGAACGTAATACAGAATTATCAGCGCAGTCTTTATGCACAGTGTGTACTTTGCTCGCAATTTAAAATTGCAATCTCAAAATACAAGGACAACCAGTAAAAAGAAAATTTAACTATTTCTGAAGCTATGGATCTAGAGGAGCCAGAAGAAGAAACAGAAAATTCCGACACCGACCGAACTAGTGGGTACTGACATAGAGGATGAATAAAATTATGTTAGCTATATAGATACATTTATGAATCATTATGTAAGACATTCAGTCTTCAGTAAAATTTAAAACACACATGTAAAATGTAAGTTCCGTGAATAAAACTATAATTATACACAGACGGAAAAAAAAATCCCAACACCAAGAAAAAATTATTGTAGAGTAATGAAATTTGGACAATGCATTTGTCAAGTTAACATGTTTAATTGATTAAATTTTCAAGATCACAGGTTAATTTAAGCTCAAGAAAATGCATTTCAAATGTGAAATACTGTTAAATTAATAGCCGGTGTAACCTCCAGAATTTTGAATGCAAGCCTGCAAACGTGAATGCATTGTGTCATACAGGTTTCGAATGTCACTTTGTGGTATGGAGTTCCATGCTTGTTGTACTTGTGCTGTCAATACTGGGACGGTCAGTGCTGGCTGTGGATGATGCTGGAGTTGTCGTCCAATGATATCCCATACGTGTTCAATTGGAGACAGATCTGGTGATCTCGCAGGCCAAGGTAACATGTCGACACTCTGTAGAGCACGTTGCGAGACAACAGCGGTATGAGGGCGAGCGTTATCCTGTTGAAAAACTCCCCCTTGAATGCTGTTCATGAATGGCAGCACTACAGGTTGAATTACCAGACTGATGTACAAATTTGCAGTCAGTGTGTTTGGTATAACCACTAGAGTGCTCCTGCTGTCATAGGAAATTGCTCCCCAGACCATGACTCCAGGTGTAGGTCCAGTGTGTCTAGGCCGCAGACAGTTTGGTTGCAGGCGTTCCCCTGGCCTCCTTCTGACCAACACTCGGCCATCACTGGCACCAAGGCAGAACCTGCTTTCATCAGAAAACACAACAGATCTCCACTCCGTCCTCCAATGAGCTCTGGCTTGACACCACTGGAGTCGCAAACGGCGATGGCTTGTAGTCAGTGGAATGCACGCTACAGGGCGCCTGGCTCGGAGCTGTCCTTGAAGTAACCGATTTCTAACAGTTCGTTGTGTCACTGTGGTACCAACTGCAGCTCGAATTTCTGCCGCAGACGCAGTACGATGCGCCACAGCTGTACGCCGAATACGGCGGTCTTCCCTCTCAGTAGTGCCACGTGGCCTCCCGGAACCCGGTCTTCTTGAGGCAGTACCATCCCTTGACCACTGCACCCAACAATCATGCACAGTGGATACATTCCGGCCAAGTCTTTCTGCAATATCGCGAAAAGAAAATCCACCTTCTCGTAGCCCTATTACACGACCTCGTTCAAACTCGGTGAGCTGTTGATAATGGCTTCTTCGTCTTCTTAAAGGCATTCTTGGCTAACATCAACTCACTATGTCAAATCTCAGCTGTAAATAACGTTCACAAACTTTACAGCGCGTATTTAAAGCAAACCTGATTTGCAAGCTCTGAGTAGCGCTACTAGCGCCACACTTATGCGCGAAGCGCGAAATTTGAATCGATGTCATCTTTCAGATGTATAAACACGCCTACCAAATTTCATTTATCTAACACAAGTCTTTCTTGGTGTTGGGATTTTTTTTTCCGTCTGTGTATAAGAACAAAGTCTTTCTCGGCGTTGAGAATGTATGAAATGCTCTCGGGTGACTAGCCGAGTCAAGAATGCGTTATCACACGATATTTCGGCGACTAAATTAACCAGAAGATGGCGACAATGTTTTAGTCGCCGAAATATCGTGTGATAACGCATTCTTGACTAGGCTAGTTACCCGAGAGCATTTCATACAAAACTATAATTTATCAAATAAACCTTTCTAAAAAAAAAAAAAAAAAAAAAAAAAGGATGCTAGGTTTTTTTTCATATTTTTTCACATAGCTGAACAAAACACTCTTTTTTTCAGTTTGCAACACTAAGCTAAATAGATTGTGTGTGCTCCTCACTGCTTTATTATTGATCAGTCAGTGAATCAGCAGGTGGTGAAAGCGGCCTTATTCTAAGGCGGACGACTATTGTATATCAGCTCGGAAGTTTAGGAGTGACTACCATTTGAATAAATGGTTAATTTGAAAATCTTTCATGAAGTCAACTGACATTGCTACACATGCAGGGCTGACTGGGAGTTATACTGACGCTCATAATTGCATTACATTACTGAGCCCTGAGCGAGAAGCCGCCACAGAACCCGGGTACGTTTCGATAAATCTCTCCCAGATGCGTTTTATCTGAGATATGATCATGTGATCGAAGATATTACACTCCTACCTTTACTTATAAATACGAAATGAGCAGGAATTCAGTGTTAGCAAATAAAATAGCAAGGGAAATATTAGGCTACTTAAATATAGTTACTGTAATGGGTACATAGACAAAAATATAGAAATCATAAAAAAAATACTGCATGAAAATAGCTGTGATTCGATTCAATAAGATTACTAATGAAAATCTAGTCACTTGAAGTATCTTTCCCAAGCCAGCAGAGGACGATACAATGCAATTTAGCCAGTACCTGTTATTCATACATGAAGTCTAGGTGTTTCTTCCGTAATGGCGGAGAACAAACAAGCCGAGCTTCAGTCTAAAGGTACGCGCTCACTAGGGCGGGCCGCATCGCGGCGCGTCGCATCGCAGAAATGCGTCTGCAATCGTTTACACTCGTTTTAATGGGGTAACGCACACCACAGGCGGGTTGAGTCGGGGCGGGGTGGGCCGCGTCGCGTCGCACTGCCGGATCGCTTGGCCAGGCGTATTTTTCCGCCTGTGCGCCTCGATGCACTCAGTCCCGACCAGGTTTGCGATATGAGCTCCAACAGCACTGCTGACTTTTGTAACTTGTATCTTCCTATGTCTGTGAATTAACTGCATTACTTCAAGAAAATTGGTTGCAAATTTGCATGCAGGATGGTGGATGATATTTGAAAAAAAAATTATAAGTAATTACAATGCCGCTTGTATAGCTTCGTGTTACCAATCAACCTAATTGTTTAAAAATATTTTGTGATTCCAAATCTTAATGATTTCTGATGTAACCTAGAAACCTTTGTAAGTCAAGTATTGAAATTTCTTTGTTGTCATTTTTCGTTCTTACCTTCTGCAACCCAATTCAAATATCGTTAATCAAAAAGGTTATGAATGCAGCACGTGGCTAGTATTACTTTATTTATCTTATTAGGTAACACCGACATTCTTCTTTCACAGATTTGAAACCTTCTACCTATAACACTAAAGCAATTATCGATCACCCTCCATAGTTTATTGAGTCTGTAGTTGAAAGTTTGTTTCTCTTCATTTCATTTTATCTAATATTCTGGAATAGGCCTCATCTCGAAAGGGGATAAACTTAATCCTCTACTATTACATACTGCATTTTATCTCAGTTGTCAACGTGTAAATTCAGTTTTCCTGCAGCCATTGCCTCACTTAAATTGTTGTGGCTAAATGTTTTGCCATCTTAATTTTTTCCCAATCCTCCGACGACCAATATACCAAAACGGTATCCAGCAACTTCAAGAGCTATTAAAACCATGAAAAACATTAATTTTTCTGCATTAAAAATAAAGAGAACCGCAATTCGGTAGAACTGTTATAACATGTTTGCCATCTAATGTGCCTAAGAAATGCCGAAAATTCCTTTTTAAATTAAACCCATTGCCTTTTCTGCTTAATTTTCTTCTTCTTCAATGAATATATAAAAATAAGAGCCCTTTGTCTGATGTGTCCATTTGCAGTGCAGAAGCGGCTGAATAATCGTCGAGATCCGAAGGCGGTGACAATAAAATAAATGCGATTCGCTGCGTCCAGATGTGCGTTGCAGCATTTTCGCTCAATGCGATGAGGCGCGATGCGATGCGATGCGGCCCGCTGTAGTGTGCGCGTCATTTTCACTGCTAAAGCCTTTAGGAGAAGCATTATACTCAGAAAAATTTAGTTTAGTAGATATTTTGATTTGATGTCATGAGACCATGCGGTCAGGAGGCGCAAACCGAAAATTTAAAATAACTAATGAATTCAAAAAGTTACAACAAATCCTTTATCACCAGTTATAGTCAGCACCTTCTAGAACACTTAAAGGTACGTGCACACTACAGCAGGCCGCATCGCATCGCATCGCATCGCATTGCTCGAAAATGCTGCAACGCACATCTGGACGCAGCGAGTCGCATTTCTTTTATTGTCGCCGCTTTCGGTTCTCGACGATTATTCAGCCGCTTCTGCACTGCAAATGGACACATCAGACAAAGGGCTCTTATTTTTATATATTCATTTAAGAAGAAAATTAAGCAGAAAAGGCAATGGGTTTAATTTAAAAAGGAATTTTCCGCATTTCTTAAGCACATTTGTTGGCAAACATGTTATAACAGTTCTACCGAATTGCGGTTCTCTTTATTTTTAATGAAGAAAAATGAATGTTTTTCGTGGTTTTATTAGCCCTTGCAGTTGCTGAATACCGTTTTGGTATTTTGGTCGTCGGAGGATTGGGGAAAAAATTAAGATGGCAAATCATTTAGCCATAACAATTTAGGTGAGGCAATGGCTGCAGGAAAACTGAATTTGCACGTTGACAACTGAGATAAAATGCAGTATGTAATAGTAGTGGATGAAGCTTTTCCTCTATTGAGATGAGGCCTATTCCAGAATATCAGATAAAATGAAATGAAGAGAAATAATCTTTCAGTTACAGGCTCAATAAGCTTTGGAGGTAGATCGATAACTGCTTTGGTGTTATAGGTAGAAGATTTCAAATCTGTGAAAGAAGAATGTCGGTGTTACCTAATTAGATAAATAAAGTAATACTAGCTGCATTCATAACCTTTGGATTAAAGATATCTGAATTGGGTTTCAGAAGGTAAGAACGATAATGACAACAAAGAAATTTCAATATTTGACTTACACGGGTTTCTAGGTTACATCAGAAATTATTAAGATTTGGAATAATTTCACAAAATATTTTTAAACAATTAGGTTAATTGGTAACACGAAGCTTTACAAGCGGGATTCAAAGAAAGTGATAGAAAATTATAATACACACGTAAAATAAACAAAAAATAAAATACGAAACCTGACATTATACCTGGTTGTTTTAACTAGTTTCCTATTTCCTCCCAAATATGTTTTTGTTATTATATTTTGCGTCTTGTAAATCATAAAACTCTTTGAAAGTCATTACTATTGAGATGCAGTGCTCTTTATCCATTACGTTTGAATAGTTTCAGTGAAAACATACAAGCAAAGAACATGTGAGCATGAGCTAGAAATTTTATAATTTTTCATCTTTATTAAAGTTCATAAAGCAATTAAATTTTCAGATTGTAATTACTTATATTTTTTCAAAAACCATCCTGCGTACAAATTTGCAGCCAATTTTGTTGAAGTAATGTAGTTAATTCACAGAAATAGAACACACAAGTTACAAAAGTCAGTCACTGCTGATAGAGCTCCTATCGCAAACCTGGTCGCGACTGAGCGCATCGAGGCGCACAGGCGGAAAAATACGCCTGGCCAAGCGATCCGGCCGTGCGACGCGATGCGGCCCGCCCCGCCCCGACTCGACCCGCTTCTGGTGTGCGTTACCCCATTAGAATCAATGTAAGCGATTGCAGACGCATTTCTGCGATGCGACGCGACGCGATGCGGCCCGCTCTAGTGAGCGCGTACCTTTAAGGTCCCTTTAGACGACCCGACCTGGTCTCCCTAAATCATGGCCACGCCTCCTCAGCCTTGAAATCGGATCGCCTAAAGTGAGCTCCTGGTCACTTTTTTGTGGCGAGACCAGGCAGGGAGATCGAATTGAAATGCCATCCGAATTAGGATAAAAAGTTGGGGGTAAAGTCGGGCCCCCACTAAACTACCCTGAAAACTGGCCGTGTAAAGCCTCACATTGCCTCATTCCCCGTTTTATATTATTTTGAGATGGATGCACCCATTAATCAAGAAAAAAAAGAAGTATTGATAGAGTTGCTGGAGGTGTACAAGACCCACAAATTTTTATGGGACACCTCACATAGAGTTGCCAACTTATTTCGAAAAAAATAAAGTATATTTCTCTTTAGAAGAGTAAAATAAAAAGTATTTGAAAAAAAAAATATATTTTTAAATTTTGTAATTTATTGCCTTAAATACATATATTTTCGGGCTTACTATTAATTTTTGGTTTCATTTTAAAGTGTTACAGCTGGATGCACATTCTAAATCTAGTATTATAAATAAATGAACAGTCATTTTTTAAAAATATTTAAGGAGGCTCTGTTTCTCCCTTCTCACCATCTTGCATTTATTTCGTTTCATCATTAGCACTCTTTTTAAAACTGCTTAACGTCTCTTAACAGCAAGGTCTTTAGAGACGGGAAAGGATGGGGGCAAGTAATGGGAAGGAATTCAGCCATGGCCTTTTGAAGGAAGCATCCCGGCATTCACCTGGAGTGATTTGGGAAACCATGGAATACCCAAATCTGGATGCCCGGACGGGGATTCGAATCATTAGCACTAACATGTCGATTGTAAATTAATTGAATCCTATAGTTTACCAAAAAATAAAATATTTCCACATACTTTATGGTTAGGATAACGAATACCGACTAAAAATAAGGTATGACACTTTATATTTGTATTAAAGTAAGGTTAGCAACCCTACGCCTCTGACCAGTGCGGCACTTTTTAACATTATATTACAATTTATTCAAAAGAAGATCATGCTCACAATATTCTGAAAATTACTGAAAATCGATATTGACTGACTTAATTGTCTAGTACCAGGCAACGCAATAGTAAAACTCACATTGCAGATAATGCAGTACGCAAAGAATTTATTTTGAGGATCCCTTCTTATCCAGTTTTATGTTTTCTCCCACAAATCTTTATAATTTTTAAATTGTATAGGTTTCTTAAGTTTAGCTTCCTTTGGAGTTATCACTATCGCAAACGCAATCTGTCATTTCAAACAATGTAAAAAAAAAAAAAAAATGCAGTTGGAAGCTTCAACCTAAAAACGACTATAAACAGAAGAAACCACAAATTCTCCACTTGTCAATCCACGACGAGCGGACACGAGTCGACTGGAGTACAACAATATGGACGGTCCGCTATTATTGCCTCCACTCCCACAGATCAAAGGATGCGAGCGAAAAAAACATCCTTGGCCAATAGGCACGTTTTCTTGCAGGTCACTCTTTCTGCGCAGTCGGGTTTGATACGTGCATGTTCTGTATCAGACCCGCTACCGTTGTCTTCGTTACTATCGGATAGAAGAACCGCCAACGGCAACACGTTGCCTCGCGCTGCCAGGGCGCATTGGACGGTACTGAGATGCCATAACAACAACTCGTGATGGAGGTAGATGCACCGGCTGAGCTGGGCCCTCGTATGGGTCCAGTTAAGCCCTTCTGCGTACCCTACCACTACAACGTTACTAGCTACCTATGAGAGTTGCAGCGCCGGACAGCTCTTCCGTTTTTTGCATGGCCAGAGAGGGACGGGCTGCAAATCCTGGCCTGCAGCCTGACCGATTACGACATCATCGGCAAGCAAATTGTGCAGATTATGGAAATAACATACTCACCTGAAGAACTAGCGCTTATCAGGAAGATGAAGGAGGTGAAGAGCAGGTCTTCTGCCAAGACTGAAGAACAGTCGCCAGCTGGAGAATCGTCTGGAACATCTGCCACCAAGTCTCCAATCAGCAAGTTATCGACTACGTCTGTGAGCACGCAGTGCCCTACGTCGTCGAAGAAGAGGAAATCCCCTGGCATAGTCCAATGTTTCCAGTGCCAGGGGTTCAACCATTTTGCTCGCCAATGCACCAGCAAGTTTAGGTGCGTTCGCTGCGGGGAGGAGCACTCTCCGCCCGAATGTCAGCGGCCGAGGGAGGACCCCACATGCTGCAATTGTGGACTACGGCACACGGCGTGTTACCGTGGCTGTCCAGCCCGCAAGCGCCTGCAGAGAACCAGCCTAAGGGCCAAAAGCAAGACTTGTCGTCAGACAACCAAGATCGCTGCCACTTCCAGCGAAGGGAAACACGCCCCACCTCGTCGTGTGAGAATGACGCCCCGTGCCCCACCCGGCCGAACACCTGGCCACAGCGATCATCGCTGCCGCAACCATGACCCGATGGAACAGCAGTGGGGTGCAATGATGACTCATATAATCGAGCTGCTAGTACAGCTCATAGCCTGCACTACAAACAGATCGCCGTATCCAGCGCCTACAAACGTAGTCGCCGGCAACTATGAATCGCACCATATGGGAGAATAATCGTGAAAATTTGCCAACAGAGTAGCTAGACCTATCGTGAAGTAATGCCACGTCAAACGATGTAGAAGTAAATGTCGAAAGACAAAAACATCGCAATACACTGCCTAATGAATTAATAGGCAGAGAATGGCTCTCGTCTTGCAGGAGGTTGTGAAACAAGCACAAGAACGCTCAGTTACATGTATTGTTTACTTTATTCGAAATAAAGTATTTCGCATACTTTATTAGTGGGAAAAAGTATAAAGTATAACAGCCAAAAATAAAGTATGATACTTTATAATAAAGTATGTTTGGCAACCCTAATCTCACATGCCCTCCATCATAACAAAGACGCAACAAATGAGGAAGTTCATGTGTCATTCGCTAGAAATTCCGGAAATCTTCGCCAGCCAACACATCTAAGAGTCTAATGTGACTGAACGTGTACCTTTTCTAGATATAATAGCTTGGCACACGTCTTTTTCTCTTTCCTAGGCTTTTCGCACAATGTCAAGCAGTAATGGTTACACCAAGAATTTGTGGTTTTGATAAATATGAGTCAATTACTTAAATATTAGAACATTAACACAATTTCTAACTAACTAATTTTATTACTAGTATTGCTATTAAATGGAACGTACAAATTTCAGAGCAAGACGGATATACGCATGGTGGTAGGATGCTAGTGCGGTAGCAACCAGATCGGGTCGGCCGACGGGCCGTCTAAATGCAACGCTCTGTCGACGGGAGGAAAGTGAGATCGGGAACGGAACGGGGGTCGTCTAAAGGGGCCTTTAAGGTGAACTCTCTTGTCTGTAGGCCAGAAAGGGGAATTGTAGCTTCCATTGGCTAAAAATAGCATTTCTAGCAAGTAGCTAGCCCATAATTGGCTCATTAAGTTGTAGTAAGTACATTACAGCAGGCAGGGTAGGGGAACGGTTTCTCACGCTCTGGAAGCTTGTTATCCA